>OY720345.1:86224642-86824642 GCA_963082975.1 Labia minor
AATAATTAATCTTGCCTGTTTTAAAAAATCATTTCCCAATAAGGTTCTGGGGATTTTTTGATTTTGAAAAAACATCAGCCTGGTGGGCACTATTTTATTTTTAATATTTATAGGTAATTCAATTAAATCTACTTGATGCTCTTGGCTAGAGCCATCAGCTAAACTAATAGTTACTGATTTATTATAAAATGTAACATTTTTATTTTTTAAAATATTATATAATTTTTCACTCCCTATGGAATGAGAGGCACCAGAGTCAGCACATGCCGTACCCGTGGCATCGCCTATTTGAATGGGGAGGAGAGGGAGAAATCCTTTTTGTTCATTTGAAGATATTTTGATAGTATTACTAAAATTAAAAGTAGGATCTACTTTATTAGTTTTTAATTGGGGATTGCAATCAGAGCATTTGGGCTTAATAGTACCTATTTTCCCACATCCATAACATTTTTTTACATTTTTAAAAGGTTTCTCCATAGAAACGGTATCAGTGCCACGGGGGGCTACTTTATTTACAATTTTGCCATCCGTATTTCGGAGGTTGTCATAATTTTCAAGTTTTTTTATTAATTCAAGAGGCTTATTTAATGTTTCCCATTCATCTAAAAAGTGCTCACGACATTGTGATGACACGTGAGTTTTTAATTGATTTGTAATAATTAAATCCTTTAATGCCTCGAAGTTATTGATATTCAATTCCTTTATCCATGATTCAAAATGAACCAATAAGCTATGATAGAAATCAGTCCACGTGTGAGTGGGACATTTTTTACTGTTGTAAAATAATTGACGCATCTTTTCTTTAGTGATTTTAAATCTTTGCATCAAAAGGGTTTTAATATAATTAAAATCCATTAAATTTTTATCCGATTCTCTATATAACAACCTTACTAGGTCTAAAGGGAGGGTTGTAGATAAATAAGATACCCAATTTTCTTGAGGTATTTTAAAAAAATTCATCTGTCTTTCAAAGACCATTAAGTATGAATTAATATCATCATTTTTATTAAGTTTTGGGAGGCGATTGGCTAAATCTATTTGGGGAAAGGGGGCTCCTACAGGTGGAGGGTTGTGATGAGGTGAGTTAAGTCTAATTTTTTCTAACTCTAGCCTTTCAACTCTCTGTTCTACAATAGAATTGAGGATACCCTGAGCTATCTCATCATCAAAATCATCATGTGCTAATATAGCATCTTTAATTTGAATAATTTTCATTGAATTATTAATTTCAATGCCCAATTCATCAGCCAAAACTATTAAATCCTCCTTACGTGCTCTAGTGAGGAAAGCCATTTCTTAACAATAAATTATATACCACAATATACTACTAATTATAATAATTAATTAATTGTATGTAAAAAAACTATAATATAAAAATAAAAATATATAAATTGAATATTAAATTAAATATAAATCCTAATAACTAAATAATAAATAAATACAATGAAAGTAAAAATAAAAAATAATAATAATAATAATACAATGTCAATGTAACTGAGAAAGAGAGAAAAAAAAAATTCAATTCTCAAACAAAGTATAAATAATAGAAAGAAAAATAAAAAAAAAATCATAGGTTTTAAAACCAAAAGAAAAAAATATATATATAAATGTACTTAAGTGTGGTTGTTCCTTAGGGCGAGTGTCACCATATGGTTGATTAATATTCACAAATTATTTGCACTAATATCACTTATTGCCTTCACAGGGGTGGGGAAAACAGGCCTCGACGTTGGGCGTCAATTTGTAAGGGGAGCCCCACGTTGGGTGCCAATTTGTAAGGGGGGAGGCCCACAGTGGATGCCAACAGGCCCCTTACAAGGAGGAGGGAAGAAGGGGGAGAGAAGGGAGGGAAAATGTGATAGAAGAGAGAAGATGGGAGAGGGAAAAATGGATCTTATGTGGAGAGGGAAAAAAAGGAGTTTAAGGTCTCCACAGGTAAACAGGTGGATATCTTCTTGAAGGGGGAAAATATTACCCGCAGCTGCAGAGAACAACCTGCCTTTCCTCCAGTGGTCCAGCGGAGATGAAGGTTAAATGGGCGCCATGCTATACTCAGAGGTAAAGCAGATTTTAGAGAGACTGGTCAATAAGGATGTAGTTTAAGTTAAATTGAAAAACGGTTGTTTAAAAGAAAATGTATAATTATAAGTTATAAGAAATATTATATTACTTCTCCACCATGGGAGTCACAAAAAGACCCATCCAACATGGAGGATCATCAAAACACGTCTTTATGTAAAGAACGTGGAGACAAGATAACACGTCTTTACACAAAGAACGCTGGAATCAAACTGTCTATATAATGCCAAGTCACCAACCGTCGTCGGAATCCCCTAGACGTTGCCATTCAGTCATGCAACAGCGCCTGGGGTGACTTTGTCATATATATATATAATAAATATACATCCGTTACAAGCTGATAATTTTGTATATATCTTATTAAAATGTTATATTAATAATAATATATCTATTCTATTATTAAATTATATGCATTTTTTGATTTTTAAAATTTGAAAAATTGATCAAATATAATTTTGCTTTAATATAAGAGATGTATGGTATGTATTATGACATTATTATATTATGATATATAAAGATAAAGACCATCATAATTGGTGATTATTTGTTTATTTGAAATTTTACCAATGATTTTAATTAATAATAAATCTTATTAATATTTATATTTCTAAGATTAACATTAGTTTATATTATGTATAACATATACATTTTATTTATTTTAAAAATTATGAAATATGGTGAAGGGATGATGGTGATTAATATTTTATGATAAAGTAACTAGAATAGATAACAATTATAGATGTATAACTTAAAGCATTCACTGGAAACAGTATAAAAGAAAAGTATATAAAGAATATATAAAAAGAGAAAAAATAGAATCAGTAGATAGGATGTTTTAATTTGGAATGAATATGAATAGGGAAAGCATAAAATAGACTAAATTTACTCATTTAATTACAAAACTAATTAAGAGATGGCAGCGTCATATCAAATTACTCAAATTGAAAATAGCAAGTATATAATTTAATCACATTTAAATATATTTAAAAAAATACACATTTAACATATTTATTTATTAAAATACGTGATTAAAACCACTGATTTTTTTAAGAGAGAAGAAAATAAAGGCAGGAAAATAGAAAATTCCTGTTCAGATATTAATCATTAATCTATAATCTCTTACTCGTATAAACTCTTTCTGAATATTATCATGTCAATCAAGAATGTTTTTTTAATCAATTGTATTAATATTGTATAATAATTATCTAATATTGTTTATTAAGAATTGTATATGGATAAATAGAATTCATAATGAATTCTTCATTTTTAAATACACAATTTTTTAATATTATTTATTTATTTTTAATTTAAAGATTTTAGTTAAAGTAAAATAAGCTGGAGTGTCTCTACTATCTCGCAAATTTGAATTGGATTAATTAACATATATTATATTTAAATTAAATTTAATTAATTATAAATTAAAATTAATAAATAAAATTTATTAAATCTAACGCACGTTTGGCTCTTTGTTGATGGCACCACGTCACGTGTTGGCGCGTGATTTGAAGTGATAAAAAATTAATTCCGGTACTTTCAGCAATTCAATCAAGCTGAAATTCTATATATAGCAGTTTTATACAATTTTTAATCATGTGAAAAATTATCAAACATATATCTTTATTTTTACGGAAAGTTTAGAGGAAAAAAAATCAAAACGTTGTAGGTAATGACCCTCTTCCGGTTGAGCTACATTTCTCAAAAGTTGATAGAAAACTACGAATTTTGAATAACGGTAACTTTAGAGGAAAAAAAATCAAAACGGTGGAGGTAATGACCCTTTTTCGGTTGAGCTACCTTCAAAACGTATAAAAACATCAAAATCTCGACAATTTTCGTGATCGCAATACTATCTCTGGCGTGATAGAAAATACAGAAAATGAAAGAAAGAAGAAAATCACAATTGGCTATTTTTCAAATCAGAAACATAAAGTATCTATCATAAATGATAATATTAATTTTCTTGTTATTAAAATTGAATAAAATTATTAATTGATAATTAATTAATTAATTAATGTATGGTAAAAAAAAAAATTGGAAAAAGTGATGTCGAGAATGAGAAATATATAGAGTCTCCGTAGGGGTAAGTGTGTCAGTATGTAAATATGGGTGGTGTTGGGTGGAGATTCATCCGACACGTGCAGGCAATATGTTATCAAGGCGCAAGTCACGTGACAACTGCGCTGCGACAACTGCGGTGATAGGACAATGAATAATAGCTAAGCAAAACAGTGTGAGAAATGATCTTTTTTTTCCTTCTTTATGAAAATAAATCAAATGAATTATTTAAAAATTTATTTTTCACAATTTATATACTAATACATAATAATAAAATTAAGTTAAATATTATTTTCTTCGTTTTTTTACTATTTCACCGGAGATCTCGAGATTTTGATGTTTTGAAGGTTCCTGAATCATTTTCACTAAGGTTGAGAAAAATGTCTGTGTGTGTGTATGTGTGTATGTATGTAGACGAGATTACGCAAAAACGGTTTGAACTAGAATCATGAAATTTGGTAAACGGGCATTATTCAAAATTCGTCGTTTTCTATCAACTTTTGACAAATGTTTTGATTTTTTTTCCTCTAAACTGACCGTAAAAATAAAGACATATGTTTGATAATTTTTCACATGATTAAAAATTGTATAAAACTGCTATATATAGAATTTTAGCTTGATTGAATTGCTGAAAGTATCGGAATTAATTTTTTAACACTGCAAATCACGCGCCAGCACGTGACGTGGTATCATCAACCAAAAGCCAAACATTAATTTTTTTAATTTTTAAATTTTGACTGAAAAATAAAGGTAAAGGTTTTAAATTTAAATTTAATATAAGATGTTAATTATTTAATTTAATAGAATAACAATACTATATACTGTAAATTTAAATTTTTTTTTAATTAATTAATTAATCCAATTTAATTATATGTACTTAATTTTTAATTTATAATTTTAATTAAATTGTGTTATTTAATCCAATTCAAATTTGCGAGTTAGTCGAGTGGAGACACTCCAGATTTTTTTTATTTTCTTATTCAACGGACACTTAACATACAAGATTTACCTGTACGTTCTCATTTATTTAATTATTTTAAACTAGTTTCTTTAATAAATAAATATCAGAAAGAGATTATAATTTTAGAATAATTGAGGAGGAGGAGGAGAAGGAGGAAGATGACCGATAAAATAAAATCGATTTTAAAAAATTGTGATAGGATTTAATGCAAGTTGTATAAAAATATAATATAATAGTTATATATAAAGAGTCAAGAAAATTTTAAAAAATGTTAACTATTATATTAATTGTTAACTACTAAATAATCTGATATACTTTAGCTATATATATATATATATAGATAGATAGAAATTTCTGTTATATTTCATTATTTATCTGTACAAATTGTTTTTAATTTGTTAAATTATCTTCAAAATAATTTAATGTCTATTTAATTTAATATTTCTTTTTTATACAATTCTACTTTTTTAATTTAATTGTATATTATTCAATAACATGTTGTAATTTAATTGTAATTAAAATTACATGTTATTGAATCATTGAGACTTTTTAGATATTTTTTCCATACTTGAAATTAAATTCATCATTATTTTTAATTTTACGTCGATTTTTGATCCATTTTTGTATCTGTAAAAAATAAATAAAAATACTTTTATTTCATTCTTTCTTTTTCTTAATATAAACAATCATCAATCAATACAGGTATAATATCTATATAGATACAATATTTCTGAGCTTTAAATATATACATATAAAAAAAGGAATTTAAAGAAAATATTGAAATTTATGTACTAAACAACTCCATTTTAGTTTTTTTTTTTTTTTTTTTTTTTGTTTATTAAATTAAATTAAAATTTTATTAAAATATCACAGAATATAATATTTAATTTTAATTTTTTTTTTTTAAATTTATTAAATCTAACTTTTAATACAAACATGATTAAAAATTGTATAAAACTGCTATATATAGAATGCTTCAGCTTGATTGAATCGCTGAAAGTACCAGAATTATTTTTTTAACACTGCAAATCTCACGCGCCAACACGTGACGTGGTTCCATCAACATAGTGTCAAACATGCGCTGGTTTAATAAATATTATTTATTAATTATAATTTATAATTTATAATTAATTGAATTATATTTATATATAATATATGTTATTTAATCCCATTCAAATTGCGAGATAGTCGAGTGGAGACACTCCAGCTTATTTTTTTTTTAATTTATTAAATCTAACTTTTAATACAAAAAATAATACTAGAATATATGTATTGTTTTGTCACTCATTATGATTTACTTAAATGATTTTTTTTTTCTTTTTACTTAATGAAATAATGAAACTAATACAAATTAATAATAAATAATTAACATAAAAATTAATTTCTTATGAATTAATAAAAAAAAATTGATTGATTTATAAATTTAAAATTAATGATTATAATATACAAGTATAAAATAAACTGCTATGTTAATCGCAACTGTCTGATCTGAAAAATAAATATACAACTCCAGCTAGATTTACAATACTTTTTACTTTTTTTTTTTTCATTTTTAGTAAGTAAAAGTGAAAAAATTTCTGTGTTATTGAATTCTATTATAATAAATCAACCATTTTATCCTGATGACAATCAAAACTTGAATAGTTATAAATTAAAAATATATAAAAAAAAATCTAATTTGATTAAATTAATGAGAATATAAGAAATAATTATATTTACTTACAGTTTCTTTAGTAATATTGAGTTTATAAGCAAGTATTGTTTGTTTAATATCATTCTCTAAATGACAACGTTGAAATTCCCATTCGAGGTATTTTATTTGCTTTAGAGATAAATTAGAAACATCATCAATAAGATCATTTTTTAATTCAACTTCTCTTTTATTAATCTTTTGACATGTTGTATCATTTGAAATATTCTTATCAGATTCTGAACTTTGATTTGAAGAAGGACAAGAAGAAGGAAGTGAAGATGTTTGAACATTAGTTGAATATCCTATCCAATTCCATTCTTCAAAATCAGGAATATTTTCAGGAATCATATTGTTATAAATATATATATATATATATATATATGAAAAAAATATAAATTTTATTTCTGTAAAAATAAATTGAATAGTTGACAATACATTTAATATATTTGTTATATACTTAAGTGCAATTTATTTAAAAATACCTTTTTAAAATAATATTTATTACTTAGAATATATATGTTATTTTTAAAAATAATTAGAAATATATATTTACACAATCATAAATTATTTATCTTATTATTTCTATTAATTTCTTTTATGAATTTCAACTAAAATTATAAGTATAGAAATATATAAGTAAAGAGTTTTGATATCTTTTATTTTTATCAATTAGAAATATTTATTTCTTTTTAATTCTTAAAAATGATTAAATACATAAATAAATTATGTGTTTTTTAATATTAATAGTATAATATTATAAAATTCATTATGTATATATTTAATATTTATTTATTGCGAATATTATTTTTACTTAAAAACTTGATAGTTTATAAGTTTAATATTAAATAATTAAAAATAATTTCTTTTTAATATCTGAAATAATGAAATAATGTTGGTCACTGCCGTAGCAAAAGTGGAAAGACCAAAAAAAAAAAGAAGGAAAATTGTAAATAATTGGATTTCATAAAATATCTTATATATAAAATAATTCGTCATTTCCTAGAATATAATATTTTTTAATACGAATATTGTATACATCATATATAGTTATATTATAATCATTTATAGATTATATTAATTTAATGAAATTATAATTTATTTAAATTTCAATAGTAATTAGTTTATAAAAAAAATGTAACATTTTTTTTAAAAATAAAATACATTATATTTATTTATTTATAATTATAAAATATTTAATTTTCCTTAATAAAAATTGATTTTATAAAAATATATAGATATATATATATATATTTATTTATTATACTAATATATAACAATATTCACCATAATAATAAATTTATTATAATTACATTGTAAGAAAATAAATGTTTATTATTTCTTTATTTATTCTTTGGTAAATTGAAATTAAGGGCGGTTGTACACAAAGTAGCAAGACTGCCGTAGACTGCCATCTTTCCGAGTTTCACAGAATTATTTTCGAACTTTGAGTTTAAATATTATTACTGTGAGTTGTGTATATGTGCATGGGTCGCCAAAGACCTCCAAGGGTCTATTTTACAACAGTAGGGAGTAGGGGTCGATCTGACCCAAAAGATCAAATGGGGTCGATTGGGACTCGAAGGAAAAAGAGTTCTTAATACGCAAATCTCACATACCTAACTGCGTATGAAAAATTTTAAATTTTTTATAATTGACTTAATGTTTGGCGACCGCTTATCTAGGATGATTATAGAACATACCATTTTGAATGGGACCGTATCATTGTTTTCAAATTTTCTCGTTATAAAAATGTCAATTTTTGTCCCGTAAGTAACAATCTATTACAAAATGTGTTATGAAGTGTGATGTAAAAGCGTTAAAAGATTGATATTTAATTCATTTTAAGATCGTATTGAAATACACCCTTCTAAATCTAACTAAATTTTTGTATCGGTTCTTTCATTATAGAACAATCGTTATTAAAATTAGTATGTTTACACTTAATAAAATTTTATGAATAATTAATATTGGAAGACTTGTGAATTATAAGAGGATTATGAACCATTTTTTTTTTATTTTTGTAATTTTATCTTATAAATCGCAAGGTTTCACTTAATAGTACCGTTCCAATTTTTTATATTAAATGCCCCGTTTATGTCACTAAATAATATGGTCACCCTCTGTATATCAAATTAATTATATACAATAATACGAGGGTGGTCTGAAAAGTTTCCGACCTGACCAAGAAAAACGATGTTTTTAAATTTTTTTTTTGCTATATTTTTCAATATAATCTCCATCAACACATACATTTCTCATAACGGTGTTCTAATTAATTTAATTAATTAATAAATTATTTAATTAATTAATTAAATTTGATTTAATTTAATTTAAGTCTCATCAACAGTTATGAATCGACGCAAAAATTCGTTTGGATTACGCAAACATCATTTTTCTTGGTCAGGTCGGAAACTTTTCAGACCACCCTCGTAGATTCAATGTTTTTTTTTGTTATCATTTCCATACGGGCGATTCTTAATTTTTCTTCAGAATACTGCCTGTATTGTATATATATACATTCGCCTTAATTTTAATTTTTATTGAGATTGAAAATTACGAAACATTGATTCTCTTTTTTGTTTCATTCTTCGATTTTGAAACCAAACTTTAACCTAAAAAAAATAAAAAAATATTGTTACTATTAAATCTGTTAATAGAAAGTATAAGTTCTTAATTAAATAAGTAAATCTTCTGTTTAAAAATAATAATTAATTAGATATAATAAATAAAAATGTATTAAAAATTTGTATTATCGGATGCTCGGACAGTGCAGTCGCTTGGTAACGATTGCAGAAGTAGCAATCGAAACGTTGTGTATTTTTTGTATTTTTTTGAATAAATTTACAATAACAAATATCGATATGTGGCTTTATTTTCAAAATTCCCTTATTTGTATTATTATTATTATTATTTACATTTGAATATGATTTTTTTTTATAATTGTTATTAAGATTATCAAAATATCAATGTATCAGAATGTATTTATTGGTTTTTATTTAACATTACAAATCTAAAATAATATTTTTTGTATAATAATTAATATTATTAAAATTATTTAAAAAAAAACAAATTCGGAGTAGCTATATTTTTTATTTGTTCTCAAATTCTCATCCTTAATTCTCGTTTCTAATTACAAGAAGGTATTTAAACTAAAATTATTTTATTATTAAAATTGTATAATATATTTTGTTCAATAAATACAATTACAGTTCAAGAAAATTCAAATTTAAATTAAAAAAAAATTGACATTTGAGATATTAATTTGATCTAATTTGTTTGTAATGTATAAAAAAAAACTTGAAATGTATTATTTAATGTATAAGAGCTGACGTGCCCCATCCTGAGTCAGTCCGCTTGAATCGGAGCAAGCGTACGGTTACTTGAAAAAGACTGCAGAATAAGCAGTCGAAACGTTGTACAGTTATTTTAATTTAATAAATAATTTTATACAAACAATGTGGTCTTTTAATAAAAATTCCCTTAATAATTATCAAAATAACCACAAAAGCTTTAATAAATATATTATTTACTAAAGAAAAACTAGTATGAACGGAAGATTCCTATTCATATATCGAATTTTGTCTCCCTTCACGGAATTATTAATATTTCTAAAATTTATATATATAATGAAATTTCTAATTTAAAATAAAAATTGTGTAGGTAAATTGGAAATAATAAATACAAAAAAAAACAAAAACTAAACTTAAAAATCATTTGATAATTATATTATTTATTACCTGTCTTTCGGTAAGATCAAGAGCTACTGCAATTTCGTATCGTCTAAGGCGTGTTAAATAATTTGTGTGAGAAAATTCGGCTTCGAGCTGTTGAATTTGTCCTCTTGTAAATGCGGTCCGCTCCTTTCGACTTTTTCGAGATCCACATTCTCCTTCAGATTCAGGAGAACTGACAGGTAATCCTGCATCTAAATCCGTTATATGTTCTGGTGATTTATGTTTGAAGAATGTTTTATTGATCTCTTCATTGGATTGCGAATAAATATTATCTATAAAATATAAAAAGAAGAAAAACACAATATTTAAAAAACAATTTATGATTTCCCTCCAAACAAGAGACACAATCATCTTCTAACGAATATTTCTTTTCACTTCTGTGATAAATATTAGGAATAAAATAAATTTGCATCCAATAAATGAATGATTCTAAATATTTAAAAAAAATTAAGTCTAACTCATAGGAATGCTTTACATTAAGCGTAGTTTACACGGTCTTAGTACTTGTCATTAGTTCAGGGGTGGGCAAATACTTTTAAGCGCGGGCAAAAATGAAATTTTCAAAATCTCTTCCGGGCCGGAGGACCTTATTTCGAAAACACTAATAAAAAAATTTATCTTTTTTTTTAGAGACATATTGAACGAAAAATCAAAATAAAGAGGCAACTTTTTCAACGGGCCGGCGGGCGTACAAAAGGCCCGCGCTTAAAAATATTGTATTTGCCCACCTAAACTAATGAAAACCCCTGAACTAATGACAAGAACTAAGCCCGTGTAAACTAGGCTTTAGGGGTGAGCAAGCTTTTTTATCCAAGGGCCAAAGTGAAAATTCGACATTTCTAGAAGACAGAGACAAAAAAACAACTTAATAAATTATTAATTCTTAAATAATGAACAAAACAGATAATATAAGTCTGTTTCAAGGTCTCATTGTTCTGATGATTATTATAATATATATTAAACTTAAAAGAAATCAATTGGCCCGCAAAAAGTTTAGGATGCTAAATCTGTTAGGAGGGGCGCATGCAACCCGAGGCCCATGCTTTACATAATCTATCATACATAACATCTTACCAAAATTGTAAAGATGGTTGCCTAATTAAAAGGCGTTTTCATTTATTTGTTTGTTTATAGAGAGTACCTATTCATAATATATAGAGCAGTGATTCTCAACCACTGTGCCGCGAGATTACGAGGCTCTTAAACTTTTTTTTCAAAATTTTTTCAATTTGGTTCTAAAAAAAAGCTAAACCGTTTTTGGGACCATTTTTTTCAATATGGGAAACTTTTACACTTATCTTTTTCTTTGCGTGCCGCCAAATTCTTAGCCCGTTAAAAGTGTGCCGCGGTAAAAAAAAGGTTGAGAATCACTGATATAGATATTAAAAATAATAATATTTATAAGTTTTATTCTCGTTTACAATTCAATTTTATATTATTGATAATAAATAATACTTTAATATATAATAAATATATTTAAAGGTAAGACATATTTTAAGCAATATTATTTATTTTAGAAAAAATCAGTTTTTTTATTTTAATTAAAGATATAATCTTAAGATCAATGTTAAAAAATATTTTAATAATTTTTTTCTAATATCTACTGGGCCCCTCTGTTAGATTATAATCCTCACCCTCATGTCAGCTCTTCACACACTTCAAACACAAACAATTAATTAAGTTATTTAATTAACATTTTCAATGAAAATCAACACCTTTCTACAATCTGTATTAGTAGTGTCATCTATGAACTAGCAAATTAACTAATAACTAATAGGTAAATCATCGCAGATGTTATAATAACTAAAATGTTGAATATAATATAAATGATTTATATACACCAGTGATTCTCAAACTATGTGCCAAATTATTAAAAGTGTAAAGAGGCTCTTAAATATTTCCGACTTTTTTTTCTATATTTTTTCAATTTGGTTCTAAAAAAAAGGTAAAACGTTTTTGGGTCCACTTCTTTTCAATAAACTTTTACACTTATCTTTTTCTTTTTGTACCGTCAAATTTTTAAACCGTTAAAAGTGTGCCGCGGTAAAAAAAAAGGTTGAGAAAGACTGATATACACAATTGAGAAAAAAAAATGAAATTCAACAAAAAACTTGTTTTAGACCTTATTTAATCTTTTAATCGTAAATTAAATATAAGTTACAATTCATTTTTTACCGACCGACGATAGTAAGGGAGGTATTGTTTATTTTGTCATTTTAAAAAATAAAATTGAAAATGTAGTCATAAATAAATAAAATAAATATAATTCTATCAATTAATAAGTTACCTTCTTATTACTAGTATACATGCGTTTGTAATGCTTTTTCAAATTTTATTTCACTTAAGTCTGTTCTTTTTCTTAATTTTATTAAATAATTTTAGTTAATATTAACGATACTCCTATTAGAATGGAAAGTTTCTCATCTCTGGTCTATAAATATGGCTCACACTGTACACTGTAAACACACAATTACACATCAATTTGTTAGATTTATTACTGACCAACGATATTGAGGTATTGTTTTCACACCAAAGTTCACATGTGAAGGTTTTTACATATCTACATATTAAAATTGTGCCACGGTAATAAAAAGGTTGAGAATCACTGATATAGATATTAATAATAATAATATTTATAAGTTTTATTCTCGTTTACAATTCAATTTTATTATTGATAATAAATAATATTTTACTAGTTATTACTATGGAGAAGTAACTGTAAACTCTTTAATATATTATTAAATTCAATTAATTGTATATATACATATATCAATTTTCATAATATAGTTACCTTTAAGAATGAACAATTAAATCTACAATATTTAAATGAATTATTAGAAAAACTTTTAATTAATTTTTTTATGTTTTAAATGAATATATAAACAAATAAAAATATATATATATTATTAATAGTATTATTTAATCATTTAGCTTTGAAAGAATTTTCGGAGATTATTAAAGAGATGAAAGTATTTTTCAACAAATAAAAATAAAAAATTCACGAGTGAGTGACATCGTCATTGATGCGAGAAATGAGTTTAGAGAGTTTAAATGATGTAGGCATAGGCGCAGGCTACAAACATCTTGTGCGTCTAGTATTTGATAAAAATTATCAATAAGGCGGCATCTGTAACAAACTAAACGGCCTAATTTTCATTCAAGTAGTCGACTTATGGATAACAATTTAGAATATAAATCTAATATTTTTTAAGATTATATTTTGGTTAAATAGTAGATAAATTAAATAATCAGATAAATCTTTTAATAATTTATTTATAAAAGTAAAAATTAAAAAAAAAATAATTAACTTTAATTATTTCAAATTTTCCAAATAAACTGGCTGGAAAATAATTAAATTTTTAAAAGAAGTAAAGGCATCAAAAAACCGCTACAAAAAAAATTAAATATTTTTAATTATTAAAAGTGGCATTTGTAGTTTTTTCTATTTTTTTTTTCTTCTTTTAATCGTAAATAATATCTTGTGCAATTCATTATTGCATTGAGAGTAGTTCGGTTTCTTTCATCTTATATTAAATGCAATGTTCAATAAAACATTGATGCCATTTAAATGTTTTAAGTAATTTATTTATTTGATACTTGTTTCTTACAAATTATATTTTAAAATTCTACTATGTGAATACTTTTATTAAAATTTCTATTTATCAATTTAATAAATATTAAAAATTAATAAAAATATAAAATAATATTAGAAAAATCATTGCTTATATATATAATATATAAGATATTTCATTTCATCGGATTTTCAAAAATCATGTATAATATCGAATTGTAATGAAATATGTAATATGACATGAAATTTATGTAATTAGATTATTTTTAAAGATAATTAAATACCTATATTTATAATTCTAATTAAAATTTATTTTATATATTTTTTTATTAATATGTAATAATAAATAAATTATTTTATGAAAATATCACAGAATACTTATAATATTTAATTTAATTTTTTTTTTTTTGTTAAATTTATTAAATCTAACTTTTAATACAAAAAAAATAATACTAGAATATATGTTATTGTTTTGTCAATCATAAGGATTTACTTAAATGATAATTATTTTTTTATAAATATATATATAAAATGAATTTAAAGAAAATGATGAAATTGAAATTTTTTTTATTTTTTGTTCATTAAATTAAATTAAAATTTTATGAAATTATCACAGAATATAATATTTAATTTTAATTTTTACTATCTCGCCAGAGTGTGTATGTATGTAGACAAGATTACGCAAAAACAGTTTGAGCTAGAATCATTAAATTTGGTACATGGGAATTATTCAAAATTCGTAGTTTTCTATCAACTTTTGAGAAATGTAGCTCAACCGGAAGAGGATCATTACCTACAACGTTTTCATTTTTTTTTTCCTCTAAACTGACCGTAAAAATAAAGATACATGTTTGATAGTTTTTCACATGATTAAAAAAATTGTATAAAACTGCTATATATAGAATTTCAGCTTGAATGAATCACAGAAAGTACCATAATTATTTTTTTAACACCGTAAATCTCACGCGCCAACACGTGACGTGTTCCATCAACAAGAGCTGGTTTAATAAATATTATTTATTAATTTTAATTTATAATTAATTAAATTTAATTTATATATAATATATTATGTTATTTAATCCAATTAAAATTGCGAGATAGTCAAGTGGAGACACTCCAGCTTATTTTTTTTTAATTTATTAAAACTTTTAATACAAAAAATAATACTAGAATATATGTATTGGTTACTTTATCTGTGAATCTATGTATTTTGAGTTTGTATGTGAATATTAATAAATTAACTTGAGTTTTTACAATTAATATCCTCCTTTCTACTATTTTTATCTTTTAATCACAAAGAAGATATCAAATTTATTTCTTTTTTCAAAAACTCAAAAATTATATACACGAAAGAAATTATTAGAAGTTTTGCGCTGTTCATCCGGTGCATATTTTGGTTCAGAGATTATAATAAATATTTTTTGAGAGTAAAGTTATTGTTTTTCTGATTCAATACCGACATGTGCGTTTTTTTTTACATCTCTTATTAACAAATTTTAGTTCAGTCCTTCAATAATTTTTTTTTTTTTACCTTTTAAACAATTTTAAAAATATTTTTTTAATTTTAATAAGTCAAATCAGAGGTTCCCAATCTTTTCCTGTTTGCGGCTCCCCAAATAATCAGATTTTTTCCCCGTCGCCCTCAATACATCAGATGTTTTTCTAAATATTTGTCTTTCTTTAAAAACAGGAAAACTTTCCTTATTTTAAAGTGATTACCTATTTTACAGCAAAAAATTAAAAACCTATACTTACTATTTTCCTTGGGATAATATAAAATATCTAATTGAGGGCCCCCTAATGACGGCAACGCGGCTCCCCGAGGAGCTGCGGCGCACACTTTAGGAAACACTGAGTTAAATAATATTATTTTTTCTTATTATACCATATTTGCTTTAAAAAAATAAATTTATAATTATTCAACTACTGTATATATCGATTTAAAACTCATATGAGGCTTCCATATATAAATTACTTTTTTTTAATATTATTTTTTATATATACTTTATATTAAGTAATTAACTCAGTCTATATTTGAAATAAATATATATATATATTAATTTATTTGCTATTCCATTAAAAAAATTAATTAAATTTAATTTAATTTCAATTTGAATAAACATTTTCAAAAGATTGATGAATTTAATAAAAAAATCGAGTTATTTTGATTAATCAATTAAATTTAATGTTCTGGAAAATATTCACTTGTAATTGATAAGATTTGAGTTTAATTTTATGAAAACATTTGTTAGTCAATTAGTCTATCGAATAGTAGGGATCAATTTGGAAAGAGTCAAGAGAACGGTTCGTATCCTCTAATCCAGTGATTCTCAACCCTTTTTTTTTTACCGCGGCACACTTTTAACGGTTTAAAAATTTGGCGACACACAAAGAAAAAGATACGTGTAAAAGTTTACCATGTTGAAAAAAAGTGATCCCAAAAACGGTTTACCTTTTTTTAGAACCATATTGAAAAAAAATTAGAAAAAAAGTCGGAAATGTTTAAGAGCCTCATAATCTCGGCAAACTTTTGAAAATCTCGCGGCACTTTAGTGTGCCGCGGCACAGAGGTTGAGAATCACTGCTCTAGTCTCTTATTTTAAAAGAATATTCAACTCAATTTTATTCTATATTGTATATTGTATTTTTACTTATTTTGTATGTTACAATTTACAAATTTCTTTTAAGGTTATGGGATGTGATATGTTAAATATATTATTTTTAATTTCAAATTGCTACTAAAGAAAAAAATAAAAGGTGAGCAAATAATACGTTTTACAATCAGTGAACGTAGTTAATCTCTTACATTTTTAAGGGTATTCAATGAGACACATGTTTGCCATGTGATTGATTCACTATATAATAAATATATGCATGCATGCCCTCATATAAACTTAACGACTTGACGCCATCCAACCTTTATGATGTTTATTACAATATTTTTGTTTAACTAATTTTTGTTTTGTTTTGTTTTTGTTGTTTTATTTAATTTTTATTTATTAATTTTAATCTATAAAAGTAATGCAATTAATTTTATTTTTATATATAATTATAAAATCTTAAACTAATTAAATGTTAATAAACTTTATTCTCATATATAGTTAACGCATATGTAGTAGGAAAAAGATTGCTCAAGTTATATATATATATATATATATATAATTGGTACATATTAAATACATAGAGAATGTAGTACTTTCTATCTTACATCTGTGGGTAATCTTTCTTTTCCTTTCATCTTTTTTACTTTTGCCGATTCTTAACAAAAACTCTGCTATTTTAACATAATAAGTAGCTAGATACATATATTAATATTAATATTAATATTATTAATATTAATGAAATAAAAAATCTATTTATTTAGTTTTTTATTAAATGAATAATGTTATCAGGGGTGGACCATTAAGTAATCAATGAAATATTATCACTTTTAGATTTTAAATATCATCATTTATATTTTCATTAATGATATATAAGTAATTTTTTAAAAATAGAATACAAAGAGACAAAATCAGATTTAGTAATTGAATAAAATTAGAAATCTGTCTAAATTTTAATAAAATCATTTCATTTATAAATTTTAATTCCTCATATATTAATGTTTTAGTATAAATGTTTAATAAATTAATTTTGATCTTGATAATTGTATAAAAATTGTTTATTAAATTTTTATTTTTAATTATTTTTAATCAATTCCCATTAATAAGCATAGTTTATTATATTTATTATTTTAATATTACATAATAATTATTCTATTTAAGTAAATTATTTAAAATGTTATTAAACTATTCAATTGTTTGTTTGTTTTTTTCTTTTATTCATTATAAATATATTTTATTTTTGCATAAATTTCTTTAATAAATAAAATGTAAATTAAAGATAAGAGAATCTTACCTAAGCTAATAATTAGAATTATTTAAAATAAATTAAGAATGAAGTAATTAGAAGAATAATTTTATAAAATATTCATTTTTTCAAGTGACTTTTTTATTGAATTTTCATTTATAATGAAAATCAACTAATCAAAGTATATAAAATTCTTTAGATCTAGACTATATTTTAAAAACAAACGAGTTGACTAATACTTCCAATCAAAGTTGAATATAAGATTTATAAATTAGATTTATATAATATATAAATGATATTAAAATATTCTACTCAGATAATTGTCATTTGTATGGTACATTGTAAAAAAAATATAAAATATAATTATAGTACATGCTTAGATTGTACTTTTCTTCATTAATTCATTAATTAGATACAAAGTATAATTCTTAGTTATTAGATAATAATTAGTAAAATTTCCAAAAAAAAAAACTCAAATTAAGTCAAAATTTATAAATCTTAAAGCAATCCTGATAATAATAATTTCATTTTATATATAATTATTAATATGAATCAAATAAAAAATGTATTTATTTTTTTTAATTAGTGTTTTATTAAATGAATAATGTTATCAGAGGTGGATAGTTAAGTAATCAATGAAATATATCACATTTGGATTTTAAAAATCATCATTTATATTTTCATTAATGATATATAAGTAATTTTTTAAAGATAGAATACAAAGAGACAAAATCAGATTTAGTAATTGAATAAAATTAGAAATCTGTCTAAATTTTAATAAAATCATTTAATTTATAAATTTTAATTCATCATATATTAAAGTTTTAGTTTAAATTTTTAATAAATTAATTTTGATCTTGATAATTGTATAAAAATTGTTTATTAAATTTTTATTTTATTTTTTATTATTTTTAATCAATTCCTATATATATATATATATATATATATATGTATACCTAAATATATTTGATTGAATTTAAACAGTCAAAAATCCGTTTTTTTTTTTTATTTTTTAAAACAAATTAAACATTATAGTGTTTTTTTTTCTAACAACTATTAATAACTACTAACTAACCTTTATAATCCTTATTGCATAAATTTGTGATTTTTTCTGAATTATTCGGGCATGAATCTCCATGAAAAAATGTGTCGAGAAAATTAACATCCACATTTTGATGTCCATTTGGTGTTGAATGCATTGAAAGTGAATTATTATAATAGAAACTTGTAGATTCAGACCAGGAACCTAAGAAGGCCGCAGCCTCTGAAGGATACCAACACCGATCCATGGGGGTGAATGGATGTAAAGACACAGACTCACTCCCCGATTGCAACAGGAGAGGATGCATGTCTTTGAGTGGGAGGGAGTCAAACGTCAAACGTTTCAGCCAATTACAGAGCACAAGCATCATCAAAGGACCAATTCTAGCTTAACAAGATTCACACAAACTACTTACTAAAAATTTCTATAAAAACATTTTAATAATGTCATAATTAATATGCTATTTCAATTTCAAACAGAATAGATAATAACAAATTAAAATACAAAAAAAAAAAAAAAATTGTACCATATTATTGGACATCATAAGACTATAAAAATTAACTGATCTTAATATGATTAAATTATGTTTTTAAATCACAAAGAAACCATATAAATAATAATAATATTTATTTTTTTCGATTTATTAGTTTGAAATTATTTTCTTTAAATATAAATAATGAAATTTGACAAAATGCCCTTTTTATATTTATTGGAAATCATAAAATAGTAACTCAAATTGAATGCAGGAATGATTAATTAAATTACGATTAGTTTATTAATTTTGTTGTTTTTCTTTGTAAATAATTATGCATTCTTCACAAATAAAAACTACATTTATTTTATATTATAACATGATTAATGAATGAATTTTAAATATTTAAGGGCTGCTATATATGTATATATATATATATATATATATATATATATATATATACTGTCATTTACTAATACTTAATAAAAAAAAAATTGAATAATGAATCAATAAATTACCATTTTCAAAATAATTTTTGTTTTTTTTTTAAAGGGTAAATATAGAATATAAAAACTAATAGATAGGTACTCATTTTACTATTATTTTAACTAAGAATTATCACATTAGAGTGTAGTATATTTAAAAAAAATAATACATATAAGATTATAATTTCAGAATATATAAATAGCAAATTATTTTTTTTTTTATAGGTTGAATTAATTTCTTAAAAAAATTGAATTCGAAGAATAGATTTTTCATTTTCTTTTTTACTGTTTTTTCCTATATTTTAACTTTTGTTTGTTTTAATCTTGAAAGATTTTAACTACATGTTTTCAAAATTTAATTTTTTTTTTATTTTGTTTTTTCTTTTTTATTTTACAAATATATTATATATTCCATTTTCTTTTTAAGAATTATAGTGTAATTAGTAAATATTAAATAAATTATTATTATTATTAAATTATATGACATACAAATATCAATGTTTTCAATTTGTGTTATTAAATTTGTTAAATATACCTACTGGAATTTTGTTTATAAGCACTAGATTCTGGTTTTTTATAACGTTTTCTTTTCTAATTAATATACAAAATTTCAATTAAATTAGTTAAACTGAAGATGTGGTATTCATTCATTAATGTCATACATGCAGGTAGTAAGGGTGCCACAGATGATAAGGGAGGTAATTTTAGTGAGTCAAAAAAATAGATATTATCATAAAAATTTACAACTTCAAATGTATTATGTTGTTCGGAACGTAGAGGATTTAATTATATTTTATCTACACAACTTCACACTTAAACCGCATAATAATTATACGTTTGGAGAGATGATATAGCAATGCTTATGTGTGAAAAAGTCCAATTGAAGCTACGGAGTAGATTTATAGTTTGTGTCCTCTTAAATTTGAGAGTAATCAGCAGCATTTTGGTCATATTTTATATTTTTTCCTATAGAAAAAGATAAAAATGCTGTTCAAGTCAGAAAGAAATTAACCGATGTGTATGAAGAAGATGTTGTGACAATACGCCAGTGCCAGAACGGGTTTGCAAAATTTAGATCCGGCAATTTTAATGTCAAAGCTGCACCAGATAGTGCAAGGCCGGTTCAATCTGATAAAGACACGATATTGATGCAATTCGTTTATTTTGTGAACGGTAAACCCTTTACTACAAATGAAGAGGTTAAAAAAATCATCTGGATCAGTTTTTTTACCAGCAAATATTTATTCATTATGTATAAGAAAATTGTCTTTCAGTTTTAGAAACAATTAGCTGGAGTGTCTCCACTCGCAAATTGGAATTGGATTAAATAACATATATTAATTTATATTAAATTAAATTAATTAAATTATAAATTAAAATTAATAGATAATATTTATTAAACCAGCGCGTCTTTGGATCTTTGTTGATGGCACCACGTCACGTGCTGGCGCGTGCTTTGCAGTGTTAAAAATTTAATTAGGGTACTTTCAGCGATTCAATCAAGCTGAAATTCTATATATAGCAGTTTTATACAATTTTTAAACATGTGAAAAACTATCAAACAAATATCTTTATTTTTACGGTCACTTTAGAAGAAAAAAATTGAAAACGTTGTAGGTAATGACCCTCTTCCGGTTGAGCTACATTTCTCAAAAGTTGATAGAAAACTATGAATTTTGAATAATGCCCATGTACCAAATTTCATCATTCTAGCTCAAACCGTTTTTGCGTAACCTTGGTTGCATACGTACACAGAGAGAGAGAGAGAGAGATTTTTCTCAACATTAGTGAAAATGATTCAGGAACCTTCAAAACGTATAAAAACATCAAAATCTCAACATCGAAAATTTTTGTGATCGCAATACTATCTCTGGCGAGAAAGTAACACAAAAAGAACGAAATTACTTTCCGAACAACCTAATATTAGTATTATACGTATCTTAAATTTGATTTGTTTTGTTTTTGTTTTTTTTACTTATATTGATATATATTTGATAAAATAAAATAAAATAAAATATAATAAAACTATTCTGGAAATAAACTAAAAGTTTTTTTTTTAAAACTCGTTGACATCCCCTATTCAAGCGATGACACTAATTTCCTCGTTTGCCACCAATTAGTGATTCTCCCTTTCATTTTTTTATATTTTTTTAAAAGTTAAAATAAGTCTTCAAAGACCATGTTTTTTTACTTTTTCTTTTTCTTCTTTTCATCTATCAATGTTTTTTGAAAGGGGAACCAAGTGGATGTTTGTTTTTTTGATAATATTTCCTATAAGAAAGAAGATTAATGTCAGACAAATCCACTTGTAAAAATACATATATTGTTTCAATTTTTTTTTTTTTTTTTATTTTTTTTTTATTATTATTTTTTTATTTTTTAAATTTTTGATATAATAATAAATAATTCCCTGAAAGATCATTATTTGAAAATTAATTAAATTTTTTCTGTTTTTTTTTTTATTTATTATTTATTTTCAACGAACTTAAGTGAGTTTATAAAATCGTTCAGTCTGTCGTTCTGTCCGACATCAAACTCAAAATTTTGAAATTCTGACTTCAGATTCGGAAAGAGCATCGAAAAGTAGTAATGTAAAGTGCCTTTCATTTTTTGATACCCCCTCGGGAACATGGTCAAAATGGCGTCCAAAGTTGAAATTTTTATTAATATTTAAAAATGCGAAATTTTAAATTCTGATTTCAGATTCGAATAGTGTATCGAAAAGTATTAATGTAAAGTGTTTTTTATTTTTTGATATCACTTCAGGAACATAGTCAGAATGGCGTCCAAAGTTAAAAATTTTAAAATTTATATTATTAAATTGAATATTTTAATTTTATCTATCGACATTGTTTTTTAAAATAATAAAATACATTTTTAAATATAAACATTTTTTGTAATTTAATTTATACTACAAATTTAAAATAAATAATTTTATTCAATAATATTTATATTTAATCTTGACTTATTTATAACTTAAATTAATCCGAACTTAAGTTCGTTTTGGCAATGCAAGCTTGCGCAATCCCAGATGTTTTTTATTTGTTATCTCTCTCTCTCTCTCTCTTTAAACTTTTACAAAATACCTAAAGTATACAGTCGTTGGCCCCCTTAAGCAACTCCTATCTGGGTAAATTGGGGAACAATCCGTGTCAAATTAGATTTGCAAAACATAGAATACTATGAGCATTTTGATGAATAAAAAAAATAATTTTCTCATGACATTTTCAATAAGCACGCAAAATCCTAAAAAATATAGTTATTGGCCCCCTGTTATAGTTATTGGCTTAAGTATTCTATAGTGATTATACAACCATATAACAAACGATTACATAACCATCGTTAATAGCGCAATTTTTAAAATAAAAATCTTTTATTATTTGTGTTATAGTGATAGGGGGCCAACGAGACTGCCTCGGGGCCAACGACTGTATACTTTACCCTATGAGAATGTAAAACTTAAAATATAAAATTGGAAAATATTTATATAAACAAATTAATTGTTTTACTAAAAAAAGTAATGCCTTATTAATTACACGAAATTATTCTACAATACTAGATCTCACATACCAATTGTCCGACAGCTTTTAAAATTATCAATTTAAATTTGTTATTCAATAATAAAAAGTATATAATACAATAATAATAAGTATTGAAAATAAGAAATTTTCAAATCTGGAATGTCTCCATTCTACTATCTCGTAAATTTAAATTGAATTAAATAACATATATTATATTTAAATTAAATTTAATTAATTAAATTATAAATTAAAATCAATAAATAATATTTATCAAACCTGCGCATATTTGGCTCTTTGTTGATGGCACCACGTCACGTGCTGGCGCGTGATTTGCAGTGTTAAAAAATTAATAAATCTATACATATAAAGATATTATACTAAAAAAAGAAATTAAGAATGGAATTGAATCGTGCCAATATAGGGACGACTGGATCAAAAACTGGAGAATTCAATAAAGAAAGACACTTGAGGTGAAAAAAGGAGAAATAAAAGAAAATTAACGATTCTTTGAACCATTTCAATTGATTTATTTTGTCTTTTCTACTTATTGTGTTAACCTATTTAATATATAATAATATCTTAAATAGATAATAATTTCATAAATCAAATAATTTTAATTTTAATTATTAAATATAATTAGTTGGAGTGTCTCCACTCGACTATCTCGCCTTTTTGAAATAAATACTTTTCGAAATAATTCAAAATTCACCCTTTTCTTTTGGACAAACCACATATATATATAAATATATAAATGTATAAAAATTAAGTAAGAATATAATTTTATTTAAAAAAATCTGGAGTGTCTCCACTCGACTATTTCGCAAATTTGAATTGGATTAAATAACATATATTAATTTAAATTAAATTAATTAAATTATAAATTAAAATTAATAAATAATATTTATTAAATCAGCGCATGTTTGGCTCTTTATTGATGGCACCACGTCATGTGTTGTGTTGAGATTTGCAGTGTTAAAAAATTAATTCTGGTACTTTCAGAGATTCAATCAAGCTGAAATTCTATATATAGCAGTTTTATACAATTATTAATCATGTGAAAAATTATCAATCAAATATCTTTATTTTTACGGTTACCTTAGAGGAAAAAAAATCAAAACGTTGTTGAGCTACATTTCTCAAAAGTTGATAGAAAACTACGAATTTTGAATAATGCACATGTACCAAATTTCATGATCTCAAACCGTTTTTGCGTAATCTTCTCTACATACATACACACATACACACACACAGACATTTTTCTTAACCTTAGTGAAAATGATTCAGGAACCTTTAAAACGTATAAAAACATCAAAATCTCGACAACGAAAATTTTTGTAATTGGAATACTATCTCTGACGAGATTGTAAAAAGAGTCTTGCCACACTAGTTTGTCCCAATTTAAATTATTTTTTTTAATTTATAAAAACCACATTTTGATTGATTTATTGGGTGAATAACAAAATGATACGCCACTGAACTTTATGTTGAACAAATATTCATCAACTCAACATTTTTCTTATTAATATATTTAATATTTTTTATATTTAACTGAAATAATACAAATTAATGTTTAGATTTAATAGTAATAAATAATATTTACTTTTGAGTAGAATGTTATAAATAAAATTCTCACAAGACCACCCCCGATGAGTGAGTGGAATATTTAAGGCCCGGAAATACCGATTAGTAGGGGGTTGACAGGACCTTTGCTATTCGACACCTCATAGACAGTTAAATGGGTGAGAGCTGAATCGTTCGGGGGTCAAATGAGTCGGCATTTAAGAGCACTCACCAAGTCAACAAGATAAATGGCCAACAAGGTTAGACAGAATGACGCCAAAGACAGATATATATACGAGTATATATATCTAGGGCGGATAGGTTTCAGATTCGTGGAAGATATTTATTAATTTTACCATGTAAAATTATATATATATATATATATATAATATATTATAGTAGTTTTAAAAATAAATTAGTCAATTTAAAAGTGAAATTTAAAAAATATTTATAAAAATAAATATTAATTAAATAATTAAGAACTTTGTGTAAATTTTTTTTAAAAAAAAAACCTTTAAATAAAGTATTAATCGATTTTATTAGGAAGTTTTATTTAATTAAGATTCCAAAAGAACAGTAAGTTGTGGTCAATCAATATAATATCACAATTCATTAGAATAAGTTGACCTGTGGCCAGGCACAGAACTGACCGACGGTTTGAAATAAATTAATTTCCAGCCACAGAAACAATTTCAAATAATTTAAATGTATATATTAATGCAATAAAAAACAGATATGGATATAACATAAATATTTTTAATTTAATTTTATTTATAATATATAAGGAGGCGCTGGCTGTGACGTTATGAAGGGCTGGGTGACGTCATATAATTTTAAATTAAGAAAAAACTAATGTGATTTTTCCCGAGGATAAAACCAATACAAAGTGTATGATTCGTGCAGATACGTAAAAAATCTCCTCATGTGAAATTTGGTGTGAAAACAATACCTCCCTTACTATCGTCGGTCGATAAAAATAAATAAATGAATTTATTTAATTTTTTTTTTCGCTTAATTTTGAATTAATAGTTTGAATTTAATTTAATTATTCAACTTTTGGATAAGTTTTAATATTTTCAAATTATTTTTATTGTAATTATTTTAATACTTATATCACATAAATTATTTTCTAGTCAAATTCAATGGAAACCTCGATACAGTTTCTCATTTGAGGGGTGATATTTTATTTATTTATTTTTATTAGACTATACTGACATGATTATTGATGTCAATGTTGCCTAAAACTATTTGGTATAAATAGAAAAAAATTACAGCTTTAGTTTTAAAATTTACATGAATTAAAAATATTGCTTACGAAGCATCGCCTCAAATGCTTATGGGAAATTACATGTAAAACAAAAATAATTCCAATTATTACGTAAAAGACGGTGTCCCTTTTCATTCAAATACAAATTTCTTAATATAATATAACAATAAAAAATATGAAAATAAAATAAAATTAGAATAAAAATTAGCTGGAGTGTCTCCACTCGACTATCTCGCAATTTGAATTGGATTAAATAACATAATATATTATATTTAAATTAAATTTAATTAATTATAAATTATAAATAATAAATATTAAACCAGCGCATGTTTGGCTTTTTGTTGATGGCACCACGTCACATGTTGGCGCGTGAGAATTGCAGTGTTAAAAAATTAATTCTGGTAATTTCAGCGAATCAATCAAGCTGAAATTCTATATATAGCAGTTTTATACAATCTTTAATCATGTGAAAAATTATCAAACATATATCTTTATTTTTATGGTCACTTTAGAGGAAAAAAAATGAAAACGTTGTAGATAATGACCCTCTTCCGGTTGAGCTACATTTCTCAAAAGTTGATAGAAAACTACGAATTTTGAATAATGCTCATGTACCAAATTTCATCATTCTAGCTCAAACCGTTTTTGCGTAATCTTGTCTACATACACACACACACACACACACACACACACACACACACAGACATTTTTCTCAACCTTAGTGAAAATGATTCAGGAACCTTCAAAACGTATAAAAACATCAAAATCTCAACATCGAAAATTTTCGTGATCGCAATACTATCTCTGGCGAGATAGTAAAAATACAAAAAACGAAATTAAACTGTTAGTAAAGTATATTTAACAATTAGTATATAACCATTTAAAAAAAAGATATTTATTCTTTCATTTCTCAATCTTGTAGGTTTACTCCCCACCCAGCGATCTAATTTTTCCGAATTAGTTTCCCGTCCATTCATAAATATCTCATCCGTACACAAAGTCAATTAATTGGTTAATTTCACATAAAAGAATTTTCTTATCAATGGTGTGAAATTAACCCTTCCTTTCCTATCGCCGATTGGTAATACTACCACTTCCGGTTTTCAGATAATCACCAAAAGTTAAGCATTTCATCATGCTGATGCATTAAGTAAATACACCAAATTTTATCAAAATCTGTTGAGCCGTTCACATCTATACGGACGGGCGGACGGACAGACGGACAGACATCATGCTAAAAATAATTTTTCTGTTAACAAAATGCATGATTCGTGGAGATATGTAAAAACCTTCACATGTGAAATTTGGTGTGAAAACTATACCTTCCTTAATATCGTTATGGTGGGTAATAAATCTAACGAATTGAGGTGTAATTGTTCACAGTGTACAGTGTGAGCCATACTTATAGACGAGAGAAAAGAAACTTTCCATTCTAATAGGAGTATCGTTAATATTAACTAAAATTATTTAATAAAATTAAGAAAAAGAACAGACTTAAATGAAATAAAATTTGAAAAAGCATTACAAACGCATGTATACTAGTAATAAGAAGGTATCTTATTAATTGATAGAATTATTTATTTTATTACCAATACTTTATGACTACATTTTCTAATTTATTTTTTAAAATGACAAAATAAAAAAAAATAAGTTGACCTGTGGCCAGGTCCGAACCGACCGACGGTTTGAAGTAAATTAATTTCTAGCTACAGAAACAATTTCAAATAATTTTAATATATCTATTAATGTAATAAAAAACAGATATGAATACATAAATAATAAATATAAACATTTTTAATTTTATTTTATTTATAATATATATGTAAGACCAGGCTGTGACGTCATGAATGGCTGGATGACGTCATATAATTTTAAATCAAAAAAAACTAATAAATATGATTTTCCCGAGGATAAAACCAATACAAAGTGTATGATTCGTGGTGATATATAAAAAAATCTCCTCATGTGAAATTTGGTGTAAAAATAACCCTTCCCTTCCTATCGTCGATCGATAATACTACCACTTCCGGTTTCCGGATTTGCACCAAAAGTTGATCAATTCATCCCACTGATGCATTAAGTAAATATACCAAATTTCATCAAAATCCGTTCAGCCGTTCAGGCTGTACACATCTATACGGACGGACGGACGGACAGACGGACAGACGGACGGACTGACATCATGCTAAAAATACTTTTTTCTGTTAAGAAAATGCATGATTCGTGGAGATATGTAAAAATCTCCACATGTGAAATTTGGTGTGAAAACAATACCTCCCTTACTATCGTCGGTCGGTAATAATTGTAACTTATATTGAATTTACTATTAAAAGATTAGATAAGATCTAAAACAAGTTTTTTGTTGAATTTCATTTTTTTTTTCTTAATTGTGTATATCAGTGTTTCTCAGCCATTTTTTTACCGCGGCACACAAAGAAAAAGATAAGTGTAAAAGTTTATTGAAAAAAAGTGGACCCAAAAACGTTTTACCTTTTTTTTTAGAACCAAATTGAAAAAATATAGAAAAAAAAGTCGGAAATGTTTAAGAGCCTCTTTACTCTTGTAATAATTTGGCACATAGTTTGAGAATCACTGGTGTATATAAATCATTTATATTATATTAAACATTTTGGTTATTATAACATCTGCGATGATTTACCTATTAGTTATTAGTTAATTTGCTAGTTCATAGATGACACTACTAATACAGATTGTAGAAAGTTGTTGATTTTCATTGAAAATGTTAATTAAAGAACTATGCGTGACGTGATGGCATCAACAAAGAACCATACATGCGCCGGTTCAATAAATATTATTTATTAATTTATAATTTAATTAATTTAATTTAAATTAAATTAATATATGTTATTTAATCCAATTAAAATTTGCGAGATAGTCGAGTGGAGACACTCCAGATTTTTTATATACTTATTATGAAGTTATTTTTATATAAAATAATAATAATTTATCTATAAAGATTAAAAATATTTGTTGACTATTTGTTGGAACAAAAAATATATGTATCTATCTATCTCTTTGTTTTATAAAGGCATTTACTGTTTGTAGAAAAAATAGATTTTTTTAAAAATAATTAAAAAAGGCTTATAAATTTACAAAAATTTATTAAATCATTAACTCTGTGTTAAATTGTCATATTTATAATAGAAATCTTTTAATTGATATAGATCAGGAAAATAGTTCGCCTTTTAATTAGACAACCAAATATTCTTCACTGTTTAAGTAACATGTCTATACATCAGGAGAATTAAATACAATGCACAATATTAATCTGACAGATATTTTATCAAATATTAAAAGTTTTTATCAATCTAAACGTTTGGTAATTATTTACGAAGTTATTGAAAAAGAATTCACTCAAGATGATTTTTTAATAAAATAATGAATTTGTTTTAATTTTCTCTAAAAAACCCAATCATCAACGTAGATTTAAATTCTACAAACAAACGATTTTAAAATGCCTTAAAATTAAGGGATTCAACCACAAACAAACAAAAATTTAAGTCCTTCAACGAAGCGGGGTTTAGGAATAAGACTAACTCTCCCTATTGGCTAAAGACAACGAACTGATACATCTTACTGAGTACGATTTAGGATACATAATGAACAAGATATTTGCTTGCCAACCTGGATCGTATGTATTCTCCTTATATTAAACCAGAGCTCTACAAAAGTTATTGGACCAACTGGATAACTATAAGCCCGTAATAACAGCTTTGCAAGAAATAAGATGGATTGGGAACTGCTCCTTAATTAAAAATAATTATAGTAAGTAAAAACATGTGTTTGTCACCGGATTCGTGATCCACAGGAAAACAGGAAATATAATCATCTCATAGACAACAAAACGATTAGGATCAGAATATCCGTATTTCGAATTAAAGAGAAGTTCTTCAATTACAGTAACTTTAATTTGCATGTTACAAATGAAGTCTTTTCAAAGAATGGAATGACAACTTATTTGACCAGCTGGAGGGAGTACATGACTCATGCCCAAAATATGATATATAAATTGAAAGTGGGGATTTCAACGCACAGATGGGTAAAAAGGATTTCTACAAAATAACCATAAGAGACCAAATTCATTAGTAGATAGCTTGGCAAGTTGCTTTTCAATCTTCTAAAATTTCCTGGACCAAGGAATTACTATTAAGACCAACCTATAACAAGGAGGATAGGATGATCTGTGGAAATTTCAGATGGATTTTATTCTTACAAAATAATTTCCAAATGTTCTCTTGATCCAACTACTTCCATACACAGAAGGTTTCCTCTCAAATAAATCTACCATCAATCAAATATTCACGCGTTTAGACTAATATTGAAAAGATAAACAACCAAGTTCAGCATAAATACGCACCATCTTTTCATTAACTTCAAAGCTGCTTACGATTCACTTAGCAGGGAACAGTTCTATCAAGCAGTGGTGGTGAACTTTAACATTCCAAAGAAACTGATAAGGAAAGTCCTATCCGCATTCAGTCTAGCCTTTCTGAGCTACTTAAAATTCTAAACGGACTCCAAAAATGGTACACAATTGTCTGTCTGCTATTTAACATTGACCTGGAGGAAGTCATCAGGGAATCAGAGGTCCCAAAAGGAGAAATTCTAATAAACAAAGACAAATTCTGGCGTACAATGCTTTGAATGAAGACTTTCTGCATTTAGATATGACAGTTTGAGTAAAAGACTCAAAGTAACAGTGCTAGTCGTATTTCCCTCCTTGACCGAAGTTAGTGAACTAAGAAGTGTAAAAATACCCTCCCTTTATATTAAGTATTGATATTTTTGAATTTCTATTTATTTATTGAATTACTTAGTAAATTATTTAATGACATTACATCTTGGGATATTATTATTTGTTAATTGTATAAATATGTTGTTATAAAAAATAATTTATTGAAATGGGTTTACTTCTTGATTGGTCAAGGATGTGGAAAGAAAAATAAGTAAGAATATATGTATAATTTTATATAAAAACAGATTTGGTTCTAAAACCTCTCCCATTAAAATTTTTCAATTGAATTAAGACTTTAAATAAAAATACATTATACCTCTCTCTCTCTAATTAAGTTTTGTTTTATAATAAATATATAGAGTAATTGTAATTAATATAATTATATACAAATTATAAGAGAGTAATGGGATGTTATATTAAAACATTAGATTCATAAAAGAAAGCAGACTAAATATATATAAGTATATATAGAATGTTGAAAACATAATATTTCATAAGTTCTCGGTAGTTAAGTAACGAATGTGAGTTCAGGAATATCTCCGGGTTTTTGAAATTACTAAAGATTTTACAGTTTGTCATTCATTTCATTTTTGTCCCCTTTTTACTATCTCGTCAAAGATCACAAAAATTTTCGATGTCGAGATTTAAAATTTCAAATATAATAGGGTAAAATTATTTTAGTAATATTTATCATTTGTATATTTTTTTGTATTTTATTAATTTTTTTATTCAATTTATTCTGAATATCTTAACAAATTAAATAAATAAATAACAATTTGAATATTATTAGCATTTGTTAGGATTTATTATTATATTATAGGATATATATATATTTACTATCTCGCCGGAGATCTCGAGATTTTGATGTTTTTATACGTTTTGAAGGTTCCTGAATCATTTTCACTAAGGTTGAGAAAAATGTCTGTGTGTGTATGAGTGTATGAATGTAGACAATGTATAATGAAAAACTAAAATTCAAATTCAAAATAATTTTAATAAAGATTTTTTCTATAATAATTTAATATTTTAATTTAGTGAGATCCTTCGCTTGATCCTTGCTGCACAATGTTAGGTTCTCAATTTGGTTAGCTTCAGTCTCAAAGGTTGAGAAAAATGTGTGTGTATATGTGTATGTATGTAGACAAGATTACGCAAAAACGGTTTGAGCTAGAATAATGAAATTTGGTATACGAGCATTATTCAAAATTTGTAGTTTTCGATCAACTTTTGAGAAATGTAGCTCAACCGGAAGAGGGTCATTACCTACAACATTTTGATTTTTTTTCTTCTAAAGTGACCGTAAAAATAAAGATATTTGTTTGATAATTTTTCACATGATTAATAATTGTATAAAACTGCTATATATAGAATTTCAGCTTGATTGAATCTCTGAAAGTACCAGAATTAATTTTTTAACACTGCAAATCTCAACACAACACATGACGTGGTGCCATCAACAAAGAGCCAAACATGCGCTGATTTAATAAATATTATTTATTAATTTTAATTTATAATTTAATTAATTTAATTTAAATTAATATATGTTATTTAATCCAATTCAAATTTGCGAAATAGTCGAGTGGAGACACTCCAGATTTTTTTAAATAAAATTATATCCTTACTTAATTTTTATACATTTATATATTTATATATATATGTGGTTTGTTCAAAAGAAAAAGGTGAATTTTGAATTATTTCGAAAAGTATTTATTTCAAAAAGGCGAGATAGTCGAGTGGAGACACTCCAGCTAATTATATTTAATAATTAAAATTAAAATTATTTGATTTATGAAATTATTATCTATTTAAGATATTATTATATATTAAATAGGTTAACACAATAAGTAGAAAAGACAAAATAAATCAATTGAAATGGTTCAAAGAATCGTTAATTTTCCTTTATTTCTCCTTTTTTCACCTCAAGTGTCTTTATTGAATTCTCCAGTTTTTGATCCAGTCGTCCCTATATTGGCACAATTCAATTCCATTCTTAATTTCTTTTTTTAGTATAATATCTTTACATGTATAGATTTATTGGTATATCTTTAATTAAGCCATCAGTCCAAGAGTAGTTGGATAATATTTTATTATTATTTATTAATAATTGATTTAATCATTAATATTGGATACACTTAATAATAAACATAGAGATTAAAAAATTGGTATAATTATTAAAATGGTAGATTATATCGGAATATCGGAAAGTTTAAAAAAAATCAACTAAGCGTTGTGTGACAAAAGATGTGTAACAAGGATATTCTCGTAATAGGCGTCATGCATTATTATATGCACTTTATCACAATCCACACTGATAAAAGACCAGGACCGGAATTAGCTTTTCGGAGATGACCTTGTAGTGTCCTCTCTTCCATTCACGGCCCACCCTAAAAACTAAAAAAAATTGATATATACATTGAAGAATCATTATTATTATTATATTTTATTATATATATATATATGTTGTAGGCAAATCGCAATTTTAGGAAAATAGCATTTGCCTGGCCAAATAGCTTTAATTTCAATTTGGCTAGGAATTACCTAAAAAAAAGCCATTTGACTAAATCTTTTAATTTTATTTTCCATTACTTCAGCCGCTTTTAAAGGTCCTTCCTATGATTTTATCCGATTTATTTTAATGTCCTCTTCACGGAGACAATGATAACAAATTATTTGTTCACCGGAATCTTTTTTTGGTCCATGGACGTTTTTGTTGCCTGATAAGCATACACGATCCGTATAGGCTTTACCGCAAACAGAACAATAAAAATTATAATACCATCTTAACAATCATTTTTTTGGAAAAAATTGTATCATTTGATGTACTGGGTAATGTTTCTTCAATGACAATGGATACATTATCTATAATATTCTTCAGATAATATTCCACCATTTGGTACATTTTCGGATTTTTATAATTTATTTATTTTATTTATATCAAACACACTTTTATTTTGACATTTAAATTAAATTAGAACTCAAAACTGCACTGAAGTTATGACAAGATGAAGTTAAATAAATCTTATATACAATTAAGAACAAAACAATTTTTTGAATAATTTCGTAATTGGCTACTGTAATGGTTAAAGCTATTTGACCAACAAATTTTAGCCAAATGGCTTATGTCTAGGCAAATGCTATTTTCCTAAAATTGCCATTTGCCTATGACATATATATTAAAAATGCAATTATCCTTTTCGTATGTTTTTTTTTTGTATTTTTAAATTTTTTTTTTAAATTGATTTTTCACAACATAAATAAAAAAATTCCTTAAAAAGGTATAAACAACTATTTAATATTTATTAAAATTATATTCAACTACTTTTAACTATCTCGCTAGAGATAGTATTGCGATCACGAATATTTTCGATGAGGAAATTTTGATGTTTTTATACGTTTTGAAGGTTCATGAATCATTTTCACTAAGGTTGAGAAAAATGTGTGTGTGTGTGTGTGTGTTTAGACAAGATTACGCAAAAACGGTTTAAGCTAGAATGATGAAATTTGGTACAGGGGCATTATTCAAAATTCATAGTTTTCAATCAACTTTTGATAAATGTAGCTCAACCGGAAGAGGGTCATTACCTACAACGTTTTGATTTTTTTTCTTCTAAAATGACCGTAAAAATAAAGATATAGGTTTGATAATTTTTCACATGATTAATAATTGTATAAAACTCCTATATATAGGATTTCAGCTTGATTGAATCGCTGAAAGTACCGGAATTAATTTTTTAACACTGCAAATCTCACGCACCAACTTGTGACGTGGTGCCACCAATAAAGAGCCAAACATGCGCTGGTTTAATAACTATTATTTATTAATTTTAATTTTTTGTCCACCTTATTGAAAATGATTCAGGAACCTTCAAAACGTATAAAAACATCAAAATCTCGACATCGAAAATTTTCGTGATCGCAATACTATCTCTAGCGAGATAGTAAAAATTCCTTAAAAATGTATAAACAATATTTAATATTTATTAAAATTATATTCAACTACTTTATTATTATATAGTACAAGAATAAGTAGATTATTATAGAAAAATCATATAAAACAATTTCTTAATTAAATAATGTTTTGTTTTTGAGAAAGAGGGATTTTATCTTTGGTTTATTTCTTAAAATTGGGCGCGAAAGAGATTTGACGGATCCAATGAATGATTCCAGCAGGTTACAGCCTGGAGAAGTAAAAGTCTTACTGACGGATACCGATCGAGGCTAGTCGCCAGTATCCCGTGGCATCTTGTCTTGACTGGTTGACTGGTTGCTTGGCTGGCCGCTTTGACGTTCACTCACTTCCCTTTGCCACTTGCATTCACTCGCTTACTTGTTACTCGTTGGTACTCCTTACTCGCTCTCCCTCTCCCATACACTTACTCGGCCCAACAGTGATCATCGGCATTCGTTTGGTGTCTCTTGTTGTGATTTGGTTGTAGAAAAGTGGGTGCGATGCCACGATGGTGGCTGCGGCCACCTTATGGCTGCTCATCATCGCTTTGAGTTTTTCTTTTGCAGCCGCCGCCGAATTGGAGATTGGAGCAAAAGGTAAGCGAGGAGCATCATCACGAATCTTGGGAAATTACAAATAAGAAACTTTCCAAAGCTTTCCTTAAGTTAATTTAATGAAAGTTAGCCACACGAAGCTGCGCTTCACTGATTTATAATTCCCTACATCAACATTTCTTTTATTATTCATAGTAATTATTGCTTAAATAGTACAAATTTGGGTATTTTAAAAAAAATATAAAAAATGATCATACCAACATTTAATAATTAATAATAATAATAATAATAATAATAATTTAACTAATTAAATAAATTAATTAATTTAATTTAATAATTTATTTTTTTTGTTATTTTAATTATATAAATACATACTATATACACCAGTCACAAATGAAAAATATGTTATTTATAAACATTACCAACATTCTTACTCATACTCATATATATATATATATATATATATATATATATATATATATACATAGAGTATTTAGTACATTTCTTGACCTTAATATTTATAAAAACAATATCCTCAAATGCCAGACCAAAACAATATTTATCCTATTTATATACAGTGAGAAGAATGTTATAGTTTATTTATTAATTCTAATTGTGATGTTTTTTTTATATATAATATTTTGTTTATTATTATTAATATTATTATTTTTAATTTCTTTAAATTATTTTAATAATATTTAACATTTGTATATTTTTAAAATCTCACTTTTTTTGTATTTTATTAATTTTTTTTTTTTATTCAATTTATTCTGAATATCATAACAAGATAAATAAATAAATAAGATTTTGAATATTATTAACATTTGTTAGGATTTATTATTATATTATATTATATATATATATATATATATATATATATATCAAATTTTTTCTTTTTACTATATCGCCGGAGATGTCGAGATTTTGATGTTTTTATACGTTTTGAAGGTTCCTGAATCATTTTCACTGAGGTTGAGAAAAATGTCTGTGTGTGCATATGTGTGTGTTTGTGTATGTGGGTATGTATGTAAACAAGATTACGCAAAAACGGTTTGAGCTAGAATAATGAAATTTGGTATACGAGCATTATTCAAAATTTGTAGTTTTCGATCAACTTTTGAGAAATGTAGCTCAACCGGAAGAGGGTCATTACCTACAACGTTTTGATTTTTTTTCCTCTAAAGTGACCGTAAAAATAAAGATATTTGTTTGATAGTTTTTCACATGATTAAAAATTGTATAAAACTGCTATATATAAAATTTCAGCTTGATTGAATCACTGAAAGTACCAGAATTAATTTTTTAACACTGCAAATCACGCGCCAATACGTGACGTGGTTCCATCAACAAAGAGCCAAACATGCGCTGATTTAATAAATATTATTTATTAATTCTAATTTATAATTAATTAAATTTAATTTAAATATAATATATGTTAATGAATCCCATTCAAATTTGCGAGATAGTCGAGTGGAGACACTCCAGCTTATTTTATTAATAATACTAAAGCATTAACAAAATAATAATAATAATAACTTAAAAGTATTTACCAATGTACTTACTTAATTATATTTGTTTATTTTCTCTAATTTTATAAAATTATAAAAATATAAATTGATAAAAAAATATTTAAAATATAATCATGTATGCCTTATCCTTTATAAAGAGGAAGAAAGTGAATGAATGTAATGAATAATGAACAACCAAATTGTGATTGTGTGTTAACCATTCCAGTTTTTTTTTTTTATGTAGGTGACTATTATATTTTTTCTCACAGAAATGAAATAATTTAATATAATAATTTTCTTTAGGGAAGTTTTTATTTATTATTTAATATATAATGAATCCTATTCTCAAATACTCTAAATCTACTCTCGTCCCCTAAGGTCATAGACCATGCCTCACATCCATATAATACAACCGGTAAAATAATTGTTTTATATATTTTAACTTTTAGCCCCTTTGATAATAATTTTGACGCGATAAGCCCCTTTATTGCATGATAACAGGCGTTTTCCAATTGTATCCTCGCTTTAAACTCATCTCGAATATTATTATCTTTCGTTATCAAAGAACCTAAGTATTTAAATTTTTCTAAATTTTCAAATTCTACATTTTGTATATTAAGATTTCCTGTACTACTATTCCTCTCATACTAAATACTTTGTCTTAGCATTATTAATTTCTAGTCCCACCTCTTTTCCTGCTTCAATTAATTTTTCTACGCTATCTATAATTGCAATTGCCGAATCTCCTATTATGTATATTTAAGTCGTCTGCGTAACCTAATACTTGAATTTTTTTGTTTAATTCGATTTCGTTTGACCTCTCCACAATTTGTCTAATTACATATTCCAGAACTAAATTAAATAAATTGGTGATAATGCGTCTCCTTGTTTTAACCCATTCCGAATTTCCAAAGTTTCTGACAATTGATTCCCGCATCTTACGCTTCCTTTACTACCCACAAGACAAATTTGAATCATACGTACTAGTTTTTTTGGAATTTCCATTAAGATCAAGATTTGAAAAAGTTTTTCCGATCTACTGAGTCATATGCTTTTGTAAAGTCTACAAAAAGCTGGTGAACAGAAACATTGAATTCTCGTTTCTTTTCTAATATCTGCCTTAATGAAAATATTTGATTTAAAGTCGATCGATTTGGCCTAAACCCGCATTGACATTCTCCTAGTATATGATCGCAATTTTAATAAAACAATATTCGAGAGAATCTTATACGATGTCGTCAAAAGTGAAATTCCCCTGTAATTATTGCAGTTGGTTCTATTTCCTTTCTTATAATATAGATATTATATATTTATATATTTATAAATATATTAAATATATATATATATATTAAATTAAGAGAAAATATAAATATCTATATTATAAATTCTATAGAAATAGTTTTTTTTTTATATACATTCATTAAATATTAAATAATAAATAAAAACTTCCCTAAAGAAAATTATTATATTAAATTATTTCATTTCTGTGAGAAAAAATATAATAGTCACCCGCATTCACTAACATAAAAAAACTGGAATGGTTAACACACAATCACAATTTGGTTGTTCATTATTCATTACATTCATTCACTTTCTTCCTCTTTATAAAGATAAGACATACATGATTATAATTTAAATATTTTTTATCAATTTATATTTTATATATATATCAGTCGCGTTTTTTTTTATTTCATTTAAAATTAAAATTATTATATAGAATGGGGGGTTATCTCTGTACTAAATTTTTTTTTTATTTCAATTAATTAAGCCAACCCTTAAAATTTCTATCGAATGTTCAATTTAAATAAACAATCACAATTGTTAAGTTTTAAATTAAATATTAATTAATTTAATTTAATTTTGTTTTTGTGTATTACTTTAATTTACTTTTTCTTAATATTTTAAAAGATAGCAATTCATCCAAACCAAGACTTTTTAAGAATATTAGTTTATATTTAAATTTATTATTGGCAATAATTAGATCTATAACCTTAAGCATAATTTTAATTTCTTAAAAGGGGACAAATTTGAGGATTTGCTCAAAATAGAGAAGGAAACCAAATGCAATGATAAAGAAAAACAAAACAAACTTTCATGTCATTCTTACCGTTAGACCACAAAATTTTCAAATGTAGGTTAAATCAACAAAATTGTTTATTGATTAATTAATTTAATATTTATTTTTAATATTATTAATCAATTTAATATTTATTTTTAATATTATTAATCAATTTAATATTTATTTTTAATATTATTAATTAATTTAATATTTATCTTTAAAGTGAACTATTTCCAAAAATTCTTTGTTATCTTATAAAACGGCCAGTGTTATTTTTCCCGACCGACGATAGTAAGGGAGGTATTGTTTTCACACCAAATTTCACATGTGGAGATTTTTTACATATCTCCATGAATCATACACTTTGTATTGGTTTTATCCTCGGGAAAAATCATCTTCATTAGTTTTTTCTTAATTTAAAATTATATGACGTCACCCAGCCCTTTATAACGTGACAGCCAGCGCCTCCTATATATTATAAATAAAATAAAATTAAAAATATTTATGTTATATCCATATCTGTTTTTATTGGATTAATAGATACATTTAAATTATTTGAAATGGTTTCTGTAGCTGGAAATTAATTTATTTCAAACTGTCGGTCGGTTCTGCGTTTGGCCACAGGTCAGCTTATTCAAATTATCTTAGTTTTTGTTTAAAACATACTTTCGGCGATCAATTGGTTGGAATAAAATGGCAAACGAACCGGGACACTGGGATCATATATTATTATACCTTCAAAGCTTCTTGGAAGACTATTATTTTAGTCTAAAATCAAAAATATTTATTTTAACGTGCATTTAGGTATCTAACACTATTCTTGTGTTTGTTAAATGTATAAAAAAAATGTAAATAATGTTTTTACTAAATTTTAAAATAGACCATTCTTAATTTTTAGTTTTTAGATATTATTTTATTTATTTATTTATTTATTATTATTTGATTATGTAAAATCAAATTTGCACAATATGCCTAAATACATACTTTAAATCAGTGATGAGCAAACTGCATCCCACTGAACAAATTTGTGCATTATAATAGTATAATATCATTTTAATGGTATCTTAAACTTTTTGAGGACATTGTGATTACTGATTACTGTTAAGTAAAATATATATTATAATAATCGCTACAATGACACGATTTTTTGAGACTTTATGTGAATTGTTCATTAAATATTTAAAATTTTAATCATTTATAAAGTAGTTTTTTGTTTTATCTGCAGCCCGCCAAGAAATGGCATACTTTCATATGTCCCTTTGATACAAAAGATTACTCTTGCTTTAAATAAAAAGTAAAACATCCAATAATTCATATTGAGATGATAATTATATGCTTTAGTATATTGAAATAAACCTATTTTAAGGCTTGTTTTATGAATAGAATGACCCTATTAATTTAATTTATTTATTTAAAGTATTATATGACTAATTTACTTTCAACTCTTACAATGAATTCAAATTTATTTTATAGGACATTTTTATTTTATTTTTTTTTTTTTGGGGGGGTTAATAACTCTTATTTATTTAACAGCAATTAATATTTTTATTTGTATTTTAATAAAAAAATATAATCCTTCAGAAACAATTTAATTATTATTGAATTGACATGCTCGAACATTATATACCATAAATTACATAAAATAAATTAATTTTAATTTATTTTTAATTTTGATCTGACTTTCAAGTTTAGACTAATACTAACGTTTGGCTATTTGACAATTAAATTGTATATATTTATTAATTAATTTATTTATGAAAAAAACACTCAAGTAGAATTTATAAGGAGATTTGTATTTTAAATAAATAATAAAATCATATGATCCTTAAATTTTAGTACCTGGTTCACTTTACTCGATAGTTTTTACAAAATGTATATTTTACAAGCTGGATATAGATTGTTTAACGATCAGGCAGAATAGATAATTAATTAATTAATTGGTCGATTATTATAAAGATTGATAAGAATTTATGTAAAGCTCCGCAGGGTCTACTCTAATTCAGAGAATTTATCAATGAAGGTTTTTGACACAGAATACAATATTAATATTAATTTTATCAATTTCTACCCAAAATTATTAAAATATAATAATATAAATATTATTTTTAAATCAAATATGAATTTATCAAGTTCAAATCTAAATCATCAAATATAAAGTTTAATTTAATAAAATTATTAGACGATATAAATAATATATTAAATATTTTGGTTGAAATAAGATATTCTTTAAAAATCATTTTCTATGAATATTAAAGAAATTGATTGTCTTTAAAATATTTTATATTTAGAATATTTTCTTAATAATAATAATAAATTAATAAAATTGATATTAATAATAATATTAATTTTCATATAAATATAAGGTTTTCCAAAGCCATCTTGAGTCATTATAATATCTTGAAATTTTTTTTTTTTTTTGTCACCTAACTTAAGTAATAGCAATTATTTTAATATGTAAATGTCATAAAAATCTTGTAACAATTTAAACAAGAAAATATAAATATAAAATTTTTTGATAAAATAACGTTTTTTTCATGGACTAAAAAAGAATAAAATAATTTTTCTATAGGCCTGGCACGAAAAACGTTTGGCGCATTTAATTTTATTTATTTATATGAAACATCAAGTTAAATTTTTATATTAATATAAATTTTATTAAATACATAAACTGACAATTTTTTTTATTATGCAATAAAATTGATAGATTAATAGCTAAGAAATTGATCTTTTATTATTTTTCACTGTAATATTCTTATATCAAAGTAAGTAACATATTTTAAAAAAATGATTATTTTTTTAAATTTACATATATTATCACTCAAAGTAAAAACAGTTGATTATATCAGAAGAAATAGTGTTACTTGTTAATGAAGTGTTTTAATGTGGTACCTAAGTATTTATATAAATTATAGCTCTATAAAGGAATTTAATTGCAAAGAAATAAAATAGAAAGCAAATGAAAACTAAATGCGCCAAACGTTTTTCGTATATGAAGAAATTCATCCTCAAAATCTGCCAGGCCTATAGAAAAATTATTTTATTTTTTTTTAGTCCATGAGAAAAAAGTCTATCTCAATAAAAAGTCGATGAAAAATCGATTTCAATTTGTCAAAAGAGCGAACAGACAGAGAGACAGACGCCAAGTGAAGTTAAGAAAAACGTTATAAAAAACATATAATATTATAAAAATATACATATATAATATTAGATAGATAAGATATATTCATATAATATTTTCCTTATCCTTAACTACTTATTAAGTCCTGTGACATAGCAATGAGTTTCAACATGTCATCTCCCTCCCCCTTTTTTAATTTTTATTTTAATATATTTGAATTTATATATTTTTCAGAATATTATAATTATTTACATCATCAAGTTTTTATAATTATGATGCAATATTTATTCATAGTAAATATCTTCAGTTTGAATAAAATAATAATAATAATAAAATATAAATTTTTATATGAAAAATTAAATGTTAATTTTAAAAAAAATATTTTAATATTTACAAGTTTATTAATTTAATATTAAAACAAAATAAGAATTTTTTTTTAAGATTAAATAAATTATAATCATCAATTTCAAAGGGAAATTAATAGCCATTTATTTTTTGGAAATTTTAAATGTATCTATTAAGATAATATATTTATTGTATAAAGCAATGATTCAATTCTTTAACATATATGTGAGATATAGAATTTGTAGAAATTCAAATAGTTATACATACTAGAAAAGGGATGGCGAACCTATGGCACGTTTGAAATATTTAATGGTACGCATAAAGACAAAATTATTTTTTTAATAATTATAACTTTTTTCAATAGAAATGAATTAAAATTGAACAATTTACTTTAAAATTACAATTTATGAAATTCGAAGTACTCAATATTTATTTATCTATCTTAGTAGATTCTATCTTAGTAAATGGTATATTTTATTGCTGAAATATCGCTTGAATTGCCTCACAGTATAAAAACATTCATGATAGATACAATGTATACCGTTTGGACTTCTATTCATGTCATTACGTGTTGTCGTACAAATCGCATTGTTCAGGTTTTAAAAAATTTTGGCAAATCTTTACTCTTTATGACCTGAAGAAACCAAATTTGACTTTTGTATTTTTCATGTCCTTCATTATATCTGTCTGTTTGTCTGGGAAATTGTGTAGTTATAAACTCAAAATTGTTTGGGGCAATGAAATATTATCAGAATATTCTTATATGCTCTTATTTTAATATATGCTGTAAATGTTATCAATATTTATTAAAAAAAAAGAAAAATTAATTTTTTAAAATTTACATCAATGTGCCCATAAGACGGTGGGAGAATAGTGCCATAATCGCAATCTTTTTCTAGAATTTAACATAGCATTATGAAAACAAGAAAATGTAAGTGGTTCACGGTATTAGATATAAATTTTGCTTTTTCGTCATTATCTACAACTAAAAACTACAAACTAAAATCAATTAAAGAATTTCCATACAATAAAAATAAAAATAAAAAAATAATAGACAATTTTTAGGAATGATATATTTTTACCACAAATAAATTCCAAATTTTTTAATGATCATTTTATTTTTTTAGTATAAAGTTTAATATTTAAAATTATAACACTTTGATACAGGATAGTTAGAAGTTATACAAAAATATTCGATTATATATTCAAACTAAAAGGGGTACAGGTGGTGGAGAAAAAGAGTCATGACAATTTTGTGGCACGTTAGTTATTTCAAAAAAAAATGTTTATAATTTTGTGGCACGGACATTGAAAAAATTTCGCTATCCCTGAACTAGAATAGTCATTAGATTAACTATCTAATATATAAATTCTATTACATTTTACTTATTATTCAATTTTTTGATAAGAACAATTAAGTAGTAACTACTCTTTACTATCTGGCCAGAGATAGTATTGCAATCACGAAAATTTTCGATGTTGAGATTTTGATGTTTTTATACGTTTTGAAGGTTCCTGAATCATTTTCACTAAGGTTGAGAAAAATGTCTGTGTGCGCTTGTGTGTGTGTATGTATGTAGACAAGATTACGCAAAAACGGTTGGAGCTAGAACCATGAAATTTGGTACATGGGCATTATTCAAAATTCGTAGTTTTCTATCAACTTTTGAGAAATGTAGCTCAGGGTCATTAACTACAATGTTTTGATTTTTTTCCTCTAAAGTGACCGTAAAAATAAAGATATATGTTTGATAATTTTTCACATGATTAAGAATGGTATAAAACTGCTATATATAGAATTTCAGCTTGATTGAATCGCTGAAAGTACCGGAATTAATTTTTTAACACTACAAATCACGCCCCAGCACGTGACGTGGTGCCATCAACAAGGGGCCAAACACGCGCTGGTTTAATAAATCAAAGAATCGTTAATTTTCTTTTATTTCTCCTTTTTTCACCTCAAGTGTCTTTCTTTATTGAATTCTCCAGTTTTTGATCCAGTCGTCCCTATATTGGCACAATTCAATTCCATTCTTAATTTCTTTTTTTAGTATAATATCTTTATATGTATAGATTTATTAATTTTTAACACTGCAAATCACGCGCCAGCACGTGACGTGGTGCCATCAACAAGGGGCCAAACACGCGCTGGTTTAATAAATATAATTTATTAATTTTAATTTATAATTTAATTAATTTAATCTAAATTAATATATGTTAATTAATCCCATTCAAATTTGCGAGATAGTCGAGTGGAGACACTCCAGCTTATTTTTTTTATCTATTATTATTATTATATCATTTATTTTGTTAAAAGACCAACCAATTCAATTGTTTATTACCACGAGGTCATTTTTGACTAGCAATTGAACTTGAGAAATACCAAAGTAAACCCACTCATAGGTCGTAACCCAATCTCAGCTCAATCATCTGCTACTCGAATGTCAATGGAATGTCAGAAGTATAATCATTATTAGTGACTCCATTTGTTCCCCACCTCATCTCACCCACTGTGATAATTTGCATTCATCGTCTTCTTTTATAGAGTATTTTAGTTGAATTAAGGTCCGGAGAGCAAAACGCGGGAACTGGGTTGGTCGCATTCACAAGGTTGAGAGCGAGAGAGCGAGAGAGTACCGTTAAAAATGCTACTTCTTACCAGGATTATTTATTATTTCACAATCGTGCTTACTTAGTAATACGCGTATTAATATTTCCTTTATTTCAATAAAATTTTGAATTCATTTAACAAATAAAATGGAGTAATTTTAATTTTAAACATAAATAATAATAATTTCTATAAATGATTGAAAGAACAGTTTATATTCTTAAACACTCTCTAATTAATAGTTTACGTTAAAAATGCATTCATTCAATTTTTACTTCCACTTAGATCTGTGTTTTCCCAACGTGGGGACAATTCGATTGTAAAGGGGGGCAAAATGGACTCGACATGAGCCATTTTAATAAGTGCTGTAAATGATTTATTAGTAAAAATAAAAAATCTGGAGTGTCTCCACTCGACTATCTCGCAATTTGAATTGAATTAATTAACATATATTATATTTAAATTAAATTTAATTAATTAAATTATAAATTAAAATCAATAAATAATATTTATCAAACCTGAGCATATTTGGCTCTTTGTTGATGGCACCACATCACGTGCTGGCGCGTAATTTGCAGTGTTAAAAAATTAATAAATCTATACATATAAAGATATTATACTAAAAAAAGAAATTAAGAATGGAATTGAATTGTGCCAATATAGGGACGACTGGATCAAAAACTGGAGAATTCAATAAAGAAAGACACTTGAGGTGAAAAAAGGAGAAATAAAAGAAAATTAACGATTCTTTGAACCATTTCAATTGATTTATTTTGTCTTTTCTACTTATTGTGTTAACCTAAAAAATTAATTCTGTTACTTTTAGCGATTCAATCAAGCTGAAATTCTATATATAGCAGTTTTATACAATTTTTAATCATGTGAAAAACTATCAAACATATATCTTTATTTTTACGGTCACTTTAGAGGGAAAAAGATCAAAACGTTGTAGGTAATGACCCACTTCGGTTTGAGCTACATTTCTCAAAAGTTAATCGAAAACTACAAATTTTGAATAATGCTCGTATACCAAATTTCATTATTCTAGCTCAAGCCGTTTTTGCGTAATCTTGTCTACATACATACACCCATACACACACACACAGACATTTTTCTTAACCTTTGAGCCTGAAGCTAACCAAATTGGAACCTAACATTGTGCAGTAAGGATCAAGCGAAGGGGGATCTCACTAAATTAAAATATTAAATTATTATAGAAAAATCTTTATTAAAATTATTTTGAATTTGAATTTTATTTTTTCATTATAATAATTTATACTTACTGTGTTTGGTTAACAATTTCCTAGTGATTTCTTCCTAAAACCTATCATTTAAGTTTCTTTATTGAACAATTCAATTTTTAAATATTCAAAATTGTGTATATGTTACATAGGGGGGCATAAGAATTTTAGAATAGCATAGGAGGGGGCATGGTTTATAAAAGGTTGGGAAACACTGACTTAGATTGTTGATACTCAAAAATAACGGAAGTGTTTATCTCTTTACAAATGCTTATTTAATTATTTATTCATAACATTTTCAAAATTTAATATTGTTCAATTTTCTAGAAATTTTGATTTTTAAATTTTAAATAATTTTTATCGTATCATTTATATTTAAGGAACTTATAGTAAATAAATATTTTCATTTATCCAATGGTCAATGAAATTTTATATAATTTATTAGATTTAAATAAATAAAAATTTAAACGAATTAAGATAAGTTTTTAATTTTTATTATTAATCAATTTTTTTTAAGACTATTTAAATAATATACAAAATCCGTTCAAATACCTTTAATGGATTCCAAAATGTAAAATCTAAAATTTACATTAATATTTAAGATGAATGTTGAAAAACCTTATTTCATTTCTATTACTATTCCTATTATTTAGTATTGTAAGGGGAGGGGGTGGGGAAAACAGAGCCCCGACGTTGGGCGTCAATTTGTAAGGGGGGAGGCCCACAGTGGATGCCAACAGGCCCCTTACAAGGAGGAGGGAAGAAGGGGGAGAGAAGGGAGGGAAAATGTGATAGAAGAGAGAAGAGGGGAAATGGGAGAGGGAAAAATGGATCTTATGTGGAGAGGGAAAAAAAGAGTTTAAGGTCTCCACAGGTAGGCAGGTGGATATCTTCTTGAAGGGGGAAAATATTACCCGCAGCTGCAGAGAACAAACTACCTTTCCTCCAATGGTCCAGCAGAGATGAGATTACTTGGGCGCCATGCTATACTCAGGGGTAAAGCAGATTTAATGAGACTGGTCAATAAGGATGTAGTTTAAGTTAAATTGAAAAACGGTTGTTTAAAAGAAAATGTATAATTATAAGAAATATTATATTACTTCTCCACCATGGGAGTCAAAGAAAATGTATAATTATAAGAAATATTATATTACTTCTCCACCATGGGAGTCAAAGAAAATGTATAATTATAAGAAATATTATATTACTTCTCCACCATGGGAGTCACAAAGGATCCATCCAACATGGAGGATCATCAAAACACGTCTTTACACAAAGAACGTGGAGATCATACTGGCTATATAATGCCAAGTCACCAACCGTCGTCGGAATCCCCTAGACGTTGCCATTCAGTCATGCAACAGCGCCTGGGGTGACTTTGTCATATATATATAATAAATATACATCCGTTACATCCTCCCCCTCTGACTCCTGAAGAAGTCCCAACGAAGGAGTCAGAAAAAGAGAAAAGCGAAAAACAATATTTAATAATACAAAAAAAAAAAAAAAAAATAATTCATAAAGATTAAAGAAAAGGATATAATAATTCTTAATACTTAACTAAACAATTAATAATATAAAAAAAAAAGTTCACAAAAATCAAAGAAAAATATACAATAATCTTAATAATTAATTAAACAATTAATAATATAAAAAGTTCACAAAATCAAAGAAAAATATACAATAATCTTAATAATTAATTAAACAATTAATAATATAAAAAAGTTCACAAAAATCAAAGAAAAATATACAATAATCTTAATAATTAATTAAACAATTAATAATATAAAAAAAGTTCACAAAAATCAAAGAAAAATATACAATAATCTTAATAATTAATTAGAGTCACCCTTTCGAGGTCGACCTCTCTTTTTAATTGTTCTAATTGGGTTTATATTATCTAAACGACATGGTGTCAACATAGAAGTATGATAGGTACCTAAAGGGGTATTAGGATCATCTAGTGCTGCCACAGTGTATGATACGGGAGAAACAATTTTTATTATTTTATAGGGCCCATCTCTCTTAGGAGCAAATTTGGCAGTGATGCCTTTTTTCTTATCACTCAAATAATGAGTATTAACCCATACTTTGTCATTTAATTTATAAATAGGACCTTGTTGGTGTTTTTTATCATTGTAATTCTTATTTTTTAATTGCTTAGATTCGATTCTTTCATTTATAAATTTCAAATTATTTGCGAATCTCTTTAGATAAGGGGTGATTTCTGGGACGAAGTTGTCATTGTAAATCACCTGTCTAATGTCCTTTTTTATATCTAGCGGTGTTCTCATCTCCCTGCCAAACTGTAGGAATGCAGCTGTATATCCGGTCGTATCGTTTTTGGTGCTATTCATGGCAAAACGGATCATGGGGAGTTTTTCATCCCACATATTATGTCTATCTTTTACTAAGATTGCCAAACGAGTTTTTAGATCCCGATTTTTCCGTTCCACCGGATTCGCCTGTGGATGATATAGGGGGGTAAAATTTTGTGATATGTCTAATAATCCACACAGCTGTTGCATTACAGCACTTATGAACTGGGTTCCATTATCGGAAATTATACGCCTAGGGATACCATATCTGAGAATAATCTCTTCCATTAAGATAATGGCACAATCTTTAGCATTGGCCGTTTTCAAAGGAAATAGTTCAACCCATTTGGTGGTTAAATCTTCCACTATGAGAATCCATCGGTTCCCTTTTTGAGATTCCGGTAATGGACCAAAAAGATCAATAGCTAGTGATTCATAACGTTGTGACTGTACAGGTGTCCTAAGTAAACCAGAAGGCTTTTGGTTTGAAGCTTTATAGCGTTGACAGTCAACACAATTCTTTATATATTTGGCAATATATCCACGCATATTATTCCAATAATATCTTTGGGATATTTTTGAATATGTACCTTCAGCTCCATAATGACCAGCTGTAGGAGCATCATGAAATTCTTTTAATATATTATCCCTTTCTTCTATAGGGATGACCAATTGCGCCTCTTCTCCATCAGAGGAGGGCGAATACCTATAGAGGATGCCTTGGTCCATCAAATAGCCTTTATCAGACCAATTAACATAATTAACACCTTTGTCGGTAGCTTCCAGTTCATTAATAATAGTTAATAATTCATTATCCTTTAACTGTGCTTCCCTGATTTCTTGAGGGGTGGAGTGAGGGAACTCCACATAAATGTGATTATATTGGAATGAATCAATATGATTATTTATATCATTAGTAGAACGCGAAAGTAGGTCCGCAACAGCATTTGTACGGCCAGGGATATAATTTATTTTTATTTTATAAGCCTGAATTTCTAAAGCCCATCGAGCAAGACGTCCAGTTGGAGCTTTTAAATTCATTAACCAGCGTAGAGGCTGATGGTCAGTACAAACAATAATTTCAGAGTTTTCAATATACCCTCGAAATTTTTTTAAGGCCCATACTACTGCAAGAGCTTCTTTCTCAGTAGTGGTATAATTTATTTCGGCCGGAAGAAGGGTTCTACTGGCGAATTCAATAGGGTGCTCATTTTCCTTTTCTCCTTGAAGTAAAACTGCTCCTAAAGCGTAGTTGCTCGCATCCGTCTTGATAATAAATGGTTTAGTATGATCCGCTGATACTAAAATAGGTGCAGAGGTGAGACATTTCTTTAAGGTTAAGAAGGAATTATTCTCATCTTCACCCCATTGCCATCGAACATTCTTTTTTGTTAGACGAGTTAACGGCAAAGCAATTCCAGAAAATTTAGGAATATATCTCCTATACCAAGAGCAAGTTTGTATAAAAGATTGCAATTGTTTAAGATTTCTAGGTGACGGCAAATTATTAATAGCCGATACCTTATCAGCATCAATTTCAATCCCATTTGGTGTTAACCAATGGCCTAAATATTTTACTTTCTCACAAGCAATTTTACACTTGTGAGGATTTACCTTTAGTTTATATTTTCCAAGGGCTGCAAACACCCTTTTTAGATCTTCTAGATGATCTTCAAATGTAGAGGAAAGGATTATAAGGTCATCTAAGTAAACCAACAATCTAATATCTGGGAGGCTCCTTTTGAATCTATCCATAAGACGCTGGAAAGTAGCCGGAGCGTTTTTCAATCCGAAGGGCATTCGATTAAAAAGATAAGTACCGAATGTACACACGAAGGCAGTTTTGTGCCTGTCATCAGGATGAACTGATACCTGATGATATCCAGCCTTCAAATCCAAAGTTGTCATATAAGGGAAATTTCCAGCCTCATGCAATAGGTCCTCAAGCCTAGGTAACGGGTAAGTGTCCGATACAGTAATGGCATTCAATTTCCTATAATCGACACAAAGTCGAGGATCTCCATTGGATTTTTCTACAAGGACAACGGGAGATGCGAATGGTGACTCACACTCCTCTATTACTCCATCAGCGAGTAATTTATTTAGTTCTTTACGTAAAATTTCTTTTTTGACAGGAGAGATTCTATATGGCGGTCCAGCCACTGGGGCATTATCACCTATGTTAATTCGGTGCTCACCAAAGGGTGTAGGCTCTCCCCCTGCAGTAAAGATATCATTGAATTCGTTTAATAGAGAATTCAATTTTTGCCTTTGAGAGACGTTTAAAATCTTGTTATTACTTAAAATATCCGATAAATAATTAATTTTGTGAGGTTCAGAGGCGATAAGTGGTTCCTCTTTCTCAAAGGGGTATTTTAATTTCTTTCCATTATTAAAATACCACTGGTTAGAGCAAAGATCAATAATTAATCTTGCCTGTTTTAAAAAATCATTTCCCAATAAAGTTCTCGGGATTTTTTGATTTTGAAAAAACATCAGCCTGGTGGGCACTATTTTATTTTTAATATTTATAGGTAATTCAATTAAATCTACTTGATGCTCTTGGCTAGAGCCATCAGCTAAACTAATAGTTACTGATTTATTATAAAATGTAACGTTTTTATTTTTTAAAATATTATATAATTTTTCACTCCCTATGGAATGAGAGGCACCAGAGTCAGCACATGCCGTACCCGTGGCATCGCCTATTTGAATGGGGAGGAGAGGGAGAAATCCTTTTTGTTCATTTGAAGATATTTTAATAGTATTAGTAAAATTAAAAGTAGGATCTACTTTATTAGTTTTTAATTGGAGATTGCAATCAGTGCATTTGGGCTTAATAGTACCTATTTTCCCACATCCATAACATTTTTTTACATTTTTAAAAGGTTTCTCCATAGAAACGGTATCAGTGCCACGGGGGGCTACTTTATTTACAATTTTGCCATCCGTATTTCGGAGGTTGTCATAATTTTCAAGTTTTTTTATTAATTCAAGAGGCTTATTTAATGTTTCCCATTCATCTAAAAAGTGCTCACGACATTGTGATGACACGTGAGTTTTTAATTGATTTGTAATAATTAAATCCTTTAATGCCTCGAAGTTATTGATATTCAATTCCTTTATCCATGATTCAAAATGAACCAATAAGCTATGATAGAAATCAGTCCACGTGTGAGTGGGACATTTTTTACTGTTGTAAAATAATTGACGCATCTTTTCTTTAGTGATTTTAAATCTTTGCATCAAAAGGGTTTTAATATAATTAAAATCCATTAAATTTTTATCCGATTCTCTATATAACAACCTTACTAGGTCTAAAGGGAGGGTTGTAGATAAATAAGATACCCAATTTTCTTGAGGTATTTTAAAAAAATTCATCTGTCTTTCAAAGACCATTAAGTATGAATTAATATCATCATTTTTATTAAGTTTTGGGAGGCGATTGGCTAAATCTATTTGGGGAAAGGGGGCTCCTACAGGTGGAGGGTTTTGATGAGGTGAGTTAAGTCTAATTTTTTCTAACTCTAGCCTTTCAACTCTCTGTTCTATAATAGAATTGAGGATACCCTGAGCTATCTCATCATCAAAATCATCATGTGCTAATATAGCATCTTTAATTTGAATAATTTTCATTGAATTATTAATTTCAATGCCCAATTCATCAGCCAAAACTATTAAATCCTCCTTACGTGCTCTAGTGAGGAAAGCCATCTCTTAACAATAAATTATATACTATATTTTACTACTAATTATAATAATTAATTAATTGTATGTAAAAACTATAATATAAAAATAAAAATATATAAATTGAATATTAAATTAAATAAATCCTAATAACTAAATAATAAATAAATACAATGAAAGTAAAAATAAAAAATAATAATAATAATAATACAATGTCAATGTAACTGAGAAAGAGAGAAAAAAAAATTCAATTCTCAAACAAAGTATAAATAATAGAAAGAAAAATAAAAAAAAATCATAGGTTTTAAAACCAAAAGGAAAAAAAAAAAAAATATATATAAATGTACTTAAGTGTGGTTGTTCCTTAGGGCGAGTGTCACCATATGGTTGATTAATATTCACAAATTATTTGCACTAATATCACTTATTGCCTTCACAGGGGTGGGGAAAACAGGCCTTGTCGTTGGGCGTCAATTTGTAAGGGGAGGGGGTGGGGAAAACAGAGCCCCGACGTTGGGCGTCAATTTGTAAGGGGGGAGGCCCACAGTGGATGCCAACAGGCCCCTTACAAGGAGGAGGGAAGAAGGGGGAGAGAAGGGAGGGAAAATGTGATAGAAGAGAGAAGAGGGGAAATGGGAGAGGGAAAAATGGATCTTATGTGGAGAGGGAAAAAAAGAGTTTAAGGTCTCCACAGGTAGGCAGGTGGATATCTTCTTGAAGGGGGAAAATATTACCCGCAGCTGCAGAGAACAAACTACCTTTCCTCCAATGGTCCAGCAGAGATGAGATTACTTGGGCGCCATGCTATACTCAGGGGTAAAGCAGATTTAATGAGACTGGTCAATAAGGATGTAGTTTAAGTTAAATTGAAAAACGGTTGTTTAAAAGAAAATGTATAATTATAAGAAATATTATATTACTTCTCCACCATGGGAGTCAAAGAAAATGTATAATTATAAGAAATATTATATTACTTCTCCACCATGGGAGTCAAAGAAAATGTATAATTATAAGAAATATTATATTACTTCTCCACCATGGGAGTCACAAAGGATCCATCCAACATGGAGGATCATCAAAACACGTCTTTACACAAAGAACGTGGAGATCATACTGGCTATATAATGCCAAGTCACCAACCGTCGTCGGAATCCCCTAGACGTTGCCATTCAGTCATGCAACAGCGCCTGGGGTGACTTTGTCATATATATATAATAAATATACATCCGTTACAGTATCAAATAAGTATAAATATAATTCTAACATAATAATGAAGTGAAAGTAAAAAAACATCAGATTAGAATATGTATATAAAAGTAAAAAAAATGAATAATAAATAATAATAATAATAAATTATGAATATATAATTTATTTGTATAATTTTTTAATAAATAAATGATAGTTTACTTTGATTTGATAAATTTAGCACATAAATTATTTATATTTTTTTTTAAAACCGAGAGGATGTTATTTATTGTTATTTTAAATGGGTATATAATAATATCATATAATCAATCTACTAGCCACTAGTCAATTAAGATTGCCTTTAGCGGTCTTTGGACATTTTTAGGACATTAGTTAGAGATTACAGAGTATATACGTAGGTAGAAAAAAAATAAAAAATTAATATAAAATTAAATTAATTATATTATATAATTATATTATATTAATGGGATTTTCATCATTGATGTATTGGTAAAATAAGAAGTAAGGGAACGCATTGTAATGATTTTTTTATATGGGTAGTTATCGACAGGGGAAAATTTTAAGAAAAATAAGGGTTGGTCGCAAATGTGTAATGGAAAAGGGTGGACTTTGAATCGGCGTGAACTGACCTGGAGATCTGGACTTAAAAAAAAGAGAAAATAATTAAATTTATCATTAAGAATAAAAATTTATTAGAAGATTTATTATAGTTTAATGTTTAAATATAAACTTTTAAAACCTTTAGATTTAAATGTAAATCTTTTAAATTATAATTTTATATACAGAAATTTTTTTATATTCATTCTTATAAAAATAAAAAAGACATTTTACAAAAATTATAGAGAAACTAATATTTGTTTTGAAACAAATTTCTTTAATTAGATCAAAAAACAAATTTCTTGAAAAAAAAATTTTTTTGTTAATAATGTATGTTGGTCCTTGATAGTCCGTGGACGACCGAGTGTAATGGTGGTCCCTTTTTTCTTCTAATACAGTCCGTCTGCTCTCGACGGTAGTCCACGAACGAATGCGGTTGTCTGAATTTTCAGCAAACTATTTTTTCCATATAAATTTTCATTTTTTCTTATTCTCACTATACAAAATATTAACGAACACAACAAAAGAAATTAAAACAGTAGATTTAAGTGGAAGTTGTCGGGAAATGAAAAAGTACTGGAACGCGTTCCGGTTCTGAAAAAATCTGGAATGTCTCCACTCGACTATCTCGCAAATTTGAATTGGATTAAATAACATATATTAATTTAAATTAAATTAAATTAATTAAATTATAAATTAAAATGAATAAATAATATTTATTAAACCAGCGAGTGTTTGGCTCTTGTTGATGGCACCACGTCACGTGCTGGGGTGTGAGATTTGCAGTGTTAAAAAATTAAGTCTGGTACTTTCAGCAATTCAATCAAGCTGAAATTCTATATATAGGAGTATTATACAATTCTTAATCATGTGAAAAATTATCAAACATATATCTTTATTTTTACTGTCACTTTAGAAGAAAAAAAATCAAAACGTTGTAGGTAATGAGGGTCATCCGGTTGAGCTACATTTCTCAAAAGTTGATAGAAAACTATGAATTTTGAATAATTCCCCTATACCAAATTTCATTATTTTAGCTCAAACCGTTTTTGCGTAATCTTGGTTACATACATACACATATATACACACACACAGACATTTTTCTCAACCTTGGTGAAAATGATTCAGGAACCTTCAAAACGTATAAAAACATCAAAATCTCAACATCGAAAATTTTCGTGATCGCAATACTATCTCTGGCGAGATAGTAAAAAGGTAAAGGAACGTCGTTCCCCCGCGTTCCCCTCCCAATACACCATTGATTTTCATATTTTAAAATTTTGTATTTAATTAGTGATTGTTATTTATTTATTAACTATCTTGCATTAATAATTTCATAATTTATCAATTAAATAATAAATAAGTAAGTATAGTATTTAATCCTTTTTTGAATTTGGTATAAAAATACTATATTTTATTTATTATTTATTTTATATACTTTATGTAATATACAACTCTCTCTCTCTCACTTAAATAAATTCAAATTGTTTATTTGTAATAAGAATAGTTATTTAAATGTACATGTATCAATAAAAATTTTCTTAAGAAAGTTAAAAATCTAATTAATGTATAAATTTTTTGGTGAAAATCTCTTTCAAGCTTGTCTTCATCAAGATATATACTTGAATAAGAATGTTTTTTTTGTTTTATAGTTAATCGATTAATTAGAGCAAAACAAATTCTAAGAATTTTCTTTTCGATTTGCTTGGCTTCCAGATTCTGAATGTCCAGAGAAGAGTTGCCTCCGATGTCAACTGAACTCAGCATCACAATTGGAATGTATTAAATGTAGAAATTTTATTGTTTTCGAATCTCGAGAGTGTGTTTCTACATGCCCTTTGGGTTACACGTCAAAATGGTCAGATCGAATAGGATATATGGGCCGAATATGTGGAAGTAAGTTTAAGTATAATTTTTTTTATTATTATTTTTTTTAAATGAAAACAGTGATTCTTTATATAAATATACAAATATTATTATTATCAGATTTATATATATATATATAGCTATATATATATATATATATATATTATCAGATTTATCAGGGATATAATCACGTATTTTTGTGAGATTGTTTTCTCGACGTTTCGGCACCCATTTTGGCGCCATTTTCAAGAGATTATTTAGGTATTATTTGGGATTCTGGGTCTTAGTCTGTGTGACCAAGGGTGAATATCGGGATTTTGGGTTGATAGCTTGGGTGGTTTTGTACTCACTACGTTGCTGTAGAGCTCCGAAAAATCCTGGGCAATCCTGAGACTGGCACACGCCCGCACTGGACAACAGCCCGAGGCCGACTAAATAATCTCTTGAAAATGGTGCCAAAATGGGTGACGAAACGTCACAAAAATACGTGATTATATCCCTGATAAATCTGATAATATATAATTTCAATTATTAATAAATAAAAAAATATTTTCTATATGCCTTAATTCTAAATTAACATGTAGAAAAGTGCATAAAAAAAATTAAAATATCAATATATAGAGTAAAATTATTTTTTTAATTATTAAAAAAAAAAAAAATTTTATAAAATTTTATATAATTCCCTAAAATTTTTAATGAGTCCTATTTTAAGTAAAACTAACATAATATTCTCAAAGTATGAATGTTTGTTTTTTTTAACTAAATATGTGAAATAATTAAAACCAAAGACATACACACACACACACACTCATACACACGTACATGAGGTAAACTCTCTCTTTCTTAATATATGTATATTTTTAAAATATGAATGTAGGATAAATATTAATATACTTTTTGTATATTAATTTAATAATAATTATATTAAATATGAAAAATAAATTATTAAATAATAATAAAATAAAAAATAATTGGAAATGTTTATATTAAATATACATATATAGTTATATATATAGTATATGTGAGCCGTTTCTTTTGTAAGTGGCCTAACTTCATTTATCTTCAAATCGAGATATTTAAGGGTTTGCGTTTCAATGAATTTAAAAATATACGTATAGGATCCTAATTAGTCTTACTGATTAAGTATGTCTAAAGGTGTTAAATTTATAGTTCTTATTAAAATAGTGGCAATTATTAAGTGAATAATTTGCGTTTTCTTATCAAGAAGGAGTTAAGCCACTTTAAAAATTAACAACCATATTTATTATAAAATTGGAAGGTGCCCAAGTCCATTTATCATAATGTGAGATGCTTCAAATTGAAAAAAACAATACTGAATTTATTTTACATATCTTAAAAACACTTAGGAAACATAATTTATGTGATTCATAACATTTTTTTAATTACAGAACAAACAAAATTACAAACAAATTTATTAGAAAACAATTCATTTACATTTTGGGCGTGTGAAAGGGATTTGAAGAAATCATCATGTTCCGTTGGTATATAAAATTGAATTTTGCTGTTGTAATTGGTCTGATATTTGTATAGAATGATGTCAAAATTTTCGAATTTTCTTGGTCTACCCCGTTGTGGTAATAAATTAGAGAGAGGGTTACTTTTCCCGTATTATTTTCATTCCCGGGAATCGGGGAATTTAAAATGCATTTCCCGGAATTCCCGGGAAATTATAAAAAATACTAAATTTGAGGTGGAAATTGTAAAAGTTTTACGAAAAAGTTAAATAAATGTTGTTTTTGCCAAAAAATAAAATAAATTTAATTCAAAAATAAAAAAAAATTCAGAAAGATATAATATATAATAATCAAAATATAACATAAACATAATTATTTTCTTTTACTTGTTTAGAAAATAACATTTTAGAAACGAGAGGCAATCAAGGGAAATGTCGCCTAAAACGGAGATCCTTCATATTAGAAGAGTAACGATTAGTTTTTCCTTTTTATTTTTATTTTTTGCATTATTTTCGATTTATTTATTTTTTTTGGCATTATTTTTGTATTTTGTTTTTCTTATTTTGATTTTTCTTTACTGTATAAAACTATATAAAAAGATGGACAACTGAAACTCTGAGTCTGTGATTATGTGTGCCCTCAATTAAAGACATTTATTGATTGTTTATAGAAAGATGTTTTATAGAAAATTTTATACGGTTCATTTCTGACAAAACGCATCGAACATATTTTTAACCAGTTTACTGACTCTCCATCAGAATTATTTGCCCGTTTAAAAATTGCTTCTTCTAATAATTTTGTCGATACAAAATCTTTTTGTCGCATAGAGTTATGCCACTTTCAAACTAGAGGGTTTAGTTAATGAACTAATTCTGAAAACTTATGTGTCAAAAATTTGCTTGGAATAAAAACAACCTGAAATACTTCACTGATAAATAACATGAAGTTGTACATGCACCCATGGTAACCGGCAAAAAAATGAAAAACGGAGTTAGGCCACTTTCAAAATAAAAGGCTCATATGTATACATAAATTATACATGTAAACATAAATTAGAGATGAAATATTTCTCGAAGTTTTCATTATAATACATATAATAGGTATAAATAAAATTTGTGTGTTTTCAGAAAACGGAAGTCCGTGGGGTGGTCAAACTCTTGCAGTTATTGCAGGAGCAGCCACTGGCGCGTTCTGTGCTCTAGTCGCAATGTTATCCTGTTTGATTCTTGCTGCTCGGCGACGGCGATATGCAGCTCTCGCCTCTACTCCAATACCATCACCATGCCAAGAAGGTATTTAGCTTGTTCTCCAATATATATACTACGTATACGAGGTCTATTCAAAAGAAATGGTGAATTTTGAATTTTTTGAATCATGCCTCAACCACCGTTTTCACCAGATTTGGCTCCCTGAAACTATATCCTATTCCCAAGGCTGAAGAGACCAATGAAAGGAATGGGTTTTGCCATCATTGATGAGATAAAGTCGGAATCCAAGAACGAGCTGATGGCCATATCAAAAAGCGAAGTGTCTCGACGATTGAAAGAAGCGCTGGCATAAGTGCATTATATCTGAGGGGAATTACTTTGAAGGGGACAAAATGGTTATTGATAAATAAATAAATACTTTTCGAAATAATTCAAAATTCACCTTTTCTTTTGAACAAACCTCATATGTACCTATCTAGATCTATATTCTATCTGTTATTGTCTTATTATATAAATATAAATAAATATAGGTTCATGTGTACAATATGGTTTGGGTTCAGGTATACATGTTCAAATAAAATTAAAGTTTGTTTAGCAATCGATTTATTATAAAATTTAAGATAGAATTCATTAATTAAATATTTAATTCTATATTTAAATAATTTTAATGATAATTTAATTTTTGACGTAGAAGAACGCCGTACTTTAATGAAGCGATTGTCTGCATTGCGATCCGAGGCTCCTATGTTATTGGCAATGCTGAATGAAGTGAGACGTCACGTTCGTGAATTAGCGACTCTTCATCCAGCTGCCGCTGATACGTATAGGTAAAATAAATATAATATATTCTATTTATAATAAAAATTTAATTTTAATTTTAATATTTAAAAATAAATTAATTGCCAGATAATTAATAAAAGGATATCTTTAAACTAGAAAATACAATAATACTAGCTGCTCAGAGCGCCCTCTGTACCCCCGAGTGGTACATAGTATTTGGTTGAAAGTAGTAAAAGGTTTTCATCCATTTTGTTTTAATGAGTATATTACATAAAACATCCATTTCTTTTTGTGTTCTTATTTAAAATCTATTTTAATTTAATCAGTAAATTAATTATATATTAGTGGACCAGTATGAGAGCCCTCACATGCAAAGAAATTGAAACGCAAAAGATTGAAAAACATTATAAGATTAAGAGGCACTGGATGTGACGTCACAAATGACGTAAAAGTAAGAAAAAGTAAGAAAAAAATTATTTTTTCACTTTTCTCAAAAATTATTTATTATTTTCCAATGAATTTCACGTTATTAATAGATTAGCCCGAGGGCTATCCAATGGCATTGGTCGCATAAGTCGTTTAGGATATTTAGGAAATATGGGATTATATATAGATTCATTCTGGATTTAGTCTAATATCAACTCAAAGATAGGCTGACCATATCATCTAGTGACAAAAATGGGACGGTGTTATAAAATGAAAATTTGAGAATTAGAAGGGATCTATAAACATTTTGTTTATATTCCACTAAAACTTTTAAGTATATTATGCATAAATAATTCCCCTTCGAATTTGCAACTCTTCAAATATACATACTAAATATTCATAAAAAGTAATTTAATAAAAAAATTTTAGTATTCATATAAACATACGAAATATAGAGTGTCAGAACCGATAAAAAAAATTTGTATAGATGTAGGGGGATGTTTCTCCAGTAAGCTATTCTTACGCAGCGAAATTCGATCTTCTTTCAACACTTTATCATAAAACTTCTCACACTCCAAAACATTATTTTTGTTTTTACTATAACCAGTGATGTATTGGTAAAATAAAAAGTAAGGGAAGGCATAGTGGGAGCAAAAAAAGTCCTATTTTCAGCAAACTATTTTTTTCCATATAAGTTTTTATTTTTTCTCTTATTCTTACTATACAAATATTAACGAACACAACAAAAAACTGTAGATTTAAGTGGAAGTTGTCGGGACATGAACAAGTACTGGAACGCGTTCCGGTTCTGAAAAAAGGTAAGGGAACGTCGTTCCCCCGCGTTCCCCTTGAATATATGTGGCAGTGGTGTATTGGGAGGGGAACGCGGGGGAACGACGTTCCCTTACCTTTTTTCAGAACCGGAACGCGTTCCAGTACTTTTTCATGTCCCGACAACTTCCACTTAAATCTACAGTTTTTTGTTGTGTTCGTTAATATTTGTATAGTAAGAATAAGAGAAAAAATAAAAACTTATATGGAAAAAAATAGTTTGCTGAAAATAGGACTTTTTTTTTGCTCCCACTATGCGTTCCCCAGTGGCGTACCGTGAGGTTCTTGCGCCTGGGGGCAACTGAGAAATTAGCGCCCCCTTTCGTATATATATATATTAACTTTTTTTAAAGAATATTAATGACGAATAACGAAACAGGTTTAACAGATTTTAATAAGCGTATAAATAATATTTATTGACTTACAAAAAATACAGTTTAACTTTAAATATTAATTCTTTTGTTCCAAATTGGCTTCCCTAATTTTGCGCCCCCTAAATTTGGTGCCCGGGGACATATGTCCCCCCCTGCTCCCCCTAGTTACGTCACTGGCGTTCCCTTACTTCTTATTTTACCAATACATCATCGATATGCCACCATATGACTTTTCAATTAATATATATATACAATATACAGTACTTGAAATATATTTGTATCCATTGGCTATGCTTTATAAATATTTTTACAAAGATGTTTTAAGCAGTAAAATAGTAAAATATTTTAAAAAAGTATATTGTGAAAATAAAAAAAAAATTAATATTCTTTATAATTTGAAAGATTAGAAAACAATATTTATAAAATTAACTAACATAAAATAAAATAATTATTACAGAGGACGTTTAAAAACATTAATAAAAAGAAACGAATTATGGTATAAAAATAATTGAAAAAGAAAAAAAAAGAGTGAGTGATTAAAAGAAACGTGAGCTTGTAAGTACGAGGATCGGGGAAGGGGCAAAAAATCACACATATACCTCAAAAGAAAACACTTTTAGAATCTTAATGAAAAAACCCATACCAGAAATGGATCATAAATATACTATCGAAAAACTTAAAAAATTTTCCGATTGAAAAGTAAAAAAATAAAGTAAATTGTAAATATTAGATTGTATTACGATCATTTAAGCAACTGTCTTTCAATCGAATAAAATAAATTCAGAAAATTTATTTTACTACGCGGTTGATATATACTGCAAATTCAAAAAATTAAAGTAAATGAATATGCCACGAAGTCTGAATGGCAAAACAGTTTTATTTCAACGTCGAGGTCTCGGGCATGACAAGGAAAGTTTTTTCTTTCTGTTGTTTGTGAAAGCATATTGTCGGTAGACAATCAATTAGACTGTCAGTATTTGTAAATATGTACAATCCCATGTGATTAGCACATGAACAGTTCTTCCTTAGTGATCTACTTTCTGATTATACTTTTATATTTGACAGTGAGATAAATCTTAAATTAATTACCCAATATATATATATATATACACCCTCCATTCCAAAAGATACCGAACTTTTTAAAAAAACAAAAAACCAATGTACATTTTGGAACAAATCATTTTTATTAATCAATGTATTCCCCTTCCGCATCGATACACAAGGTAAGGGAACGTCGTTCCCCCTCGCTCCAACAAGTTGTCAAACGACTTCTCCATGTCCTTTATTGGCATGGTCTTTAGGACGTCGGTCGTCGCCTTCTCAATGGCTTCAATCGATGCGTGCCACTTTCCTTTCATCACCAAATGCGGTTTAGGGAACAGATAGAAGTCGCACGGAGCCAGATCTGGTGAATAGGGCGAATGATGCAAAGGAATAACGTGATTTTTGACCAAAAATTCAGTTACAAGTCGCGAACGATGTGATGGTGCATTATCGTGCAAAAGAGTTCAACTGCCGATTTCTCGATATTCTGGCCGAATACGACGAATTCTTGCCAGCAAACGCTTCATGACGCCCAAGAAAAACTCTACAGTGACTGTCTGGCCGGGTGGAACAAATTCTTTTTGGATAATTCCTTTTGAATCGTAATAATCCGGTTCTGGGACGGCCTGATCTTTCTTCATCATCCAGCGTCTCTCTACCCGATTTGAATCTCCCGAACCACTCGTAAACTTGCGTACGGGATAGACAATCATCACCATATGCATTTTGTAGCATTTGGTGCGTTTCAGTAAAAGTTTTACCAAGTTTAACACAAAAATCAATTACAGCTCTTTGTTTGAAACTCATTTTCAGACCGATGCACAAAACACACTGACATTTGAAACGCAATAACTTTTGTTGTATGCATCCAAATGTCATGAAATTTATATCAGTTGTCAATGAGGGTCTAAGCCATCTTCAGGTAAAATATTACAACAGATGGCATTAGTGGTACTATTTTTTTTTAAAAGTTCGTTTTCTTGTGGAATGGAGGGTGTATATATACTTTCAACTTGTAAATTTGGAATTGTTTTAAAATTAAAATACAAGGTATATTTTATATTATTATCTTCTTTATTACAGACCTGCTTTATGCGACTTGGCCAGAGTTCTTCATCTATTAAATATGTCAGAAGTTCGTTTGAAGATGATATCAATTCCCAACGATTGGCCAAACCTATTGACTCGTGCTGAACGCACTTTACGTCGTTATCAAAGGAGGCAGGCCGAACTTCCTGCTGCTGATTCTCAACTAATTAGTTTTTTACAGTCACCTTCACATTTACCTCAACCTCCTTGTGAACGTCAACCATTAACAACGTTTCGGCCGCAAGAATTATCAACTTCATGTCTCAACTATGGTACGATTTATTTTCAATATCTGGGTATACATCTTAATTCTTTCATAATTATTCAACTTTAATCAAACTATATTCTTATACTTGTCCAAAAAGAAATTAAATTGTTATTAAGAATAAAGGAACCTGAAAAAGTCAAACCCAAAACCAGCATTCGCCAAAATTATGAAGTTTCATAGCTAACGTAACATTTTTAAATATGATGCTATGAGCTATCAAATAAAAAACAACCATTTTTTATATTTTGAATTGCAATATGCTAAATGCAATATATTAAATACGATTAAACGTCAAAGTCTAGGCTTAGTTAGAATGACGCTGAAAAGAGAAGAATAAAAAAAGGGGGGGGTACTATGTTATATTTTGAAAAGCAAATTCTCTTTTCTGTACTTTGTTTTTCCGAGGATAAATAAATATTATTTTTATTAAAATCATGTTTTTATCTCTACTAAAAATGAAATTAAATAGAAAATAACATGTTAATTTGGGCACAATGTCAATAAACTGAAAATAAGTTTAATTTTTTGCGAGTATTATTCTAAATAAAAGTTTAATATCAAGTACAATTTTCAAACGTTTTTAATTTGTTATCTGATACCAATGCAATTTTCATTCTTTGGTTAATTTATATTTTTTTATATTTTCCTTTTATTCAGAAGCCTCACCTTTGGCGGAATGGCCTCCTTCGCCTTGGATCACTACAGGATCTTCTTGGACGTCATGTGATGACGACCATTTGCTCGGCCTAAGACCGCAGGATGAAATTACAACCGAGCTTTAAGTACTAGTCATTAGATCACGCACCAATTCAGAGTTAATTAAAATAATATATTTATACGAGATTAAAAATATTTTTAAAAGTATTTAAAAATAATTTATAATATAAATATATATATATATATTTGTAATACATATTTTTTTAAAAATAAAGATCTTAATATATTATTGTTCACTTATTTTATACTTTAATATTATAAATTTTATAAATAAGATTATTTAATTGTATTAATAGATATTTTATAAAACTGAAATTAAATTGAATGTTTGCAAATTTAAAATTATTATTTATTTGTATAAGCATTTAGTCACAGCCTCATAAAATTTAAAATTTCAATTAAAACAATAAAAAAAAATAAAAAAAAAAAATTTTCCTCCTTTCTATTTTAAATTTTTACCGAAATATTTTTAAATAAAAATTCCTACAAATAGAAACATTTAATTCTATTTATTTATTATGTATTTATCCTTATTTTACCATGTCATATCTATAACTTAAAAATCCATATATTTTTTAAAAAAAATTCTTTCCAAATAATGATAAAAATGTATTAAATTGTCTTTGAAAAATTCAACTCGATTTCTAATTTTCAATAATAATTTTAATTTTTTTTTGTTTTTGTTTTTGCACTAAACTAAATGATCTTTTCCTCTCTGGAAAATGCCAAGTACGTGACAAAATATTACCCATTACAATTTGTAAAATTTTTAAAGTTTTTTTAATGAAATATAAATTAGGAATGGCGTAAGGATTAAAAAAATAAATATTAAATATGATATATATATTAAAATAATTTTCCCAATTTTTGAGAATTTAAATATAATTTTTCGGTAAAACCTTGTTGTATAAGCTTCTGAGCATATGGTTACATGTAATTCTTAACATTTTTTTCTGACAATATCGCATGCATTCATTCATTCTCGTTTGTCCTTTTATCCTTGATTATTCTCATTAGTCTCAGATAAATCAAATATTTCCTTTAAGGCCAGAATACATCCATTATAGATAAAGTAATAAATAAATATATACAAAGGAAGATATAAAATTTTCATAAAGAATACTCAGTTATATTATTAAATTATCACTTTAGAGAAGATATAACAGGTATTGTTGTTCCTGCTTGTTTCCTTTCATTTTGGTTTGTCCGATCATTTTCATATTCTACGAAATCATCAAAAAGACTTGGCCAAGCTTCTGAATCATCATAAGACGTTAGGTCACCGTCTCGGACGGTTTCAATTAAATTGAGGAACATATTCCACGTATCCCGTGGAATCCCCCGAATGTGTTCTGGATGAGCTTCAAGAAATTTAAACCATCTTGGTACAAGAGATGGAAGCTGTCCATCTGTCGATCGACCCAAGAAAACTAGATGCCAAAGGGTGATTGCCATTTCTGTTGGTAAAATTCTTTCTCCTGTATCGAGACCAAAACGAAAAGTAAATCTGGAAAAAATAATAGAAAAATTATAAAAAATGTTGTTTAATAATATTGAATGAATACACAGAATTTAAGAGTATATTGTTATTTGTTTCTACTACATAATTTATATTAATTTAATTTTGATATAAAAATGATCCTAATTCACTAATCTTCATAGAAGTTTTGTTATGATTATCCTGCTCTGAGTATCCAATCACTAAAAAAACTGATGATATTCTTGAAAGAATTTAGCAAGTGAAGGATATCAGAAGTGTTAATATTTGTATGAAGGTATTATCACTTGTTTCCATCTCTGCAAAACTCACTCTGTTTTAAAAAGTCTGTGAAAACTAAACTGCTGGACAAAAGTATTGCATAAAATTTAAAAATGTAATAAAATATTGTAATTTTAATTATAAAAACAATTTTTCATTTTAATTTATTTATTTATTTTATATTTACTTATAATCATCGCAAATGAACTCTGACTAAAGGAGAAATAAGAGACTAAACATTAATTGAATGCTTAATAAAACACTCATTATTCAGCTCTTCCTAATCAATGCTTTTAGTGTACTTTTCCTCCCCTAAACAATTAGTTTTTTAAGTTTTATTTTATTTTTATATTTTTAAAAATTAACCTGCCCCGTAATGGTTATTATTCTGAAGAAATTGCTATTCGAATGGTAACATTACGCGAGGAAGGTTTAAATCAAACAACGATTGCTCAGAGGCTAGGAATGAATCAATCCACTGTTCCAAGAATTTTAGCACGTCACAGGGAGACTGGTAGCTACTCCTGACGCCCAGTAATGGGTCGTCCTATAAGTACAAACCGAACAGATGAGAGATTTCTTCAGCTAAATGTCCTACGAAACAGGTCTCTCACTAGTAATCAATTACGGCATTCTATCGCTGTCGTTCGTGACGTCCATATTTCAAGTAGGACAGTTAGAAGAAGGTTAAATGAAGCAAATTTGGCTTCCAGGAGACCCGCAACTGGCCCTCTTCTTATCAGAGCCCATAGAGTTGCAAGACTTCAATACTCGCATGAACATGTCAATTGGACATTGGAAGATTGGAGACGTGTATTAATCACAGACGAATCGAGATTCACTCTATTCTCTCCAGATGGATGGATGAGAGTATGGAGGCGACAAGGGGCGGTGGGATCTTGGTTTGGGGAGGCATAAGTTTTGATGTCCGTACAGAGTTGCACATTGTTAATGCTGGTACATTAAATGCCCAGAGGTATCTTAATGTTATCCAGCAATATGTTGTGTCATTTGCCAAAAGAGTCGGTGATAATTTTTTATTTATGCAAGACAACGCCAGATGTCACACTGCTCGACTTGTACTGCAGTACATAGAAGACGTTTCAATAAATCGTTTGGTTTCACCACCAAGAAGTCCGGACCTAAATCCTATAGAGCAGAGGTGGGGAACCTGCGGCCTCGAGGCCGCATGCGGCCTCCGCGAGGTTCTTGTGCGGCCCTTTGCCACCTAGTACAAAATGGTAGAGTTCGTTTCAAACAACCATTGTATATCAACGCCATGACAATATGTCCAAAAATAGTCATATTGTAACATGACATCAGAATACTAGTCTGAAACCGACTTTAACACGTATAAACGAGGCTCTGGCCCATAGACCATCTGTTTTAGTCTTGGACACTAAATGTTAATTTTTTAAACAGTTTTTAGCGCCCCCAAGTTGCAATAATAATGAACTAAACGAAAAAAAGCCGGCTTATGTGTCTGTGTTTTTTCTTTTTTTATTTAGAAGGATTATTAAGAATTAAAAAATTGTAAAATTTTCAGGCAAGCGAAAAAATTATTTATCGGAGATTTCAGAATTCCAGAAATCAATTATGCTTTTTTCAGAGTATTGCCGAAATATTGGTTTTATATTTAAATAAATAATTTTTTACTTTACCGAAAATTACACAATGTTTATCTAATTTACATATCTAAAAGAAATGAATAATGTTCTATGTTTACATAGAAAATATTTATTTGAAAATAAATTAAAATTACAAAATACTATTTACAAAATCTGTCATATAGAGCAGTCACATGCTGGCATTTGAACCACATTTAATAGATATATCCGAGGCTCTTGCAGAACTACAAATGGAGTTAATTGATTTAGGGGAAGATAGTATCATCAAATCCCTTTTTAACACTAAAAAGGACCTCATAGAAATCTGGAAAAATGCTGTTGAATATCCATGCCTTCGAAAACATGCTCGCCGTTTACTTTCCTGCTTCGGAAGTACCTACTGTTGCGAGACAACATTTTCTCAAAATTAAAAACAAATTTAGAGGATCAATTAAATCTATGTGTTACGAAGCTTGATCCAAATATACAATTACTGTCAAACAAAAAACAAAGCCAAATAAGTCACTAACTTAGTGAATAAAAAATTTTTTATTGTATTTTTTTATAATATTTTTATATTATTTTATATGTATATTATATTTAAAATTTTGTAGTATTATATTTTGTTTTTTCTATATAATGCAATAAATTGTTAAATCTATAGAAAAACTATAATAATTTCACAAAAGTCACTTTCTTAGGTCAATCAGCTTATGCGGCCTCTCTTATTGCTGCCTAATTTAAATGTGGCATCTAATGGTAAAAAGGTTCCCCACCTCTGCTATAGAGCATCTTTGGGACACTATTGGAAGACGGCTCCGGCTTCGTCCAGATTGCCCTAGCTCTCTCGCAGAGCTACGTCTAGCGGTTGTTGAAGAGTGGAATGGCATTTCTCAAGAGATCATTCAAAATCTTATTGTTTCCATGCCGAGGAGGGTTAAAGCGGTTATCAAAGCAAGAGGAGGTGTCACTAAATATTGACCAAAAAAAATTAGGAATTTAAAAGTACAAGAACTTTTTTAATTGGTAATTCAAATTTACTGTTTTTACGTTATTGAGCTTTTTTTTAATTTGTGTTAATGAACAATTTTGTACTAAATTTATTGTCTTTTTTCACCACTCTCCATAAACTAGAATTCTTTTACGAGTTCACAAAAAAAAATATAAAATAATAGATTTTAATTTCAAATTACAACATTTTTAAATTTTATGCAATACTTTTGTCCAGCAGTTTATTTGATTTAATTTTTGAACTAGTCACCACCACATAAGTTCAGATTGCTAATTTTTAGTGTGGCCTATCTTGGCTAACACATATAGCCAAAACGCAACGAACTTTTTTTCAGATCCAATATAATAAAAATTTAATTTTTCAGAAATAAGTTACTTTTTAAGTTCAGTTTTAAATATTTTAAAATGGGAATGATAGTTAAAATAAAGAGTTAAAAATAATTTTCTAATATATAGGAGGGTCATATAGTTAGATATATTATATACCTATATAAATCTTTGAACAGTTCAGGATCGGATCGTACTTGTTCTTCTAATTCAGGTAAACGGAGACGGATTGAATTGAGTGTATCACATTGAAGTTTACGACATCCTAGCATCCATTCTTCTCTTGTAAATTGACACATTTGTTCAGCTTTAAGTTGCCATGCAAAAATCAACACCTAAGGAAAAGAAAATTTTAAAATTAGAAAAAATTTTTATAATATTTATATAAAATATCTTTTATATATATATATATATATATATATATTTAAAATATTAAGATATATGAAAATATAAAAAAAATTAACAAAATATATAGATTACTTTGAAATCAACAGGTAAAACTCCAAGATCTGTGCAAAGTTTTTCGATACCATCAGCAAGAATAGCATCTTGATGCTGATCAACATATAAATCAAATAGAGAAGATATTTTAGTATCGGAGATATCAATTGAAGAGCTTCCAGGTAAGCATTGACTTGAACCACAAGCAGATGTTGGTGATATTGCAACAGGTAATGTTTTATTTAATGGAGTTTGAATCCTGATATAAATAGAACGAGATTTATCCATTATTGGAAACGTATTTAATTCTTTTCTACAAAAGAAAAAAAATTATCAATTATATCATTAAGAACAATATTAATTGAAATTATAATTTATTAAAAACACAGAATATCCAGGGCCGTCTTAAGGAATTCGGCGCCCTTGGGCTACTAAAAATAATGCGCCCTTCTTCCTAAGAAAATACTATATCGCAAATAAAAAATTGCCGCCTCAAAAGGCTTGCGCCCTGGGGCTATAGCCCATTTAGCCCTGTGGTTAGGGCGGCACTGAGAATATCAGATGGATAATAATTGAAACAATGAAGGCCATTTTTATGGATCATTAGGGATATACCATCCCTTCCAGATATAATATAATATATACGATTGTCCGAATGTATTATAAAGAATTATTTTAATCATATTTTTAAATTTATATATATATATATTTATTTATATAAATATCGAAGCTTACGATTCAGGTCCATTAAACCAATTAAAAACAATACATTCTAATTTAAAAAAAATTAAAATCTTATAAAAATATATAAAATTGTTAAGTTATTTTGACTAAAAAATTGATATATTAGTACAAATATATTTAAAAAATTATTTATTTTTTAAGTATTTATAATTTTTGTTTCTTTGGTAAATTGTTAAATATTTTAACTAAAATTAGTAATATTTCCATTAATTATAAAATATAAATTCGTGAAATAAAATCATTTATTATTAATAAATAATAGCATATTAAATATATCAATAGGAAATAAAATTATTAGATTCAATAAAGAATAGTTCAATCAAAATTCTAGTAAAGCTTTATTCAAAATTATTTCTGATTTACAATTATAATATTATTAATGAGTGGTACAAAATTAGTTGGTATAGAAAAATAAACTTGTATTTAGTCTTTTGTTTTAAATAGAAACAAACATTAGTGTCATGTTATTTTTAATGAAGTAAATAATAATATATTTAAATTTATATTTTTTATTAAAATTTCAAAAATATATTATATCTAAGAGAATGAAAGAGAGATGGGATTAATCCATCGTTCAACACTACTCAATTTAAAATCAATCACATAAATAGAATAATGTAGGCACTATCATTGTGCATCCTTCCCATAAATAAACATTAATGGAAAATTTTTCACAGAGTTTATGAAATCTTAACACAAATTTATATGTAATAATATTAATAATAATAGTATTAATTTCCTTTTAGTAATAATATTTAATAATGTATTTGTTTAAGCTAATTACATTTAAATGAGATGATGATAATTTTAATAAAAAATATGTAAATAGTTTTCAAATACCTTTTTATTTCAAGATCAATAGTATTTCGAGATAAATCACGACTGTTCCCGTTTGCATGAATAAAACTTTCATACGGTTCAGCATTCTCAGTTCCACGAAGAGATGCCAATTCTAAGAGATAAAAAAAAACAATAACAACATAAGAATAAATAAATAAGATGTGTTTAAATGGCTTTAACTAAATTTTAAACGATAAAATATAATGTTTATATTTTAAATAAATATAAAATTAAACATGATGAATGCATTCTTTTGCTAGTTAATATTTAATAAGGTAAGGTGAATGAAATGAAATGAAATTTCTTGTTTATTTGAGATCTAAAATTTGAATTTATTCTCATTAATTTAATTACTCTTTTAATATAAAAAAGTTGATTAGCACAGAAAGAGCCAACACGCGACCCGCGATAACAATTTTTGTGTTCAACTAGATTCATCAAACCTTTACAAATTATATTTATTTTTTAATTGCCAAAATTTTGAAAAGCCAATGTATTAAAAAACTACATTCTTTATATAAAATATGCACTTCCAAAGTGAACCTTTTGGTCATTTGGATTGATCACCCCTGAAATAGCATATCAATTTAATTTTTATTTACAGAAATTTTCAAATGGAAAAAATTAGAATGAAGACTGAATTGTAATCCCAAAAAAGATTTGGTATCGAATAGTAAAATAAAGTGGTTTTATACTAAGAATATGATAAAAAAATTTAAAGTATTGAACATTTGGATAAATTAATGTAAAAATGTTTAATTATTTAATATAGTAATATTGATTGATTGATGAATAATAATTAAATTAAAATTTATAAATTCATTATTCAAAACCATATAATCGCAGTGTCATAAAAAGACTGAAGAAATAAAAAAACCGACAATAGAAAACATTCATATATAATTTGATATTTATAATATCAACGTTATGAAAATTACATAATATCTTATCGAACTAAAAGTTATTTGTATTCTTAGAAGTTTCTTATAATATTAAATAATTTAGATTATATATATTTTGTTATAAAATCTTGTTTTATTTTATCTTATATTTATTTAAATTTTTTTTACTATATATTAGTTAATATATATTATATTTGTGAATATAAATTTCTAATTATTTTAAGAAAAAATTTTAATATAATAAATGTAATTTTTCTATACTAGTTTTAAGCAAAGTTCTTAAAAAAAAAGAAGACTATAATTAATCCTTTCTTCTTCTATTGTTAAAATCTCATAAGTAACTTTTGTAAGATATATATATTTCATTTTTTAAAAAATTTGTTTGTTTTTTACAGAAGATCTTAGTTTTCCCATTCTTGGATTGGAAAATATTTGTCTTATCTTCTGCTGGAAAAGAGTAATTAATCAAGATTCTAGGGTTTCAACAATATTGTCCTTATCATCAGTCAGGTTAAATAATCATCGATGAATAATTTACTACAATTACTTGAAATGATTCGTATGTTGGAAAAATATTTAATTCATTTATTTAACAATGGAGAATTTCTTAATCCTTATACCTTGAATATCTGGGTCTGATGAAGTTTGGCCGCAGCCGGCAGATTCTGGGACTGCCGGAGGGGCCTTCAGGCAACTCAGGCAGCTTCCCATCCAGTCGTCAAATGATCCTAATATAATTTGAGCAGAGTGATACCCCAATCCCTGTTCCTATAAACAATTATAAAATCCAATTGATAATTAAATTTTTTTCTTTTTTTAATTTTAATTAACATAATGGATTTTTGACATTTGACATATTTAAGGTTAAGGAATGATTTATAAATTTTTACAGTGATTACAATTTTTTTTTATAATACGACTTACCCCAATAAAAAATATCTCCGAGAATTTCATCCAGGTTGGACAATAAGATTCATATTTTTTGGACGTATTAATGAATTAGTTAATAATATATTTGGAAAAAAGAAAATATGAATTACATCACAAAGCATTCGCGCAAGTAATTTCTAAGAAAATTAAAATAGATTTTTTCATTTAAATTTATTATTATAGGTCGATTTTAAAATTATAAAAGTGAAAGGTTTTTTTTTAAATTTTCGATCGTACTTATGTGCAATTGACAGATGTAAAGTACATTTCTATTTGATTTCAGTAGTGCAATTAAATCTCGTCCAATCTCGTCTTTCACTTTTCTCTCTCCCTCTCTCCCCCACCCCTCTAAGATGAAGTGAACTATGCGCAGATGACGTTTCTACAACCGCCAATATTTTAACTTAAAAACTTAATTCTTAATTTGAATTAATTCACTTATATTAATTTAATTATAATATAAAAGATAATAAACTAATTCAATTTTTAAATTAATAAAAAAAAATAAATAGTTAATAACTTAAAATGATAGATTTATGAAATTGAGCTTTATATATCATAGAATAGATAGAATGTTTATAGATAACTAGGTTGTTAAAGTATAATTAACCGTGAATTCTCTTCTCTTTTGTAACTTTAAATATATTTTGAAATATCATTTCATTTTAAAAACTTTTACATTAAATTGTCCATAATATCATTAAGATTTAAATTTCAGCAATAGTTTTGAATAATGATGAAAGGGGTGAAAGAACAATTTTTATAAACTTTCATGGAAAATCTAGTCTAGTCCTCAAATTTTTTTTTATTATTATCATCAAACTGCCCTAGTTTTGTATTTTCATGTTTCATTTAAATATTCATAAATGCTGCTTACCCACAATATTAAATTTATTCAATTCTTTCATAATGGTAAAATATTTGATAAAGTCCTTTTACTTACTAAAATATTAAATATTTATAAAACTTATAGTTAAATCCACTTGTTCACTGATTGAATCTAAAAGAAAATATCTAATATAATCTAATAAACTGTCCCAGTCTTGATAATAAAAAATAAATTTAAATTTATATCTATATATAATTATTTAATTATTAGAAATAAATTTTTAAAATATAAATTAGCATTAAGGAGTAGTTTTTATTTAGGGAGAAACTCTTTTAAGTTATATATCTTGAAAAATTGATGTTTTCCATAATTTATTTTGTTTATAAAGAAAATAAATTATTAAATATATTTTAAAATAAAAACAATTTGCAAAAATATCTTAATTATTTATAATTATGACTTATTGGGTATTTATAATTTTTTTATAAAAAAAAATTGTTTAATATTCTATTTTTAATCGATTTTGAGAATAAAAATAAATAAAAAAATAAGCGAATCTTTTCATAAATTTGGTTAATGGAAATTATTGAAATTTTAAGCGAAAAATACTTTTATTTAACTAAACTCACCATCAATTAATATTTTGAAAAGAATGGTGACGGGTCACACCTTTTAATTTCCATATTAAATGAAAATTTTAAGTCGAATTATTTTTATTCAGATTAATAATAAATACTCTCTCCAAAAAATATTAAAATGTAGAAAATAAAAATAACTATATATAATTTTTGTATATTTAATATTCAATTTCGCATTCTATTTATATAGTAAATAGTAGCCAATTACTAAAAAATAAATTTATTTAATAATGGTCAAGTTCTTAAATTCGAGATTAAAATGAAATTTCGTTGCAAATGAAAATTATACTAAGCAATATTTAACTCACCAATTATTAAACATAATAGTGGAAGTATTTTTATATTTATCACGTATTTCTTTTTAATTGAATATTTTAAATATATTTTACAATTTCTTTCTTTAAAATTTTAAAAGTATATTTATAATAAATATTTAAAACAGCATTCTTTATACCTTAAAAATGCATTAGTGACTATTGTATTTAATTAAAAAACAACTCCCAAAACCTTATTTTCTCACTCTCTTTCTTCTCCCTATTAAATAATCAATTATATGAAATAAATTAAAACTAAAGTATTTTTTAAAAAATTTAATGTAAGGAACTAAGGTTTTTATGTTGTTTTAATAAAGGGTCTTCCTATCTTACCCGTATTAAATGTCCTTATTTTCTAACATAGTTCTGAAAGAGAGGAGATATTTTCTATAAAAATTTAATAACTTCCATACCAATTTAACAATTATAAACAAATTTCATAAATAAATATAAAGAAAACAAGATAAATAGTTGATCAATACTATTAAGATATCATTTACAGAATGATTATAAGCAAAAACTCAAGTATCGAAATTTAAGTATAAATTTTAGGCGTTTCAGACAATAAAATTTATACACAAACAAATTATAATTAAATCTAAAATACAATAAAATTATTTCAAATTAAATTTGACCCCAGAAATTTTAAATTAAGGCAATACCCTTATCAAATTGTTGATAAGGATAAAATATATGATTAAGGATTCAGATAATAAAATATAAAAAATGGCAAAATCATTAAAATATAAATTTGATAAGCCTCATTTATTATTTAATATTTCTGGAATATTATTCAGGAATAAATTTAATAATCAAGGACAAATAATGGATAATCGAGCTTAGTATACCTCTAAATATCGTTTTAGATATTTTTTATTTTAAATTAATTTTGACAGACAAAAACTATTTACAGATATATAGCTGTAACGAAAAGTTTTTTTTTTCTTTATATGATAAATTAATTCCGGATTACTTAGCCGGAAGTTTCTTTACAGAAAGGCTATGAAACGAGTTACCAACCATATTTACTTTTGAGTCTTTAAAAACCCAATAAAATGAGAGAAATCCAGACCTCTTCAGCTTTTTAATTTAAATTACAAAAATTTAACAAATAAAACTCGCGCCTTTCAGTCTGTACGACGCACCTTGTTCGCAAGCTAACCTAGCAATATAATTTCTCTTCATTTATAGTCATGAAATAGAAATGGTTAGTGCTTGAATATATATAGATATAGATATATATATAGATATAGATATAGATATAACATACAAATATATATATAATATCTATATATTAATTTTTTCTCTTTGTTTATTTGTTTATTTATTTATTTATTTATTTTTTTTTGTTTAATCGAGTAAGAGAAGAACGTGTAAGAAGTAAGGTGTGTCAGTCTTGGGGAGATGTAAACGCTGAGTGGTGGATAATTGAAGAGCATATTCCGGTACGAAATTATAAGCAGAAAACAGAATGAGGAACAGGGAGAATTTTTAATTATTCCATAGATTTTTCCCCTAATTATAAATCTTGATGGCTTTTTCGAGATAGTTGAACCGTGCTCGTTTGGGAGCTTTGTTGACATGCTCTAATCCAAGCCAGGGCCTAGTTGTGGTTGGAGCTAAAAATTTAAACACATTTATTATATTTTTTAAATATAAAAATTATAAATATAAATATACCTTGGTTTGGATGTGATTTGAAATCTTGTAAATTAATAACATATTCGCCTTCTTCACTAATAAATTGTGGTCTACCCATAGTAACTAATGCGAATTTAAACTAAAATAAAATAAAAAAAAATTATTAAAATATACCAACATTTTTTAATATAAGTATTATTAAATAAATATATTATTAATAATTAATACTTTTTCGAATTCCTTTTCTTGAATAGCCAATTTTTTGAAAATCCTTTCTTTAACTCTTACAAAAGGTTCTCCTTGTTTAACTTTGAGCAAGAATGGAACGCCAAAAGTAGAGAATATATCTTTATAGAAATGAGCTACTGGTATGAGCATTTCATCCTCAGCAAGATTTACTTCCTCTTTTGGAATTTCTTCTATCCTATAAATGAATTGAATTTAAATAAAAATAAATAAATAAGAAATAATAAAATCAAGTTTATTTACCTAAAAACCTTGCTCCCTGATGAATTAAGGTTGTCTAAAGGAGTATCTTCCTTCAAACAAGTGACAATTTTAAAACAATTGAGCTCAAATATCCTTGAAATAAATTGATTATTGAAATTAAAATGTTAATAAGATCATGTTAATTATATATTTTATTATTACCTCAATTTTCCTGATCCTGATTCACTTAGTCCAACTTGTTTCCTAGCTTCCTCAAGAAGATCCGCAACGGTACCACTTTTATTGGGATACAAAATCACTTCCTTTTCTTCTTTAAGTTTTGGCCCAACCCAAGTACACTAAATATTAAGTAAAATGGTCATGTAGCTTTTATTATTACATAAAGATTATTTATAAATATTATTATAATACCTTGAATTGTTTTTTATTTTCTAACTCATTGACTGGAATTGATAATTGTTGATAATATATTTTTTTGGGTGCTTTGGGTTTAGTGTAGATTAAAAGGTCTTTCAAAGTTCCTTCAAAAGTACAACGTAAAGGGTTCCCTGGAGTTTCTTTATAACTAAAATAAATAGTTTTATATATATAAATATAAAAGGAAATATCTTAACAATGATTTCTATAATTTTAACAATGATAGTAGATATTTTATTTTCTAAAATATAAATTGATAAATATTAGATGACAAGTTTTCCTAACTACATTATCAAATTTGGTACTCTAACTTTAGTAACATGAAAAATAAAATATTTGAAATTAATTAGAAAGAAATGCCCCAAACTCTATTAAAAGCAAAAGTTTAATTGTAAATCATCAAAAATGACAATTCAAATAATACTTTGACAACAACCCCAATTTTTTTTCATAGCTTCAGCTTTTCAAAGTTTTTTTTTTATTAAAATACAGAACTGAATGCTATTCGATTGCTTTTTTTACATTATAGTTCTTTTAATTTTGTTTTAAACTTGGAATAGTCTTAAAAAAATTTTATTCAAATTTACTGGTTATTATTTTAGTTTAAATAATTTTCATGCATTTGAAATATTTTTTTCATATTAACAATCAACATTAATCTTAATTAATAATTCTAACATTATTTTCAGGTACTTCTATATAAATGTAAATTCAAGTCAAATTTATCAGGAATGTTATTTTTCGGACAAATGAAAGCTGTTTGATGTTTATGTCAAGTCAGATTTATAAACTTACTTTTGACATTTAAAGAATTGTAATTTATATGGGTCTGTGTCTACTCGTTGAGCGACAGCACGAGCCATTTGATCATAGTTCATCCGTTGGGACAGTTCTAAAGTAAATCCAGGATCATTTGAAATAGATTTGTCACAGAATGTTACCTCAACACGATGATAAAAATCTCTGAAATAATACAAAAATTCCCAAATAAACTTCAAATCTAACTGAACAAATTTTTATTTATTTATTTTTCAAATACATGCAATATTGCAAAATTATAGATTAGCATACTTGAAATATTCTTTGCAATTGGGGAGATCATAAACTTCTTCTCGATCATCTCGTTGAAAGACTATGATATCTCCATCCATAAGTTCATCAAGTACTTTTTCTAAGGGTTCAGAAAGATTGTCTATTGGTTCTACTAAATTAGGTTTGATTTCTTCAAATAATAACAGTTCAGTATCTGGTGGAAAACCAGCACGAGCATTTAGAATAGGAATCAATTCTTGAACCTAGAAGAAATTTAGTGATTTAAAAAAAAGCAAAGCTTATACGTATTATAATTATATTTAACTTAGCATTTAATATTTAATATAATTTTAAAATAAAATAATATTATTACCTTAGCTGTAACTGGCATATAATGATGACCACAATAATGAATTCTTTTCGTTTTGGGACAATATAATTTAAAAAAGAGTAGAACATCAGAATCCTTATCAAAGGATGGTAATGCGTGCAATCCAGAATCAGGTGGGACTAATTCAACAAAAACATTCCATGGATTTTGATTTTCAGCAACATCTTGTACAGGTTTATGTAAATCTGCTTCTAAATCTACTAAAGTAGGTCGACATGTTTGATTCGAGCGATATGAGAATGGCCATGGCCTTAACTGTTCCAAAGGATATTTAAAACTATCTGAGAGTAACTCCAAAAGTTCTTGAAGAAAAGCGTTTTTACGAATACGAAATGCTCTATATGGAGCTCGCTCAGGATCAAAAAGATCATTTCCTTGATGTCCATCAAAAGCATCTTCTAATAAAACATGAACAGCCATATAAAGATGAGCCTCATTACGTTCTTTTCGACGTACAACTTCCATTCGTTTTTCTTCTTGAAGCCTATCAACTAACTAAAATACAAAGTTTTTATTAAAATTAAGTGAATTTATTATTTTTATAAAGAAATATATACCTCTTGGGGAATATCATCTTCAGAAACTTCTTCTAAAACTGTACGAAGAGCTGAATCCCTAATATAAACCAACATATAAGCATTCGTACAATGCTTGACTGTTAAATTCATATCGTCATCATGACCTCCATAATTATGTTCTATTGCCTCTTGTTTAGTGCATCTCGATACTACATCATCATCAAATTTGCACCACTAAAATAATAAAATAATTAAAAATAAAACCTCAATAATAAATGAAATACAAAATAATATTTAAGATATTTTAAGGTTATATTGATTAATATATTCAAATGATTACCTTCCCGTCCCCTTTTGGATTTATAAATACTACATAATGCCCTCCATGGTTATCTCCACTATGAACAAGAACTGCGTGCAATGTATAGTCAGCTAAGGTTTTTTCTGGTGCCTAAAATATTTAAAAATATATAATTTTTTTCAAAATGATTGAAATGAAATGAGTAAAATAAAATTTGTAACTAAATATTTCAAAAGTAAATAATTAAATTACCTGTAAATATGATTCTAAAGAAATTTTTTCATAAAATTCAAAACGATCATTAAATTTAACAGAGCAATCTGTGATTGGATCGTATTGAAAACGCATCAAATGTAGATGTAGCACTGGTGGAAATGAGGCAAATATAACTCCTTTTTCGGCGTCTTGAAGACCATGTTCACCAGCATCATATTTATTATCACCATCTAATAGTTCAGTGGTGATATAATCGTGGAAGCTTTCTGCAACTGTTAAAAATCATAAAGATTAATAAATTAAAAGATTAAAATAATTTTAATATATTTTCCAAGATTTACTTACTATTCTTTTTTCCTTTAATATTTAATTGAATATCATAGAAAGTTTCAATTCTTGTTGAGGTATAATCGATATTTTTGCATTTAATAAAAGACTAAAAATAGAAATAAATTGAATTATAACTAATATATTTTTTCAATTTTAATTTTTAAAATAATATTATTTGATATAAATTAAAATTAATATTTAAAAAAAAGAAAGATTTATAATTAAAAAAACATTTTAACATACCACCATTTTTCCTTCAAAGAGTTTAGGAACTGTGCCCTCAACACATGTACCTTTCATTTTACTCTCTAATTTATCGAGTAGAACTCGAAGGAATTCCTACAAATAATTAGATAAAAAATTAATATCCAGTTTGCAAATAAAAGAAAAAAAAATATTCTTGATACCTGTACGTCATGCTGCATGAAAGAATCAAGTGTTTCCCATCCGAAAGATTTAGTTAGTTTTTTCGTTCCCACGGGTTTATCATTGAATTGTAATTCATGAAAGACTCTTTGTAATGCAAGTGCAACACTTTTACTAGAATCATCAGATTCAGTTGGCATTTTATAGACAGCTTTTCGAAGCTCATTAGTAAAGTAAAGTGTTTGAAGTAAAGAATTCATGTAACAAGTAGCACCTTGATTTTTTAAGCCTACATAACCTGTATGCTTTTTAGAATCCCATGAAACTCCATGAGGAGCATCAGCAACAACTGATACCTTTTAAAATTACAATACAATTAAAATTACAATATAAATAAAAAATATATTTCATGATAAATATAAATTATTAATTTACCTCTAAAGTAATTGAATCATCTTTAATAAATCCTTTTTCTGGATCTAGCATATCTTGCCATGACATAAAATGGGAGAATCCCCAATCATTTTCTTTCGAGTAAAATAAATGTTGAATTTCTTGGAAAAAAAAAAATATTAGAAAAATAAAATATTTATTAAATTTAATGAAATCACAATATAATCAAATTTACTTCTGCTAAAAGTCTCAGTCTCATCTTTTTGACTGAGAATTCTTAGTTCGGCTACTGCATAACAAGACCATGAAGATGATTCTGTTTCACCGTTACATTGCAAAAAAAATCCAAGTGATCGTTGATTTTGTCGATCTTGAGTTTGTGATGACCGAGGCATTACCATTATTTTCCAAGGTAAATTTCGTACATAGCATGGTGGAGAGAGTTGAGATTCTTTTAATTTGCTAATATTATGAACTGTATGTCGAAATGTAGCTTCACTTCTAGCTTCATCAACTGAAATTAAATTTTTGTTTTTTAGATCTAGCTAAAGTTAAAAAATACTAAGAATAGGGAAATATTAAGAGAAGTCCTTGATTAATAGTTTTTCTTTTGAACTACAGAATAAATAAAATATAATAATATATTCAATATCTATCTTCAGTTGAAATAAATAGTTTCGTTATTGGAAACACTATTTTTAAAACCATTCTTGTCAACATTTATTTTAGTTATATAGATTTTTTTAAATCTATTTCATTATTAAATATTATACAGTATACAATTTTTTCAAAATGTAAAACCAAATATATCTCAACTTTAAATAATCACTTACTGATTTAAAAAGATGGGTATATATTTAAAAAGAAAAGAAATCTTACAAATTTTCTTTATGACATTTCGGTTTTACTAAAAGTCATATTTAAATGTCAAATTGTTTTTAATTCTATACTATCTTTTACTAAATAAATTTTAAATTAAAATTATTGCAAAAATCTATACTTTTTAAAGACAAATAATTATTTAAATGTTTAAAAATTTAATTTATAATGGTAAATAGTAAAATGGAATGATGCCAAAACATATATTTACATAAACAATGACTAAACCAAAAGTTGAGATTATCATTTTTTTTAAAAAAAAATATAATGATCCTATTTTAATGATAAGATACCTTCCTCCATTTCTGCGTCTTGTGGAGTAATACTTAGGGCGTCTTGAGTTTCGCCATTCATTGGTTGTGGTTGAGTTTGAGTAGGTTGTAGTTGCTGAACTTGTTGGTTAGGAAGCTGATGTTGTAATAAAGGCCTTATTTCACCTCCACCATCACCTCCACCAGCATCAATTACAGGGTCTACTGATTCAATTGCTAATAAAAAAAGATTTTAAAAAGTTATGTTAAAATAATAGTAAATAAATAAAAATTACTTCCTAAAAAATCATGTAAAATATGTCATCGGACATACCTTCTTGCGTGTCCATCTCCTCTACATCATTATTTTGATTTTCCTTGTCATTTGCGTGATTCATATTTTCGTTGGTTCCAATATGGCTAGGAAGTTTAGACTTCTTCAGGCCGAGCGTGACCGCACGATCTTTACTTGGAGTATATGAATTTTTACCGGACACGGTCACCTTAACGTGTTTACTTGCGATGCGCCCAATGTCTGCGGATTTGTGCGACCCCTGTTACCAGGGGAAACGATCGAATCATATATACTTTAAGAAATTAATAGATTCTTCAAAGTGTAATTTAATAAAAATCACTGAAGATGCAAAATTTGCTTAAAGTATAAATACAATTAAACAACTTTTTATCAGACAAATAAACAAAATGGTGGCGGTGTACTAGCAGAAATGGCTCTGCTCGGTCAGGCTGCGGAACAAGCAGACTTATGCCCGCTTTTCGCGTCTCCTCGACCAACGTGAACTACTTTGAAATTCGACATAAATAAAATTCCAAAATCACTGACGGCGAATAGATGTAATTCGTGTAATGAATTCGATAAAGTTAAAATTTGATAAAACAATGAGAATTGTGTCGGATTCGTCGAATGTAAACGCCCGTAAGAGCATCGTCGCTCATTGGTTTGGTTTTTCTGAAAGCCGGTGAGGGCGACTGAGGCGACTGAACTGCGATTATTCGCCATCTTACAGGCGTAAAATAAACCAAACAATTACTTTATAGTCTATTTTTTCTACCTTTATCAATACATTTTTATTTTAATTTTATTACATAATAAATATTAAAATCTTAAATATTTTTTTTTAACTTATTGCCTGATTAGTGTTGAGGAGTAGCAAATAAATATATTCAGAAGCACTCATAGAAATTATCTATGAGAGGCTGGAGGTCGCTCATAAATGATAAATAAATATTTTATATATATATATATAATTTAAAATTAATTAATTTAATTAATAAGTAATAAATAAATTTTAAGTATTTAAAGGTGGAGGACTTAAGTTCTCCCAACACCTTCAACTTTCAGTATTTTTCATAGAAAATTTGGATTAATACATTATATTTTCTTTATGATGGAATTTTATATAAAATATTTATTTTATACTTAGAACTCTCTTCCACAATGATAAATCCCAGCACACATTTAATAATAAAATTTTATAAAGTATTAAATTTAACGAAATTAAAAGAACAATTAAATAATTATTAATAAAGAAATATTAATTAATAATTTTAAATTATAGATTAAGAAAATATAAAAATAAACTAATTAAAGCTTCAGTGTGTATTTTATATAAAATTATCTTAATTAATCGTATTTTTAATTAAAAATATTTTTGCTAAATGAGTGTAGTCTAAAATTGTTACAAAGAGAAAAAACGATTTTTTTTTATATTTCCATGTGTTATGACAATACAACCGTTTCTTGCCTTTGTACCAATTTTGGACTGCGCCCCAAGTGAATATTATAAATCAAATTTTCCAAAAATGAACTCATTATTAAATTAAATTATCATTAAATTTTTTGATGCTAACAAAAACTAAATAAATATATTTATAATAAATATTTAAAAAGAATTATATAGATACAATAAATATTAATATAGAATATCGATATATCTTAATATAAAATTTATTCTTTTTATGATTAATTTTTATATGTAAAATATTGATATTGCAACTGTAATAAATAGTAATTGAACATAAATGAATATTATGAAATATGAAGGTTCAAGATTAATTCAGTATTTTGATATAAAATTAAAAAATTACTTTAAAGATACTATGACTCACAAATTTTCAAAAATATTTTTCTAAATCCTGAAATGTGTGATTGAATTATTTTTTTAGGACAAAAATATAATAAATTTAAAAGATTTAATTCCTTTATAAAAATAAATAAAAATTTTTCTAGGAATATAATAAATCATAATTAAAAATATTTAAAAAGAAAATAATATTTTAATAATATCATATTAACTTCAGCTTTATAATTAATAAGAAATAAAAATATATAAATTTCCATCTAATTAGAAACAATAGTTTAGAAAAATTTTAAGGAAAAGTATGAGAAGTTCGCTTTAGGCTTAGGATTAGTTAGAATTATGAATATCTTTTATTTTTAAAACTACTTTCCCTTCTAAAAATTCAACAGATTTTCTGGTAGAATAAACTTTTATTAAATTATTTTCTTCGAATTAACTCAAATTTTATTTTTGAACATTAATTTTGATTTTGATTTTCGATTTTTTAAGTGCAACTCAAAAATCCTAAAAATCATTTATTTCATATATATATATATATATATATATATAAATTACATAAAAATAGATTCAAAAAATATAAAATTTTATTAAATTCATATTTAATTTTTATAAATTTTTAAAATAATTCTTGGAGAAATTTAAATTTGAATTTTCCGCTAATTTAAAAAATTGCTCATTTCAGTATATTGAACAAATAGACATTTTACCACATTTTACAAATTTTTTAAAATACATTACAGACCATCACAGACCATCCGTCCATCCGTCTTTCTATTTTGTTTCCTATTCTCTCATGTATTTCTTTAATATATAATTTACAACTTTTTAAATAATTTGAATTTATTTTCAAAGAGAAAAGTTTTCCTTTTTATTATTCTTATACAATAATTTTATTTAATATTTACTATTTAAAACCACGTGTGGATTTGTCAGAATGTCTGGAAAAGTGAAACTAAAAGAAGTGTAAATAAAATTTTTTATTTTTATTTGTCTATTATTTTAATGTTTTTTCTATAATTTTTATTAACATGTTTCTATCTATATATAAATTTTCAGATTTGAAGTAGAATCAAAGTTAGAACCTTTCTATTCTGGTGGAGATATTGAGGTAATAAATAAGTGATTTATATTTTACAAAATAAAAACTTTAAATATATATACTCTTTGAACTTTTTTATGTATCATTTCCAGATGAATTTTTACACACTTAATTTTTATTTAATTTAAAAGTTAAAAATATTTTCAGGAAATAAAATAATTTTATTTTTTTATTTTATATAATATTAATGTATTTTTATATAAATAAATTTATTTTTATTTCTATCTAATATTAAACATTGAGATAATGATATAAGTTGAACTAATAAATTATTCATTTAAATATATTTAATATAAATTATCAATTTTAAAAGTATTTTATTTCATTATAAAACATTCTTATAATATAAATAATATAAATTTTATAAATAACTATTATTAATAATATTTGAACCTATAAACATTTTTAAATATTTATATAAATTAATAGAAATTTGTCAATACCTTTTCTAGTGGTCGGATGATGGATTACACCTCTTTTGCCTCTTTGATGGAGTAGTCAATATTCTTTTGGTTGATTCACGAAAAGTAATCCGGTCAATTGGAATTGATCCTTTGGAACCTTCAGAAGATGCTGTTATTTCGTTTTGTTTAGGGGCCGGAGAATTTATGCATCTCCTCATTACCAGTCATAAAAGTGGTTTACTCAGAGCTTGGAACTGGTTAGGTATAAATCAAAATAAGTCATAATCCTCCCAAATTATAAATGAACTAACCATACTTTAATGTATAAACAAATCAATAATACAAATAATATAACTATTTTAACATAATAGAAATAGTTTCATGTCAAACTATATTTAAATAAAAGTAAAAAAAGAACAAATATTAAAAAAAAATTGTTAATACTTATTGAAATTTATTTATAATATATATCTGTAATTAATTATATTTACATACGTAAAGCTGTTTGTTTCTTTTATTCAAATCTGTTAAAATTAATGATTTTGCTATTTGATTTAGATGGTTCACTGGAACGCAAATGGAAACATTTTCATAATGGAATGGTTTTGAAATTACGACTTCGCCCATATATTTATAAATCTTCATTTGAAATATCCTTAGTAACAGGTGGGCCAGATAGGTGTTTGAAACTTTGGGACATTAAACATGGACAATGTACTCAAGTCTTGCGTGATAAGGATTATCAGGTATGTTCTACTTATTATATAAATATGAATTTGAAAATAATTTATTTAATGTTTCAGGGTGCAACTTCTATAGTTGAATGGGCAGAATCTGAAGATAATTGTGAAATTTGGGCCAGTGCTAATGATTATAAGATACATATATGGGATATTACTAATGGAGAAAAAGTAACTACTTTGGAAGGTCACTATAGCACAGTTATTGGAATTATATTTCATTGGGATGGTTGTCATGCAGTTACTGTCGGAAGAGATAAGGTGAATATTTTAAATATTATAAATATTTATTTATAAAAAAAATATATCCTAAATATAAATAATTAACTAAGACTTTTTTGATCTAATATTTCATAAAACTTTTAAATTTAAGCTTGGTTCTGTTTTTTAGATAAAGAAAAATTATATTTATATTATAAAAACTCAACTTCTTTGAAGAAATATTTTAATTATTTTAATGAAATTTATCTTATTTTTTATGTTTTTACAATATTTTGCAGATATTCATTTTATGGGATAGAATCAATAAGCTATCACTTCGTAATTTTGCAATTCCTGATAGCCCAGAAGGTTTCATTATTTTGCCAAAGCTAGATTCCAATGAGTTAAATTTGAATGAAAATGGAATTTATATTATGCTTGCTACTGACAAAGGTTTGTTTAAGAAGGTTTATAACTACCAATCTATAATGATCTAATAATATTTTTTCTGTTCTCTGAAGGTTATTTACGTTTAATGGATGCACAAAGAGGTTGTGAACTTAAGTCTCATCAAGTTGATAATTCATCTTTAACGGGTTTACTAAGTTGTAAAACAAGAGGGCAATTAGCATATATTACATCAGATCAAATTATAGGAATTCAACATTTTCTTGATCAGGAGCCATCTAAATTGGTATTTTTCTCTTATTATCATATAGTTAATTAATATTATATTTAATTAAATAAATGAAAATATTAATAATTTGATTCATTTTAATAAAATTAATTGATTTACAAATTGAATTCTATTAGGAAGTTAATCCTTAAATTGTATTTTTTCTTCATAAATCCTTTATTTATTTTTAAATAATTAACTTAGATGACAAATTTTTATTTTTCATTCTAAATCAAAAAAAACATAGTAACTAATTATTTGGTTAAATTGAAAATTAACCGAATATTTGGAGATAGATGGGTTTAGTCCTATTTTTATCACATTGTATATTTTTTTTTTTTTTTTTTGTAACAGATTAAGTTCTATTACTTTTTTCCATTTCTTTTATTTAAAATAAATTTGATGAATTTGATGATTTTATAATAAATTTATATTCAATTTTCTTACTCATAGCTTGTAGGTTTTAATGATGAAATCATTGATATCGCCCTAATTGGTGAAGACGAATCTTTTTTAACGGTAGCATCAAATAGTTCAGATATTAAGGTAAAATATCCCATATATTTATTAGATATTATTTATTTATAATTTTAATTTAAAACTTCTTATATAATTTCCATAGGTTTTTCAACTTAATGATATGTCTTGTTTTCTTCTTCGAGGACATAAAGATTATGTTTTAAGCTTATCTGCTAGCCCATTCAATAAAAATCTTTTAGCTTCTTCAAGCAAAGACCGCTCTCTTAGATTATGGATTATTGCGCCTGAAGGAAATCTACAAAAGGTATTTTTACATCTTAAGAAAAAATTATTAAAAATTATTTTAATTAAAACATTCTGATAAAATAGATTGTTTAGTGAGAAATTATATATATCATTCTCAGGTCAAAATAAATAGATAAAATAGATTTGAGTTAAAAACAAGTATTCTATATGCAATAAATTTAATTTAAATTTCTAAATTATATTTAATTGACAGCAACAGAAGTTAATTTCTTGTTTTTTATTTTCTTTATTAAGGAATTTTTAAATTGATTTATTTTTAAAAATAATTTAAAAAAAAAATTAGTTTCTCACAATGAAAACGCTTATTTATTTATCAGTAGAAGTTAGTAAGAATAATAAAAACAAAAAAAATATATATAATTAAATATATTCTATAACAAAAATGTTAAACTAAGAAAAATATTGAAAATACATTTTTATTTAAAATTTAAACAATTACTCCTATATTTGATACAAATCTTATTTTCATTTTAGAGCCACTGTATAGCTCATCTGGAAAGACATACTTCAAGCGTTGGAAGTATTTGTCTTGGTACATTTTTAATGGCTTCTGCTAGTCAAGATGGATGTTTGAAAATTTGGTCTCTTCCCAAAAATAATATTAAAACTGATTTGGAAATTGAATTAAAAGGATCTAAACTTGCACATTCTAAAGAAATTAATGCTATTGTAATTAGCAGTGATGAAAAAATTATATGTACCTGTTCTGCTGATAAATCCGCAAAGGTAATATCATTAAACTATATACTGTTATTTTTATTTATATCAAATAAAAAACTAATACTTGGTTTATATAACTTAATTATTTTTTATACTCTAAAGATAATATATAGTAAATATTTGATATTTGTATAATTTATAAGACACTTATTGAAAGCTATATAAAAATTCGGACGATTGTGGTCAATTAAAATTATAAAGAGTAATTAACAACTCATTATAAATATAGCAAAACTTTAATATTAAATGAAACTCCCATGATAGAATTTACTGTAGGTATAGATAAAAACAAAAGGGATGCTTTTTCTGTTTTTTTTTTCTTTTGTTTTTAAAGCTATTAAATTTCATAATTTACAAACTACTAATAAATCTATATTTATACCAAATTTATATTTTAGCTATGGGATTCATCAAATTTAGAACTTATAGGAATTCTTCAAGGTCATCGAAGAGGAGTATGGCATGCTTCTTTTCACGAACAATTGATCGCAACTGCTTCATCTGATACAACTATTCGTATTTGGCAATTATCGAACTTAGAATGTTTAAAAACTATTGAAGTATCCGATAGTGCTACTCTTAGATGTTGTTGGATAAATTCAGGGCGACAATTAATATCGGCAAGTGGCGATGGTATTATTAGAATTTGGTGTTTAGACTCGTCATCTAAAAAACAAAATGTTTGGGGAGGAGAAAAAACACCAATAGCATTATCTGAACATGAAAGTCGGATTTGGACTTTTTTAGGTATATTTTTTATAATTTAAATAATCTAAAAAAATAAATATTTATAAAAAATTTGAAATACTTTTGGGCCCAGTTCACACAAAAATTACAAATGAATAATTAACTAATAGTTATTAATGAATGGCATAATAAATTAAGGTCATAAATAAGCAAAAACTAAACTAACTAATATTATTCATATTTTAGTTTCTTCAAACGAAAATAGAATCATAAGTGGAGATGCTAATTCAAGAATTATTATTTGGCGTGATGCTACTGAAACTCATTTAGAAGAAAATGCTAAAAAAACAGCTCAGCTAGTATTAGAGGAGCAACATCTCGCTAACCTAAAGCAATTAGGACATACAGCAGAAGCATTAATTCTAGCAATCAAACTTAATCGGCCTAAAGACGCACTTTTTTCTATAAAAGGTATTTATTAAGAAACTAATATTTAGAAATTGCATTGAATTCCTTTAATTTAAATAATTTTTTTTTTAATTTTTAGAATTGATTAACACGTCTAGTACATCAAAAAACAATTTATCCTTTGCAATAGAAAAAATGGATCTTGAATCAAAGGAACATCTTCTAAAATTTGCATGTGAATGGAACACGAGATCCCAAAATAGTTTAATTGCAGCGGTAATTTAATATTTTAAAATCCACTATTAGAATAAATTTTAATAAAATTATTATTTTATTTTTAGGAAGTTTTATCAAACTTATTACCAGAACTCTCTTCAAATAAATTTTCAAAATCAACTACACAGTCATCAGTAGAAGCATTACTTGCATATACGAAGCGTCATTATGAACGGCTTTCAGCAATTCATCAAGATCTCTATCTATTAGAATACTCTGCTAATATAATGCAATCCAATTTGTTAAATTAATTTGTATTATTTTAGTTATATCAATAATTTGTATATAAATTATTTTTAAAAGATGGAAATTTTTATATTGAATCGTCCAAATAAATTATACTATATATTCAAGTTTGATTTATTCATAGAAAATTTTTGTAAAACCTCATATTAATAATCAAAAAAAATTAGTGTTTTCTTACATAATAATGTAATTTTTAGAATTATTTCCAAATAATTTTCTTAAACCAAGGTCATATTTTGAAAAATTAGTCACCTAAAGTAGATGAAAGTGGAGCTCTCTGGCGTCCGAATGTATAGAATACGCATCAAGCTCGGCTGACGCTATCGACGGGTGCAGACTGCCCGCCCGAACAATATTATAATTGTTTTAGTGCATTTAACTTATTAGTCCTTTCTTTAACCTGCTGTGTGTTTTTCATTCCTAAATTGATTGTTTTATTTTCTTTATATATAATATACTTTTTTTCTATAGCGGGATCAATCTAAATTGTTTATTTTCCGGCGTATTTAAGAAATTATATTCTGGCTTCTATCAAGCCTCGCCATGACAGCTCACATATTCAACATAAAACTGCTCTTTGTCTCTAAATCTTTATATTTATTATATACTTTTCAATGTAAGTTAATCCGTTTTTTTCAAACGCATTTCTTTAATATTAAAAAAAATAAAATATATTAATTTTTTTTCAATTTTTGTTTCCAATCAATTTATTGAAAGATATATTAATTACATCAATTATATTACTCCAAAAATACTATTCATTTATTAGTTTTTCATATTAGTTTTTAATATTTTTTTAATAATCATATTTTATTTCTTTTATATAGTTTTACTTTAGTATTAGATAAATATAAATATATATAAAAGTAATATTGTTTAAATGTCAAAAAACTATTTATGTTATCTTATTTTGTTAATAATCATTTTAAGTTTGCTTAACAAAGTAAAGTATTATTTTGATCTTATATTATTTAATCTTCTCTTTTAGAGGCTCATTTGTTGTTGTTTTGGTTGTTCACCTTGCAGTGGTTTGAAATTAAGACACATGATGAATGGCGGTGAACCGCATGGGCTGGGGCCTAGCTCCTCCGCAACACATGCAGAGGTAAATATACCATTGTGTTCAATTCAACACACCTATTATATAGAAAAGTAAAATTAAATGTTCAAAATTTTATCTCAAATGCCTAAATTTAAAAAAAAACAATGTCAAATCTAATCTAATTAGCATTTTTGGGAAGAACTTAATAATATAAAATATAACATGTTACAGCTTTTATTTACTTTGTTGATAAAAGAAAGATACTTTTATCAAAATATGTATTTTTATGCCAATGCACTTTATGGTTTTTTACATCTAAAAAAAAAATTGTATCTCTAGTTAGTTACAATAATAATGACACTTAAATTATACAGAATCTATATTTTTAACTCTAAATAATTTCAAATTTCGTCATTTTATTTTATTAATATTTATAATAATATTAAAATCTTGTCCTATACAAAAAGGAAAACCACTACTACACCTCTTTAATTTAAAATTTGTATAATAAAAGTTTCATTTCAAAAATATATAATAAAATTATTTAGATTTTTTAAATTTCAATAACTATTTCATAAATTTTTCTAACCATATAAAAAAAAATTGATAAAAATAAAAATATTTACTAATAATAGTAAGATATTATAATATTTAAAACGTAATAAGCAAATAAGCTAGATTTCTGTGTCAATTAAAAAAGAATATTGAATATATATATATATATAAATAGATTTTCTGTTATTATCAGAAAAATTCAATTTTATTAATTTTGAAATAGGAGCCTTCTTTACATCAGCTCCAGCCCAGGCAGTCTCAACAACAGTCATCTGTTGTCCCTGGAAATGGTCATCCTTCACTTCCTGGTATTGATAATAAAAAATAATCATCATTATTAAAACAAACCCCCCCATTTAGTTCTTCTATTAATAAAGAGACTATTTTAAACATACTTTTTAGGAGGAGATTCTTTGGCGGCTCAAGCAAGGGTAGGCGCTGTGGCTTTAAGTAATGTGGCCAAATATTGGGTTTTAACCAATCTTTTTCCTGGGCCATTACCACAAGTTACTGTCCCTGTTTATGGATTACCTCCCCCTCCACCACCACCTCCACCACAGTCCCATAATCAATCAAGAGTAAGTTTTTTAATTTATCAAGATTAGAAATATGATTAAAATAAATATATTTTTACCTAATTTGTAGGTCTGTGATCAAGGAGTCTCAAAACACGACCAATCTTTATCCCAGTCTCAACTACAACCACCTTCATGTATGGCACAACATCAACAACAACAACAATCCCAAGAAATGGCAGCAATGGCGGCACATCACCAAGCCGAAGCAGCTAAGGAAGCTGCACAAGCCTCAGGGGAAAATTCGGTTCATTGTCAAGTTCAATGTGAAATACAAGCAAATCTACACCATCAAGTAATATAATTTATCATTTTATTAATAACACTGATTTATTTAATTTATCTTTTCCTAAAACAGATAGATTAAATATATTTGTTTAATATTGCATACTAGATATCGAAAATAAGTAAATATAATATTTTTATTAAGAATTTTAATTTTTTTTTATGAGACTTAAATAGGTGCTTGCATGTATTTTGATCAGCGACATCTATTAGTCAATGCAAACAAACTAACTTAACTAATAAATTCGATGATTTTGACATTTCTCTATATAGTATTATGGAGTTCATCAGTGTATATAGTCACTAATCATGGAACGCTCAAAATTACATTTTCGAAATTCATTACTTGTGTTTGATTTGAAGAAATCTTCTACCGAAGCCCATCAAACACTTTTAGAAACTTATGGTGATGCTGCTCAGTCTTATCCCAATTGTCTGAATTGGTTTCAACGATTTAAAAGTGGTGAAATTGATGTCAATGATAAAGAATTGTCTGGAGGACCAAAAAAATTCGAAGACAATAAATTGCAAGACTTAATGAACGAGAACCCAACTTAAACTCTCAAAGAACTTACCATCAGCAACAGACGAATCAACTGTTTCGAGACGTTTATGGCGCAAAATGAGGGAAAAACCCATGCTAAAACCTAATGAAATAGTAACTGCAGATGTCTATCGTCAATTGAACAAATTGAGTTGCAAAAAGACCAATATCATCTTGCATGACAACGCTCGACCACATATTGCAAGAATTATGAAGGATACACTGTTGCAGCTCGAATGGGAAATCTACAGCATTCATCGTACTCACCAGACATAGCGCCATCTGATTACCACTTGTTCAGATTGATGCAACATGGCTGCTGGCCCACGGTTTCGAAATGCTGATAGAAGTGCATGATGATGATTGGATCAGTGCCAAAACAACATACGGTATCTCCTGTTGCAAGAAAGATGGGTAAAAGTTGTAGAAAATGTTGGATAATATTTTGATTAATATATATTGCACCGATTTTTCTGAATTCATGCTTTTTAAAGTGAAAAAATGATCAGAAAACATACAAGCACCTTATAAAATACTTATCATAATGTGATCTTAAACACTGCTCAGAAACCTTCCTCTAACATTACTTAACCTTTTATTTTCATTCTTTTTTATTTAATGCTTAGTTTGGAGCATTTATTTCTTTATTATATTTTTGTATATTCCTTGAAGTTGTTTTGATTTCTCATATCGTAGGTGTATACGCCATGTTTTTCTAATACAAGCCCATTTTTTACATTCTCTCAGTTATTATTATTATCCGAGTTAATGCATTTTCTCAGCTTGCGCTGGAAAAATTTCACCTATCCCTTTAGTTCTTATATGGGATTAGGCTCGGTCGTCCATGTAAACCACCGGATAATATTTAATTGAGAAACTTTCGTACAATGTGGCATGTTTGAAGAACAATTGCCTTTTGCACATGCATTATTATTATTATGTATTCTCCAAACTTCAGTACCTGCACCGGCTATTTGATTTGCATTTGTCCTTCTTAAAAAGAACTCAATTATTCCAAAATCCCTTTTTCTTCACATCCTGATATTCCAGATAAATACTCTAATTCTAGATCACCCACTCTGGTCGTCCCACATTTCTTGTTTTATTATTAAAGTGTTACGACAAAATTTAACTATCAATTATTATAGTCTAAAATAAAAAAAAACTATTAAATAACTTATTCACATTTTAATAGAATTTAATTCAATGATTTTAAAAATTTTCATACTACAATTAAAAAAAAAAAATTTAGAAATATAGCTCTTAAATTTGTAATTTTTAAATATCCCTTAAATATAAATAATAAATTTTAGCAGCAGCAACAACAACAACAACAACAATCAGCCCCACCTCCTCCTCCTCAACAACAACAACAACAACAACAACAATCTAATTTGGATGTAACCTCAGTATCCGGAGATTCAGGATCTAAAGATGACAAACAATCAATAAAAGAAGAATTACGTTTACCGCCAGGTTATGGGTAAGAAATAACATTCCAAATATGTATTTAAAATTATTTCATATATAAATATAATTGATGTTATAATTGAAAATTTATTTTAAAGCGGTTTACTTGATCCTAAAAGCGGACACACTATGGATCTTAGAACTGCAGATGGTCAACTTGTCAAAGTTACAGCACCTGCAGGAGCACTTGGTGATACTTCTCTTAATTCAGATGGGAAACCCGTTGCACTTGAAGTGCCAGTTCATGGCATGTATAAGGTAACATATTCTTTATTTATATTTTCTTTGAATTTATATATAGTATTTAATATAAATAAAATGTATAAAATAAACTTAAGCTTTAATGAATATAAAATAACTAACTATAATTATACATTTATTGCCCTTTCTCAAAATTCATTTAACATTTTTATATTAGGTAAATGTTGAAGACTTAAATCAGCTTCTTGCTTATCATGAAGTTTTCGGCAAGGCTTTGCAACAACAAGTTCAAACAGGGACTGGACCACCTGTCACTGGAACATCTGGAAATGGAAGTGGTGAACCTCCCAAAACAGGAGATGGATCAGGTCAGCCTGGAAATGGAACTTCAGGAACTGTTGTTCCAGTAGCATCTGGTAGTGCTGCTGCACATGCTTGTGATATATGTGCAAAAAGTTTTCCTTTTCGCTATCAATTGATAGTACATCGGCGTTATCATACTGAGCGCAAACCATTTACATGTCAGGTAAGCAAAACTAAAAGTTGAAAATTAATTATGGTCATACATTTAATAGTAATCTTAATTAACCCTTCATACAGTTTTTATTTACAAAATTTCTTCCATATATAGTTTTCTCATTGTAAAAATTTAATATACTACTTTCAAAAAAAATTGGGAATACCAGATGTACGAATTTAGCACTATTGTATATCTCTCATTATTGTAACTTGTAATTTATTTTAATGTATAAAATATATTTATGTTTCTTATTATACTTTCCAACATACAAAATGTAGAATTCGAAAATGTAGAAAAATTTAAATACTTAGGTTCTGTAATCACGAAGGATAATAATATTCGAGATGAGTTTAAAGCGTGGTTACAATCGGGAAACGCCTGTTATCATGCAATAAAGGGGCTTATCGCATCAAAATTATTATCAAAAGGAATAAAAATTAAAATATATAAAACAATTATTTTGTCTGTTGTATTATATGGGTGTGAGGCATTGTCTATGACCTTAAGTGACGAGAGTAGATTTAGAGTATTTTAGAATAAGATTCTGCGAAGCATTTAGGGGCCAAAGAAAGATCAGGTTACCGGGAAATGGCGGAAATTGCATAACGAGGAATTGCATGACCTCTATGCATCTTCAGATATAGTTAGAATTATTAAATCGAGAAAGCTGGATGGGCAGGGCATGTGGCTAGAATGGGAGAGGAAAGAATGGCGAAAAATATATTGGTGGGGAGACCGAGTGGGAAACGTCCGCTTGGAAGACCAAGGACGCGGTGGGTGGATAATGTGGGAAGGGACGTGATAGAGATAAGAAAGGGTAGGGATTCGAGGATTGTGGCTCAGAATAGGAATACTTGGAGGAGTGTGGTTGCTGCGGCCAAGAACTTTCGAGTTCCCTAGAGCCAAAGAGATAGAAAGATTATACGTTCTACCAAAATATCTCATGAGCATCAAAGAAAAATAGATTTGAAAATAGTTAATCTCAATTAAAATAGTTGATTCAACAAAAGTTGATGTAGACTGTATCATAAAAATTGGAATACATTTATTTGACTTAATAGTCTTTATAACAAATTAAAATTATTTTTACCAATTGATTTTCAAACATCTAAATACAAATCTTTATATTATGAACTTTCAAAATTTTTATAAATCTAAACTAGATGTATACTTAATTTAATATTTATTTCTATATGTTCAACATTTATTTAATTTTTTTTCTAATAATACTAATAATTGTTTTATCATTTAATTATTAAAAATATACAAATGTTTTTATTATGTTATATTTTTTAAGAATTTTTTATTACAAAAATAATTTTAGGTATGAAACTAAATATTATTTAAATCACACTTTATTAAAATGAAAAGAATTGTGCTTAATTACTTCAGAAAATAAATATATACCAATCTCTCTATATAAATTATATTTGGATTCGAAATTCCTTGCAAGCTTAATTAATTATTCACATTCAGATATTTACTAATCATTCTAAATATTAAATATCAGAAAAAAACTACAATTGTTGATTTATATATATTAGCCATTTTATATATTTCAATAAAATAAAAAAAAACCTTAAAAAATAGATAACTTTCAAAATCATTTCTGAAAAAATTTCACTTTTTATCAATTCAGACTCATGAAGTTATATAATTATGAATATTGCGATAAATTCAAAAGTATTTACTCTTAGTTGTTGATGGATTTAATTCATAAAACATTTATAAATACCAATTTTCTTATCGATAAAATTTTTTAACCTTACAATTAAATAATCTAATAATATAATGGGATATCATTACTAGTGGTTTTTTAACCCAAATTATATTTTATAATTGATATCAATAATTAAATTTGAATAGGATTAGTATTATAACTATTTGTAAATTAATATTTCAAATTCGTTTCAAGAATTTTATATTATTTATAATCAACATGTATCAACTTTTATTTCTACATCCTATTTAAATAAATAAGTTTTTAAATTAATTAATTTAAGTCCTATTCTTATTCCAAAAATCTAATTTCATCAATAAATGAATATTATTTTGTTTATTTATATATTTTGAATATGACATCTTTAATTTTTTTTTACAATTTAAATCGTTTTTTAAAAATTTTTTTTATTAGATATTTAATTAGTGTCGCACAATTCATTTATGTTTTGATTAAGGTGATTTAAGTAAGAATTTAGGCCGATTTTCCGGTGTGCGTGTTTGAGCCTGTAGCTCGTCGTGGTAGTTTGGCTAAAAATATATAATTTGGCACGTGGACATTGATTAACAGGTGTGCGGAAAAGCTTGGTCTTGTGCGGCTGAACTTGCGCGACACGGAAAATGTCACTTGGGTGGCAGTATGTTCACGTGCCATGTATGTTTCCACGTGTTCGCAAATGCGGCGAGCCTGGAACGCCATGCCAAACGTCACGCGGCTGACAAGCCGTACGCGTGTGCCGTATGCGGCAAGTCTTTCGTGAGAAAAGAGCATCTTGACAACCATACGAGGTGGGTGGGCATCAACATTGTCATGCTCACCATCTATTTATTAAATTTTTACAATATTGCCGACTTCTTTCTTCAATGAAAAAATTTTACAGTGGCGTACCTATATTAAATTAAAACTTGATAACTTTTTTTATTAGGATATAAAAAAAATTTAAATATAACTTTTAAATATCTCACTAAATATAAAGAAGAATAGTGAATAAATAAAATATTATATGCATTCTAAATATATATATCCCTTCAATATATAAATTTTCATAAAATATTTCTATTATTTTAATGACTAAATTGTTTGAAGAATGTTATTATTTCAAATAATATTAAATAAATTAAATTTTTTTTAAGAAAATAAATTCTATCTATAGGTAAATTAAAAATAATTATTTCTTTAGTCAAATAGGAAGGGTAAAGGAATATTCATTAATAATTTTAACCTTCCTATACCGCCTCCATTTTTGGTTAAAGAAATAATAAAAAAAAACCTCTGACTTTTGTACGTCCTACGCAAGGACAACGCCTATCAAGCTGGTTATATCAATGAGGTGTCCTATGATCAGTAGAACGGCTCCTCTCAACCTTTACCTTGATTTTCTTGATCGGAGGCGCTATCAAGTAGCTTTTCTCCAATGTTGTTCCCGGAGGCTGGGTTGACACCGTCCCATAGGCCCGAGCTAGGGAAATTCCCTTGCCAGGCCCGGGACTTGAACCCGGGACCATGTGAATGTGAGCCAGGTTCGCTACCCACACACCCAATGGCGCCTTTAAAGAAATAATTGATTTTTTTAATTTTATTTTTATAATTAAAAAAAAATCAAAAAAGCCTATATTAAAAAATATCAAGAATATGTTAATTCTTTATTTACATTTAAAATTATAAATACTCTAAATAAGGTTGATACACTCTTTTATTAATTTAAAAATACCATAATTGATAAATAATGTCTTAAAAACTATTTATCATTGAATTAATGATTTTTTTGATTCAAATTAAAAATGAAAGTTCTTTTCTTTTTGAATTAAAACAAGATAAATTTATTTTTTCCTAAGTGTTCAATATCTAAAATAAAATAAATATATTGTAAATGTTTGAAACAAATTATTCAATTCTGAATACTTTACATCTCTCAATTGTCAAATTCAGTCAAGCTCTCTATTTATTTACTGTTTTCAATCTATTACTAGACATTTTCTATACTTTATTATCGTAATTCATTCACTAGATTAAATAGAATACATATTCTTATAAAATTAAGTAAATTATGTAGAGATCATTTAGAATTTAGAAAGTCACTAGGGAGTATAGTGATTGATAGAATTAGGAAAATTATTTAGTCATATCTTGCAGTATACTAATTCATTAAACCGATAGACTATAGTAGCCTGCAAAGTCTAAACAATTGGTAAGTTGATGAATTAACAATTCGATATTTTGATTTTTTTTAATTCTCATATGATGTGAAATGAGTAATTTGTGATTTTAAACAGAGAAGTAATCAGAATTAATTTGTTAAAGCAATTTTAAAGATAAATTGAGTTGTGAAGTAAAAGAAACATATTTTTAAGAATTAAATGAATATATATGTTGATCTTCAATTATAAAATGATTGACTGATTTACTCATAAACCTACGTTGAAACATTTTGTTATGTAAACTAAAAAAAAAACCTATTAATTATTTGCTTCTTATTAAGTGTACAAATGTTTTTTTTTTTTAAGTTTAATTATTTCTTTAAAAATCAGCCAATAATTAATTGTATAAAATCAAATTAAATGGTAATTATTATAATATATTTATAAATTATATATAACGTTATATTTATGATCAGATTTTTGGAGGTTTGAGTAGAAAAATTTTTTTTTAATCTTTGGAGCGTTTTATTTGATAAAATTTATACCGAAATATTTATATATCTTTATAAATAAATTTGAATATATTTTAAAAAAAAATGTATTTAATATAGAAATAAGTGAGATTTGATCTAAGAAATTTATTAAACTTATATGATAGACATTTTCAGGTTGATATATTTCACCTATTTAAAATTCTTTTTTCGCATTAATTTTAATATTTACATTCTATATTTTATTATATATTTATATAATTATAAAAGTGTAATGAGGTAGTTAAATTTCATTAATAACAGAGAAAATCTTTTGCTGAAAATAAATGTTTAAATATAATATTATTATTCAAAAAAACTAATCTAATTTGAATTCATCTTAAATTTTATCCTCTTATTTTTAGTTCTTTTTCATTAAATTATCAAGTTTTTCTTATTAATTAAAATATAATATAATAATAATATAAATATTTAAATTTATTTCTCATTGGTACGCAACTGTTACTACTATTTTAATATTTTTAATTGTTTTGTTTTTTTAATGAAGGAGGCAATATCATTTTAATAATTTCATATTCGATTTGCCTGGGAGATGGTGAGAATGGTAAATTTCTATTTTCAAAACTAATTTAAAATATATTTTTTAATTATAATATTAATTTTAAGATATTAACCAAGTATTATATATAATATTTTAATAAAATAAATTTGTATTATTCCTTTCTATCTACTAAATTAGAGATTATTTATTATTTAAACTATAATATTTATCACTTACTTTAAAATAGAATATCAATTGTCGATTTATATAGTTTTCTAATACTTGTTTCTTTATTTTTATTTAGTTTATCCTTCATAGAATCTTTATATTATATCATAAATTGATCTTCAATAAGTAATTATATTGAACAATTATCAAATTTTTATTCTTTTTATATAATAAGTATTTATATCATTTATCAAAAAGATAATAAAATAATATATTCCATAGAATTTTTATTGAATACACAGGAAATACTTATACTTATTAATTGTGAGTTTTATTTTTATATTCTTTTTATCATTTTATTATTTTAATAGTTGATTTATTTATTAACAAAATATTTAAATTTAATAAAAAAAAAAAATAATATTTTTAAATGTGCAAATTAAAATAATTTTTTTTCTTAATTTCATATAGATTGTTTTATAGAACATTCCAAATTGAGAATTGTCTTTTTCCTCAATTATTAATCTCATCGCATATATAAAGGGTCTTTCAAATTGGACGGTTTTTTTAATCTTTAAATAAAATACACAATTTGCATTGATTTCAAAAAAATTTTTGTTGGTCATTAAAGTATAGTGTATGACATTTTTAAACACAAAAATTAATATCCGGCATATGTCCACCTCATGCAGCTCCACAAATGCGCAATCTTTTGTCAAAATTTTCAATGACATTTTGGCATAATTGCAGTTCCAATTCACCAATAATCTGAATTATTTTGTCCTTCAGCTCAGGAATCGAATGTGGATCAATCTTATAGACCTGGTTTTTTCACGTAACCCCAGAGAAAGTAGTCCAATGGTGTCAGATCACATGATCTTAGTGGCCAATTAACATCACCATTTCTGGAGATTACATGTCCAGGAAATTTTTCTTGTAACAACTCGATGGTTTTATGAGGAGTGTGACAGATTGAACCATCTTGCTGAAACCACATGCCTTCCAGGCTATTATTGTTCAATTTAGGCCAAAAAAAGTTGATTATTATTTCACGATATCGGAGGCAATTCACGTTAACAGCTTCACTAGCATCATTTTCGAAAAAGTATGGACCAATGACACACCTGACTACACCAAACAGTAACGTAATTTAATGGTTTCTGATGAATCAGTCGTGGATTTTCCTCACTCCAAATAGGGCAATTTTGTTTATTAACACAGCCACCAATTTCAAAATGTTCTTCATCCGAAAAAATGATTTTTTGAGAAAAGCCATCCGTTTAAATGTCATGCACTATAAATACACTTTATACTATACACTTTAAATGTCATACACTATAAATACACTTTATACTATACACTTTAAATGTCATACACTATAATTTAATCACCAATATATAAAATTTTTTGAAATCAATGCAAATTGTGTATTTTATTTAAGGATTAAAAAAAAACGTCCAATTTGAAAGACCCTTTATATGTGGTAAAATAATTACATATTTACTTGATTGATAATATTATATTTTTTTTTCTTTTTAATACATATGTGTGTGTGACTAGGCTAAGAACTTGTTAATTATTGTTTATTATTTTTACTTTTCTAATTAATAAAAAATTAATTTAGTTTATTATTTTTTTGAATCATGCTAACGCTCAGATGTCACACCGGGGAGACTCCATACCGCTGCCAGTTCTGCGCTAAGGCATTCACAAGGAAGGAGCACATGGTGAATCATGTGCGAAAGCACACAGGTGAGACGCCGCATCGGTGCGACGCTTGCAACAAGGCGTTCACCCGCAAGGAGCATTTCTTGAACCACGTCATGTGGCACACAGGTACGCCCGGCCCCCCCGCCACCCCTCCTCATTTGGAATTCCCTTATCCTTTCATGGGTTCCATCTATTAAAATGGTTTCTAGGACAGTTGTTATATTATAGGGTTTAAAAATAATCAACTTTTATCATTCTCGAAAAATTGAATTTCTATTACATCTAATTTAATGGATGTAATTTAATATCAAAGCATATTATTTTTATATAGTCATACTAAATTAAATTGTTTAGTATTATACGAGAGTCAATCATTAAGTTCTTAGAATTGAAAAAAGATAAAAAATCAAATCATTTGGTATATTTTATATTTTAGGTAGATACATTTTGTTTTCCATCTTTTTTTTATAAACATTACTTTAGAATTGTAAAAGGAAGTTTTCAAAATTGTCATCAGCTTACTTTCATGAGTATAGTACTGTAATCAATTCTCGTTAACTGCTAGGATTGTGTCTACTAAGTTCCAAACTAACACTATTGAGTTTATTTTACAAAGAGTGTAACCGCACCTATAATGCCGAGTGTTTTTTTAAACACAATTTTTTGTGTAAAATAAAAAGCACTGTATCTTGTATTATGTCTGTGATGCGATTATATCACACTCTTTATTGATCGATCACTCAAAATCATACCGTTGTCATATATTCTGTCAATCAGTTCAGATATATTCATTGCTACTTCCCCAAAGGTGTTTGCCATTTGTGGAAGTACTATCTGGTTTTAATTTCTTTAGATGTTAAACATTTTAAATTTATGATATTTGTTTAATAACCACTTGAAACATTTTTTTTTTCCACTTTTCAATGAAAATTGACCAATTTTTATCTAGTGTACATTAACACCTACTAAGAGCTAACTTTTTCAATGTTATGATAAGGATTTCTAATGATTTCTTGAACCTTGTTTCTCTAAGTGATAGAAGTTTACAAAAACATCACCATTTAAAAAATAATTAAAAAGTCCCTAAAATCTTATGTTATCATGGTCAGACTGAGAACTTTTCAACGACCATCGGTATATTCTAATTTGCTTTTCACTTTTGTTTGCTGCCGACTCAAATTTAAACAATATTAACTTTTCTGAAATTAAAATCTGATTGAAATAATTTTTATCTTTCAAATCTTGTTTTTGGAACAAGTTAAAAAGAGACCTTAAAAATTAGAAGATTTAAAATAATAATAGAATTATTGTTATAATAAATAATAAATATGAAAGCCCTTCGCTAAATATTTAGGTAAAATTTTATAATACGGTTTTTTTAATCTCTAGATACTTAATTTGATCCACTCTTAAAAGAAATACGATTGTTTAGAAAAAGATATTTAATAATTTCATTATAATAACTATTTTCCTCAATAAATCTTCAAAATAATTTAAAATAATCCATTTTATTTTTTCAATTGTTATTCTTTTTATCATAAATTTGATTTAGAAATTGATTGATTTTTAATATGGTTACTTTATGATTTAATTAAACATTTCATCTTTTGTGCTTGTTTGTGAAACAAGTTTTTTTTTTAAATATTCACACTCAAACTGTCTCTCATTTAAAATAAAATAACATAACAATCAACTTTTTAAAATCATTTATTTTCTATTTAATATTTGGCACTTTTTGAAACATTTTAATATATTATGTGTAAACTAAAATTAAGATTAAAAGTATAAAATGTAATAAGAATAATTTTTAATTAGACCATAGGTTAACCCAGGGGGGGGCGAGACTTGTAAAGGGAGCGCGAATGTATTGGAACTAATTTTTTTTTCTAAAAACTATAATGTTTTTGCTTAATTGAGTGTTGTGGGTGTGTAATGGGTATGCGTGATTTTGTAGTCCATTAAATAAATTACTATATTATGTGAGTATTTATGAAATTAGATTATTACAAGAATTAAGGGGGACGCAAGAATTTTTTTTTAAAAAAAGGGGCGCCGGCACTGAAAAGTTGGAAACCACTGGGTTAAATTATCATTATTATAATTTTTCTTGATGGTGTAACAATAGAAATGTGTCTAATTCAATTTTATAAAATTAAAATTTTCTCATAGTGTTTAATTAAAAGTTATTCTTATGAAGTTTTTTTTATTTTCAAGTCTAATTTTAGTTTACATAACATATTAAACTTAAGAATTATTTTTTCTATTGTTAGATTTTCAGTCGGAAAATTCTGTTTATAAATATTTAAACAAAATTATTATATTTGATTATGATAACTATTTTAAAGGAACCCACTCATCAATCTTTCCCATACTATCCTATCCTTGTAATAAAAAAAAATTAAATTCATCTTCTCAAACATACCAATGGTGGCGGAGCTAGGGTTCTGTGGCCATGCGATTATTCATTTCTCGCTAACAATTTAAAATAATACCAACAGTAAAGCACGCTTATTTTTATTTAGTTACAATTTTCCATTAATATTAACCCATTTCTTTATTAACCTAAAATTTCTTCTTTCTTGACTTAAATTAATTATAAATATTATTTAGAAAAAAAAATTATTGTTTTGAAAATGATTATATTAAAAAAAACTTAAAGAATCAATATTATTATAATTTTTTTTTATTTTTAAAGAATTTTTTTTTATGAATAATAATATTTCAAAAAAAATAGCCAGATCAATCAAAAGATTAGATTTTTTCTTGTTCTTAACAATTTTTTTCCAAGATAACAAACATCTTGACATTTTTAAAATAATTGATTCCTATTATTACTTAATTAAATTACTTTTAAAAATTAGCTATTTATTATAGATATTTTTTTTTCAATATTAACTTTTTCAAATTATAGAAAAGTTCTAAGTAATATTTTAAAATAATTTAAACATATTCCAAATTATATTTTTGATAGTAAAAAAAAAATAAAAAACAATTGAATATATTAATAAGCGTGTTATATTGTAAGAATAGATTCAATTAAAATTTTAAAAAGCAACTTCTATCGAGGTGTCGTTGGTTACCGCAGGTGAAACGCCGCACACATGCAGCGTATGCGGTAAGAAGTACACGCGTAAGGAACACTTGGCGAATCACATGCGCTCCCACACCAATGATACCCCGTTTCGATGCGAGATGTGTGGAAAAGCGTTCACGAGAAAGGAACACTTCACTAATCACATCATGTGGCATACAGGCGCAACTCCACATCGTTGTGACTTCTGCAGTAAAACATTCACCAGAAAAGAGCACCTGCTTAACCATGTTCGGCAACATACGGGAGAGTCACCTCATCGATGCGGCTACTGTAGTAAGTCGTTTACACGGAAAGAGCATCTGGTCAACCACGTTCGGCAGCATACGGGTGAAACTCCATTTCAATGTCAGTACTGCCCCAAAGCATTCACTCGCAAGGACCATTTAGTGAATCATGTGCGCCAGCATACAGGCGAGTCGCCCCACAAGTGCACATTTTGCACTAAGTCGTTCACGCGAAAAGAGCATTTGACTAATCATGTACGGCAACACACAGGGGAATCACCACATCGATGCAGCTACTGCAGTAAAACTTTCACCCGGAAAGAGCATCTTACTAACCACGTTCGAATTCATACCGGCGAGTCACCTCACCGCTGCGAATTTTGTAGCAAGACGTTTACTAGAAAAGAACATCTAACAAATCATATGCGTCAATATAGTTCAGAATCACCCCATTGCTGCAATGTTTGTTCGAAACCTTTTGCCCGTAAAGAGCATTTAGTGACTCATATGCAATGCCATACACACGAGCGGCCATACGCATGTAATGAATGTGGAAAATCATTTAGATTAAAAGGAAACTTGATCTTTCATCAACGATCACATACTAAAGGTGCAGCCGCGGAACGTCCTTTTCGATGCGATCTATGCCCTAAAGACTTTATGTGCAAGGGTCATCTTGTTTCTCATCGCCGTAGTCATTCTACGGATCGTCCTCATGCATGCCCAGATTGTGGTAAAACATTTATTGAAAAAGGGAACATGTTACGACATTTACGAAAGCATGGAGAAGCCGCAGCAGCAGCAGCTGCGGCAGCTGCTGTGGCTGTAAGTTCTGGGGCTGCACCTCCTGGTATGGTTGTTCCACCTCCACCTCCACAACAACCTCCTCAACAACAATCACAACAAGCTGTACCACCCCAACAACATGGAGGCCCACAACCAGCACCTCCACCACCGCCACAACCTCCTCCACATCCTTTGGCTGCTTCTTATTAAAAATAATAAACCTTGGATTGATTTCAAATAGAGTTTCTATAAAAAATATATTATTCTCATTTAATAAAATAAAATGACATATAAAATTATTTTATTGATTTGTCATTTTTTTTTTTATATCCAAAATTTCTCTATTTATATATATATTTGATTATTTATTAAGATTATTTTTTAAATAAGATCTTACTTGGTAAAAATTACTCTTTATATATGACAATATTATAAATAATATTTTTATAAAATTTTTACCTATAGTATTTGAACTAATTATGAATATAATTTTATTAGAAAGTTTTGTTGAAACTTTTTTCAACCAACAAAATTTGAGGCCTGTCTTCACCTTACTAATAAGGTCAATAATAGTTTTATAGTAATATTTTTAGAAATATTTTCCAACCTAAAAATAAATTCTAAGTTTGATCGAATCAATGTGAATAATAATTTTTTATTTTTTATTATAAATATGGTTATTATTTTAAAAAATATTTTATAAAATATCCTTTATATTCTCATCATTTTTTAAAAGAAAATATATTTATTATCATTATGAGATAATATAATGATATTTTATTCATTACTTAAACTTAAAAAATTTACGAATTCCTCGTTAGAATCTCAAAAATCAATCCAAGGTATATATATATATATTTCATTTCATGTAAAGTTTATGTTTAAAAATATTATTCATCTTATATTTATATTCAGGTATATACAGATATATTGATTTCTATTTTATTTGTTTATCTATTTTAAATTTTCTTTTTTTTTTGGGACAAATTTTGAATTTTAAGTTTGCAATTTTCACTTATATTACAATAATTTTAAAGTAAAGAAAATTTTGTGAAATCTGACAAAATAAGTCAAGTGTAATCATGTCTAATTGAAATTTTTGTCCCTTCTCTGTTGATATTTTCCGAAAAATATAAGATTTGAAAAATCATATAGTTCTATGTATAAATTTATATTTATGTTTTTAAAAATGAATTTAATCAATTTTTAATTTTCTATTATATAAATATAGGTATATATATATATATATATATATTTATATATATATATAATATGTATATATAAAAGAAAGAAAGAATAATTTATAAAATGTTTAAGGAAAGCAGAATATAATTATAATAGTAATATTTCTATTGTAAATTTCTTAATTATTGTCTAATTGTCCAGAGTAGCATGCATGCTTTTACAACTTGTAAATAAGAATTTTGATATTGTTAACTGAACCATTATTAACACTTATGGTTCTAAAAATATACTTTTTTTGTGTGCATAGCATATTCAAATACCAATAATTATACAGAGATTCAGCTAAAAATATCAAGTTCAAACATTGAAAATATGGAATATTTTTTAAGGCTTGACTGTAACTTGGGAAATAAATAATTAAATATTTTAATAGGTCAACTACTACATACATTGAAATAATTGATCTGAAAATGTTTATAAATGAATTGAAATGTTATTTATTTATGTTATACTTTGAAATATGTATAATGACAAAATTAAAGAATAAATAAATGCAATTGAAAAGAAAATCATGAAATAATAATAATAGTTTGAAAAATAAATAAAAAAATTTAAATTTATAATAACACATTTATTTATCTTATATTTAAAATAACAATTGCTGAATCTGGATATGCTTGTTATCTATTACTTATTTTAATGATTTTTCTAATGGAATTAAAAATTACTAATACAATGCCAATATATTTTTTTTATCTCTATCATGATCCTATTTTAAACCACTTATTATAAATATTTTAATTTTTTAAGGAATATATTTTTCATCCATAAATTTTATAAATGATCTAAAAGTTATGTCCAGATTTTTTAATAATTTATTTCAATATATTAATAAATTCAGATTAATTATTTTATTTAAGAACTAACATAAATATTATTTATATATAAAATTAATCTCAAAAGTCAAAGCTTCAATAAAATAATCCTATATATCCTAAGTTAGACTGACCAGATTAATATATTTTGGTTGCCCAAGATTATTAATTTTTATAGATTTCAAATTTTTCTTTAATGTAGTTTAAATGTAGTAAAGTTGCCTTGAAAATTAAGTGTAAAAAATGTATATTTAAACTTCATTAAACAATATTTGAATATTAATATTAACAATATATAACCCTTTATGATAAAATCAAGATTAATTTCTTGTTAAAATTTAATATTACTTTTTATACCAATTTTTTAGCAATTAAGAAATAATTTTTCAAAATTTTATTTTAATCTTTATTTATTTAAGATAACATATATATATATATATATATATATATATATGTGGTCAGTCTTTCTAAGTGTTCTGTGAGCCTGATAATATTTTAGTTGGAAACTATCACCCATATTGATTCTGTAGTTTGGCATTTTAGAGAAAAAAGAAATAATATTAATAATAAAAAACCGCAAATGCTTCGCTAGGCCTAAACGAGCTTTTGAAAAATAGCTCGTCAATCCTTCGTAGCCAATATATATATATATATATATATAATGCTAGTTTAAAGATATAAATAAAATCAAATTATAATAAATCATGTTTAATTAAAATTAAAATTGTTAGTAATAAATAATAGTTATTTTGAAATATATATAAAATATATTTATATCAGAAAAAAATTTTGAAGATTTAATTTGTAAATTTTTAAAATTAAAATAAACAATTTATTTAAAAAAAATAATTTTTAATTATAAAAAAAAAATGTTTTTCTATTATTCAACTTTAAATATTTAATAATTTTGGAAATAGAGGTTAAATAAGTTAATGTATATTTTAATTTAATTTATTAAATTTATATTTAATTATATAATATAAATAGAAAATCGATTTGAATTTGATACTTTACTTTTGAAAATGTTTGATTTATTACTTTTCTTAAATTTTTTTTTTTAACTTTTGATTTTTTTATAAATTATTTAAAATTTAAATTACTGGTTTAAGGTTTAATTTATTTATATTTTCTAAATAAATAAAAAGATCTATTCATGGTAATAAATACAAAATAATTTATTTTAAATTTTTTCTTATAAATTTAAACAATTATTTTTTAATAACAAATATACATAATGATCACTTAATATTTATTTAAAGTAATTGTTTAATTAATAAGAAAACTATTTATTCTTAGTTTTCTTTTGCTTCTGAACCATTCCAAGGGCTTTCAAACGTATTGAAACAGTTGCACTCCCAATGATTCTGCAAGTGTCTCTTGAGTTTGACATGAATCTTCTTCGAGCAACTTCTCTAATTCTTCATCTTCAAACTTTTTTGGGGCGCCTGGACGTTCCTTGTCTTCAAGATCAAAATCACCATTTTTGAAGCGTCGAAACCAATCTCTACAGGTAGTTTCGGATAGGGCAGCGTCTCCGTAAGTCTCAACCAGGGGGTGGACACGCAATGATATTTTTTTGAAACAGCGTTTGGCGCTGCTATGCGGATGCATGCACGAACTAATTAAGAAAAAAACCGGCCGGCCTGGCACCATTTTTAAAATCTATTTTGAATGAATGAGAGCGGGAGGAATGAAAAAATTATGAAATTTTTCAGTTAAGTGAAAAATTATTTATTTAAAGCTATATAAAACAGACATTTCAGAAATAAATTTTTTTTTTTAGAAAATTGCTTAATTGTTGGTCTTATCACAAAATAAATAATTTTTCACTTAAGTGAAAATTTTAATAATTTTCATGGATATAATAAAAGAATAATGTTGTATGTGGCATATTTATTTATTTTTCAATCATACAATAATAATACAACCCTAACCCTTTATGCATGTATTTTTTTAAATTGTATAAAATTACTCATATAAATAAAATTTACACTATTTTTCAATTATACAATAATAATTATATAAAACTTTATAAAACATTATATAAAATTACTCACATAAATAAAATTTACACTATTTTTCAATCATACAATAATAATACAACCCTAACCCTTTATGCATGTATTTTTTTAAATTGTATAAAATTACTCATATAAATAAAATTTACACTATTTTTCAATTATACAATAATAATTATATAAAACTTTATAAAACATTATATAAAATTTTTCTCATAAATAAAATTTACACTATTTTTCAATCATACAATAATAATATAAAAATAATGTTAATTTTATTTATAATCTAACCCTTTACGAATCCATTTTTTTAAATTGTATAAAATTACTCATATAAATAAAATTTACACTATTTTTCAATTATACAATAATAATTATATAAAACTTTATAAAACATTATATAAAATTTTTCACATAAATAAAATTTACACTATTTTTCAATTAATCAATTGACTGTTGATGTCTATTTTGCTTCAATAGTCGCTTGACCTCGGTGAACCTTTGGTACAATCTTTTCTTCATGGGAGATAAATATTTTATTCTTGAAGAAAATTCAGATGGTGTAGGCGTATGTCCCGCTGAACACCTGCAAAAATTAATTAAGTTTAAAAAAAAATTCCAAAGAATTAATACAGAAAAGCCTAAGCAAACTAAAAATTTATTTTAAATCATTATAAAAAATCTATTTAAAGTTAGGAGAAGATTAATGAATTTTATTAAAAAATATAATACATACTTCTCGCAGGGCTGGATTCGAAAAGATCACTCTTCTCTGATACCAAGCCCAAACCATCTGATGTAGTATTAACAGGTGTTGCTATAAATATTTAAAAAAATTAATAAAATTATTTTCTTTTATTATTAATATATTTTTTGGTAAACAACAACTTTAAATTATTGTTGTTTTACCCACTCTTAAAAAATTTCACCTTGGAAAATAGAACAAGTGTCCTCGTTCTCCTTCAGGTAGAGAATTCGTAATACAATCTTTCTGAATACAATTAAAAACCTGCAAAATCAAAAATTTATTTATATGTACATATATTATATAACTTTATAATAAAAAATAATCATCAATAATAGTAAAAATATTAATTAAACTTACTTTAGGAACCATATTGCACGCAATTGGACAGCGACAGATCACGTTACGTATGCCTGGCAGAGATATTTTAAATGGGACGAGTCAACCCCCCGACACGCAATGCTAAATTCGTGAAACAGCGTTTAGCGCTGCTGCTAAAAAGTGACCCCTATATGAACTATGATGTGAAAAAACCGGCCTGGCACCATTTTTAAAATCCATTTTGAATCATTTGAATGAGAGGAGCGGGAAGAATGAAAAAATTATGAAATTTTTCAGTTAAGTGAAAAATTATTTATTTAGAGCTAAAACTGACATTTCAGAAATAATTTTTTTTTTTTTAAAAAAATTGCTGAAATGTATGTCTTGTCCCCAAATAAATAATTTTTCACTTAACTGAAAAATTTCATAATTTGCATGTCTAGAAGAAAAGAATTATGTTGTATGTGACATATTTATTTGAAAATAGATTATTACAAAATATCATTAACAATAATGATGTGTATCTCATTTGTAAACAAATCTTTTATACATATTTTTCTTTAAACATATTATATTAAATTTCTCACTTAAATAAAAATTACACAAGGACGTTGATTTACCTAGATGATCGAGAATATAGAATGTATTTGACGAAAATGTTGATGATTTCTGTAGAAGATGTATCCTTCTTACATATCATATTGTTACACAATTTAATAAAATGTAGCAACATTTTTTTATGTAAAAGAAGGCTACATCTTTTGGCGAAATCATCACCATGCAAGGGACAAAAGTCAGTTTCGAAGAAGGGATCTGAAAAGGAAGAAGAGAGGATATTTGAAAGATGGATGATGCTAGGGATATTATGGTAAAACTTGCCCATCTCTTTAGATATTAGTTTTTTGAAATCATCTGAGGGATGTTTTTCAAAACATCCCTCATTTTGCCGCAATTCTGTTGATTTGTGAATATCATTTCTGCTTTCCCCGCATGCGAAATTCACGCAGAAACGACATTCATTTATCAACAGTTGTCTTATCAAAGTACCAGCTCACCGAAGGAAGACATAAGATTGTTTGTAAATATCGATAGCACCTAGGGCCATGTTTGTATATGGAGAGGAAAAGGGCTTTTTCTTCCTGGGTATACCGGCGGGAATTTTTAACCACAGAGAAATTTTTAAGGGTGGATAAAACAAAAGTTGAGAGAGGAGCAGGTAGATTATGGATATCATTAATATTTTGAAATGATTCATGAAGAAGTTTTTTTGATCGCTTACATTCTTGTGAAATTATTCTCTTTCTCTCTTTATCTTGGTTCAATAGTCGCTTGACCTCGTTGAGCCTTTGGTACAATCTTTTCTTCCTGGGAGATAAATTTTCTATTCTAGAAACACCGAGATCTTGTAGGTGTATGTCCCGCGGATCACCTGCAAAAATTAATTAAGTTTAAAATAAAAAACTCCAATGAATTAATACAGAAAAGCCTAAGCGAACTAAAATTTTATTTTAAATCATTTTAGCAAATCTATTCAAAGTTAAGAGAAGATTAATGAATTTTATTAAAAATATAATACGTACATCTCCCAGAACTGGATTCAAAAAGATTTGGCTCCTCGAAGGCCAAGCTAACAGATGGAGTAACAGGTGTTGCTAGAAAAAATATTAAAAAAAATTATTGAAATTATTTTCTTTTATTATTAATACATTTTTAAGTGAACAACAACAGTAAATTTTAAAAGATAAATTTGCACCAAGCATATGGATACATAATATAGATTAAGAAAATTGAATTGAGTTTAAAACATTAAAAATATAATACGTACATCTACCAGAACTGGATTCAAAAATATTTGGCTCCTCGAAGGCCAAGCTAACAGATGGAGTAATAGGTGTTGCTAAAAAAAATATAAAAAAAAATTATTGAAATTATTTTCTTTTATTATTAATACATTTTTTAGTGAACGACAACAGTAAATTTTAAAAGATAAATTTGCACCAAGCATATGGATACATAATATAGATTAAGAAAATTGAATTGAGTTTAAAACATTAAAAATATAATACGTACATCTACCAGAACTGGATTCAAAAATATTTGGCTCTTCTGAGGTCATTCCAAAATCACTTGTAGTATTAACACGTGGGGCTGTAAAAATATTAAAAAAAATTATTGAAATTATTTTCTTTTATTATTAATACATTTTTAAGTCAACAACAACAGTAAATTTTAAAAGATAAATTTGCACCAAGCATATGGATACATAATATAGATTAAGAAAATTGAATTGAGTTTAAAACATTAAAAATATAATACGTACATCTACCAGAACTGGATTCAAATAATAGTAAAATTATATTAATTATACTTACTTTACCATTATACATATTGATCGCAATTGGAGGGCGTCGGATCAGTATAAAATATTTACAATTGTTTCAAATTGTTTTAAGATGTTAGACGCTTGAAGATCAGATGGATCAGATGATCAGATGTTTACGACACTTTCACAATATTTAAAATGATTCAAATGGATTTCATGAATTTAAAAATGAGCCTGGTGCGGCATCTGTTGGTTGGTTTATGAAAAACTTTCGGATTTAAATTAGTGCCAGCAGCGCCTCTTGTGGCCCCTATGTTCTTAACATGTTTTCGAAAGCTCTGGGCCTGTGTCGGGGGGTTGGGACGAGTGCTCGTTGTCCACAAGTCACAAACTGTTGTTAAATGTTTTCGGGTGTTTTCGGATAACCGAAACAAACCGAATTAAAATTAGTGCTAGCAGCGGCAGCGCCTCGAGCGGCCTCGAGTGATGCATGCATGCATTGTCACACTGGAAATTTCTCTGCCGTAAGAGAGACCCCCCCCTGGTCTCAACAAGAATTCTGTGAGCTTCAGCTGCAGAATTCTTCAGAAAAAAGTAGTGCAACAAAACTCCCCGCAAAAACGGTTTATTTGGGGTAAAATCTGGCATGTTCAAAGCTTAGTAAAAATTCTAATTCTAATCGGAACAAAATGAAATGAACTCTAATTTATAGCTAGGACCAGCTAGGACCCTCCTGTCACAGACCATGTGTTTACAAAAGAAAAAATCCCCAGGGGGCGAGCATGCGCGTGCGCAGAAATGAGCTAAAGCTTACAAACAGCGAGAACTTATTTACCACACCTAATATATTAATTAATATTATATCCCAAAATTGACTTCCGCTTCCTCTACAATTAAATTTAATTTTTAATAATTTTTCTAATTTGCCTCAATGATTTTTCATATACCAAAAAGAATGTTCATTTCTATGAAATATAACTGGATATCCTCAAAATAAATAGATTCATTTTTTCTTGTAGTATTCAATCACAATAAAATATATTTATATATATAATTAATTTTTATTTATAATTTAGATGAAATACTGCAAAGGTTAGTTTATAAAATTACTATTATACACCAAAATACTAAATACATATTTGGTACAAATGTATAGGGAAATTTTTTAGAAAATTAAAAATCAGATTATAAACTTTTTTTTTTTATTTATTAAAATCACTAGAATTGTATTTACTTTCACTCTCTTATTCTACATTTAATATTTCTTCATATTTTACATTATGATCACAGACCAATAGTGATAATATCTCTTATCATAGATCTTAAAATTCCAGAATACTGACTTTTAGTAGAAATTCAATACTCGAATTTCAAAATTGAAATATAATAATATAAGACTTATGGTATTTTACATATTAATATTTCTTTAGGAGGCCGTATCAATTTTAAGAAAAATATAATTTTATCACTCATGATACAACATTAATAAATATAAATGATAACATTAGTTTTATTATTCTTTAAATAATGTAATTTATCATTAAATCATCTTGATAAATTTTTTAACATCGAAAAATGGGTTAGAATTATTTTATTACATTAGAGGGGAAATAATAATTATATATATTTTTAAGAGACGTAACAAAGTTTACAAACCTTAAATTTATATCCAAGATTTAATAAAAACAGAATTGGTACTTTTTTAAATATCTCGATAAACCGGCAGAGGGCGTTAACAAATGTATACTTGATTAACAAGATTGCTTTTTTATATATCTTGGTTATATTATTATTTGAGTAAATTAATAATATTGCATAGGTTTTAATATTCATTTTTTTCAAAGAAATAAAGATCAATAAAATAAACCAAAAATGATTCGAATGCAACCAAATGCCAAATGTGATCCATGCCACGATGATAATGAAAAGAAAAAAGCTAAAGAAGTAGTTATAAACAATGTGATAACATTTTTTCTTTTATGTGGAATTATACGTATACGTAAGTAAATATACTTATATCTTTATTGTTTTGTAATTTTTGAATATTTATCTTTTTTTTTCATTTAAAAATATTTCAATATTTAATAAATGCTATATTTTAAAATTATAATAATTCAAATTCCCTGTTTTTTCAGTTCCTCTAGCTATAAAACAATTTAATGGACCTGGTGGATGTTGATGAATAGAAGAAAGAATAGTGAAAAGATATATAGAACATTTGTAATATTCTTCAAAATGTTATTTCAAAAAACTATGTTCCTCTAATATTAGTTATTTTCAAATTCAATTTTTAATTTTTGTCTAATAAACAAAATTACTTAAGAATTATATCAATGTGTTAATTTTTTAAGTTATTACATGAATCTTTTAAATTTTATGATTATTAAATTTAATTTAAAAATTTCCCTATAGAAATGCATTATTAAACATCTTTTTATTTGAAAGTTTCTTCAAATATCTTTTTAATGACAGATGTATTAAGAAATGTATAACAAATTAGTAGTAGAAAATGTCAAATGTTAATTTATACTAATTATATCTCTCCCTATTTGTATACATAGATTATTATATATATTACTATATATGATGATTTTTAAAAGTACTAGATGGTGGCTATCCTATCCTAAGAACTGCATCTCTTAATTTAAAGGCAGCTAAATGCTTTCAAATTTTCTTTGTCACAGGTCAATCATTCCGTCTGTCCACATAAGCCACAACATGTCTGTGCAAACATTTAGGTTGACACGCCAGTTCAATACTGGTTTCAATCATGATGGAGTCAATTGATCAGCTCTGACTCCAATCCTGACTTCTATTATATTTTAATTTAACTTACGCAGAGCTTTATCAACTTCGATTACGTTCCACAGCCCTGGTTTTAATTCCTTGTCAATGTCTTCATTTGTTTAGATAAATGAGTGTAGGAAGAAAATACATTTAAAAGCTTAATTAATTTAATTAAAAAACAGAAATTTTTATATTAACAATAATAATTAAATTAGTAAACTGACAAACAAAATTTCGAGTTTAAGTTTTATATAAATATAGAATAAATAAATATATTAGAATCAAGTTGTTTATATTTAGTATACTTATGGTAAGTTTAGTATTTGCAAAAAAAGTAAATATATTATAATTATAAATGTAATTGGAGTGTCTCCACTCGACTATCTAACAATTTGAATTGGATTAAATAACTTAATATATTATATTTAAATTAAATTTAATTAATTATAAATTAAAATTAATAAACAATATTTATTAAACCAGCGCATGTTTGGCTCTTTGTTGATGGCACCACGTCACGTGTTGGCGCGTGAGATTTGCAGTGTTAAAAATTCTGGTAATTTCAGCGATTCAATCAAGCTGAAATTCTATATATAGCAGTTTTATACAATTTTTAATCATGTGAAAAACTATCAAAGATATATCTTTATTTTTACGGTCACTTTAGAGGAAAAAAAATGAAAACGTAGGTAATGACCCTCTTCCGGTTGAGCTACATTTCTCAAAAGTTGAGAGAAAACTATGAATTTTGAATAAAGCCCATGTACCAAATTTCATTATTCTAGCTCAAACCGTTTTTGCGTAATCTTGTCTACATACATACACACACACACACACACAGACATTTTTCTCAACCTTAGTGAAAATGATTCAGGAATCTTCAAAACGTATAAAAACATCAAAATCTCAACATCGAAAATTTTCATGATCGCAATACTATCTCTGGCGAGGTAGTAAAAAGTATTTAACTTTTTAAATTAAAATTTATTATTATTTTAATTAATCATTACTATTAAAATTGATTAAGTATAATTATTAATTTGATTTGTTTTATTATGAGAGTACGGACTCAGGTTACCGGCTTGAGGGGTTAAAATATAGTATTAATTAATAATTGAGTAATTAAACTAAAAATAAAAACAAAGATAATGTCTTTAGTCATTTTAATTCAAGTTTTAAAAATTTTTTTTTTTATATACTTTATATATATTATTGTTCATATTTAATTTAATATAACATTTAAAATAAAATTTTTAAAATTGATCGAGAATTGGTAGAGGAATCCAAATTTATATAAAAGCTGGAAGTCGGCGAGTACGGACTCGGGTTACCAGCTTGAGGAGTTAAAATATAATATTAATTAATAATTGAGTAATTAAACTAAAAATAAAAACAAAGATAATGTCTTTAGTCATTTTAATTTAAGTTTTAAAAATATTTTTTTTATATACTTTATATATATATATATATATATATATATATATATATATAATATTGTTTGGAAATTAATTTATTTCAAATCGTGGGTCGGTTCTGTCCCTGGCTCATTTTTTAAATTAATTCATTAATAATTTTTCAAAATTTTATTTTAATCTTTATTTAAGATAACATATATATGTGTTCAGTCTTTCTAAGTGTTCTGTGAGGCTGATAATATTTTAGTTGGAAACTATCACCCATATTGATTCTGTAGTTTGGAATTTTAGAGAAAAAAGAAATAATATTAAAATTAATTCATCAATTAAATTAATTCATTATTATATGTAGTTAAATAATTATTTTTATTTTATTTACCGCTCGTGTCTTGAATAGATTTTTTGATTAATGTCGACAGATGTCAGTGAAATCACAGTTGATAACATAGCTAACCACATTGATCACCATTATCCGATCCTCTTTAGGTTCTGTAAAAACATATTACATCGCATTAACTTTTTTTCTAAACATTTAAGATTACTAGTAAATTTTTGCATCTAATGAGACAGTAGGAATTTTAGAACATGTTTTCGTGACTTATAAACAAGAAGAATCCGGCCATGTTATTTTATCGAGAGAAACTACTTTCTTCAGCCCAATTAAAACGTCTTTGTGAACACAAATATTCGTGTACGAGTGTTTCTTTGCTTGACCCATGGTTCCAGGGCTGGTGGAATTGGCTCGTAACTCAACTGCCCCTCTGGCTGGCACCCAATCTTATCACTCTACTTGGTCTAGCCATCAACATCTTGAGTGCATTGATAGTCATTTGGTATAGTCCCGACGCCAAGGAAGAGGTAGGACATACATTCAAAAAAATTCTAGGTCAAATATGGATCAAATATCTATACAATTATCAAACTTATCAACGATTTACTCTTTCAATAAAAATTACATATTTCTACTCATTTATTAAACATTTATCTACTCTTTCAAGATATAAACTTAAACCTTATCTGAATAATAAATACATAAAGATAACTTTTCTAAAATCATATTTCTATACAATAAATGTAAATTTTGGTTATTTCTTCAAAGATCTTGATTATAATTTTAATGAATGAATCAGTCATTTCCAAATAATTATTCACAATTTTTCATGTTAATTTATTAATATGTATTCTTATATAATCTTTTATGTAAAATTTAATACATAAAATAATTTTATATTCATAATAACTCACTTACAAATTAAACTTTTTAAATTTAAATCACCTAATTTATTCGTTTTAAATATATCTAATATTATTATCATTAATAAGAATAAATTAAGTACAAACAGTTTTTTTTTAATAATTTTTTAAATAAATATTTATTTAATATTAATAGATTTTATCAATTCCAATTAATTTCTCCTATATTTTATACATGAATCATAAAATAAAATTTGATAATACTTGGTATTTTGAAGGGGATGTTCCAATATAGATCAACTTAATATATTTATTTATTTTTCAATTCAAATATTTATTATTTCTAATTTTTTTTTTTTCAATTTTAAAATTTATATCAATTAATTTAATAAGATTTTTTTAAAGGCTCTGTGCTGCTTCTCTACATAATTCTAATGTAATCAATATTTACTTATTTTGTGATTTAATTTATAATAGTTTTATTTCGATAGTAACTTTAATAGTTAGAGATATAAAAATTTATTCTAGAGCAATTTCTTGTGTCTGATTTGTGTCTTCATCGAGTAAAATTGTTATGACAAAACAAAATGTCAATTGGGTGACAATATTGTAAAAAAAAAAATTTATTTAATTTGAATGGATCTGTGAAGATTTAGAATCACGTTCTTATATTGGTAATTAGATAAATAAATAGAAATAAATTAATACGGGTAAAACAACAAAAGGGTCAGAAATCTGAAACAAAATGTTCTACTTCAATAATTCATCTTTTCTGCTTTCGATTCTGGATTAGTTTTTCTAATAGTTCTTAAAACTTTTAACCCTATAGTTAGAATGGATGCAAAAACTTAATATAATATTCCCCCCTTTTGTTTCTCTATTTTTTGACAAATTTATAACCCAAAAATTTTATATACCGGATATAGCTTCCGGGTTATCGACCTGTGTTCAATTATTGATAAATTATTTGCATACTTATTTTCTCTCAAAAAAAAATCTTAAAAACTTTTCAGTATTAAAAATTTTACTATAATAAAAAAAATAAAAATTATTTAAAATTAGAAGAAAGAAATCTGGAGTGTCTCCACTCGACAATTTCGCAAATTTGAATTGGATAATCAAGCTTTATTCTATATTTGAAAATTAATTAAAATTGTATTCTATCCAATCATAGGATTTAAGGTTTTTAACATCATTTTCACTGATAATATTTTATTGAAATAAGAAGTCTTTGGCTTAATACTATATTTTTGTGAGTTGTTCAAATTTATGAAATAGCTTTTGTTTTCTTTTAACTGCTTTTAGTTGGATTTAAGTTTTTTCATAGTTTTGATAAAAATTAAATACATTACAAGGTACTCGACGGGGACGTAGCCATTGATGTACCCATTATATCTCTTATATGGGATGTTCAATGTGTATACTATTACAAATATTTATATGGATAGTGCAATTTGAATATGTATTAAGCAGGGTTATTATTTTAAAATCGTATACACATTTATATTATATTATATTAACTTCCTTCGATACTTTGAAAAAGAAATCGAGAAATTTAATTTGAAACTGGCTTCTGAAACAGAACATCTCAAGACGCGCCCGCACATGTTTGGCTTTTTGTTGATGACATCACGTCACGTGCCGGCGCGTGATTGGCAGTCAACGTGTTAAAAAATTAAAAAATTAATTTAGGGACTTTCAGCGATATAATCAAGCTGAAATTCTATATATAGCAGTTTTATACAATTTAAATCATGTGAAAAATTATCAAACATATATCTTTATTTTTACGCTCATCTTAGAGAAAAAAATCAAAACCATCTCACAATTTGAAATTGATTAAATAACATATATTATATTTAAATTAAATTTAATTAATTATAAATTATATATTAAAATTAATAAATAATATTGATGGCACCGCGTCACGTTCGGGTGCGTGATTGGCAGACAAAGTGTTAAAAAATTAATTCCGGTACTTTCAGCAATTTACGAAATAATGCCCATGTACCAAATTTCATGATTCTAGCTCAAACCGTTTTTGTGTAATCTTGTCTACATACATACATACACACACACACACACACAGAGGGAGAGAGAGAGACATTTTTCTCAACCTTAGTGAAAATGATTCAGAAACCTTCAAAACGTATAAAAACTTAGCATCAATAGATAGAATTAGAATCAAGTTGTTTATATTTAGTATACTTATGGTATGTTTAGTATTTGCAAAAAAAATGTAAATATATTATCATTATAATTTATGTAAATGTAATTAGTTGGAGTGTCTCCACTCGACTATCTCGTAAATTTGAATTGGATTAAATAACATATATTATATTTAAATTAAATTTAATTAATTATAAATTATAAATTAAAATTAATAAATAATATTGATGGCACCGCGTCACGTTCGGGCGCGTGATTGGCAGTCAAAGTGTTAAAAAATTAATTCCGGTACTTTGAGCAATTCAATCAAGCTAAAATTCTATATATAGCAGTTTTATACAATTTTTAATCATGTGAAATACTATCAAACATATATCTTTATTTTTACCGTCAGTTTAGAGGAAAAAAAAATTAAAAAGTTGTTGAGCTACATTTCTCAAAAGTTGATAGAAAACTAGGAATTTTGAATAATGCCCGTGTACCAAATTTCATGATTCCAGCTTAGACCAGATCAAACGTTATTATAAAAGTTTTAAATGGTACTATTATTTCGTAAATTTTAAAATGAAATAAAAATAAATAATTAAATTAAAAAAAAACAGTATAAATATCCTATTGCCTCATTAATAATAATATTAAATTAATTAATGCCTTATAATGTCTTTCTGTAAAGATAAGATTTTTTTTTATTCTTCCCTAAATTGTCGCATTTTGATTAATTTATAATAATATCACATCAAAAATCGGGAGTGTCCTCCCTTAGACTTTCCCGCATATAAATAGGTAATTAGGTTATTATTATTATGATTTAACATCAATAAAAATAAACAAACTAATTAATTTAATTTATAAAGTAAAATGGTTTAACACTATTATATATATTTATAATTTACACCTAACGCTACTTGTATAGGTAAAATGTCACTTCCGGTTGTCAGATCATGATGAAATTTCGTATCTGAATTTTTTTCATCTTTTTAAATCTATATACAAAATAGGAAGCAAATATCTCGAAGCAAACTGGTACTTTACTTGAAAGGTAAACGCAACCAGTGTAGATAAAGTACCACTTCCGGTTAACCGATTTTGACGAAATTTTGATAGAAATCTACAAACGGTGAATAATATCGGTGTACCAAATTTCGAAGTCCTAGCTTGATTAGTTTTTGAGTAAAGTTGCTCACAGACATTACATACATACATACATACATACATACATACACACACACAGACATAATTCGAAAAATGGCATTTTCCGACTCAGGGAGGTCTAAAACGTCAAGATCTATCGAAATCTCGAAGTCGAAATTTTTGACGATTCCAATACTTCCCTTATACGAAGTATGCGGGAAAGTAAAAAGTGCCAATTCTTTAATTTAAATGAATATTAAATTCGTATAATTTTTTTTGTAAGAATTGATTTATCATTGTATTGCTCCATAATTGGCGTAATTATTATCTGCTTTTATTTATTTATTTATTTTTTTCAAGTTTCTACACTTAAAATATCAAATAACTAACCATAAAGCTTAATTTTAAACAGTCAATTATGTAATGAATATTTTTAATGAATATTCCAATATTAGAGAAAAAACCAACAAATAAAATCAAGGACATAACTTTATTTTTCAATTATATATTATATATTATTTATTTTATTTATATATATTATCACAAAAAATATAAAAACATTAAATTAAACAAATTAAATATAATAATTCAATTAAAAACTATATATAAACTTAAATAAAAGCATTTTTAAAAATGATATGCATGTTTTATTTAATTAGGAAAAGTTCAAGAATAAAAAAATACCCGAAAAACATTTAATCAATTCGGCAACAGGTTTTCAGTCCTTTCATTCTCCTACGGATTGAAATTGGATTGGCAATAAAATAAATTTCCGTCACCATTTAACGCTATACTATAGATTTAGAAGTTTAGATAAAATGGGAAAATGTTTTCTAACTAGTACAATATTTGAATGGGATATCTGATTAATATGATTCAGCAACTTATTCAGTGAAATTAAATAATTGCATGAATTGATTTAATTCAATGATTTGTAATTTAGTTGATTCTCTTCTGTCTGGTATATTAATATATACACCCTCCATTCAAAAAGAAAACGAACTTTAAAAAAAATAGTACCACTAATGCCATCTGATGTAATATTTTACCCGTAGATGGCTTAGTCCCTCATTGACAACTGGTATAAATTTTATGACATTTGGATGCATACAACAAAAGTTATTGCGTTTCAGTGTCAGTGTGTTTTGTACATCGGTCGGAAAATGAGTTTTAAACAAAGCACTACAATTGATTTTTGTGTTAAACTTGGTAAAACTTTAACTGAAAAACACCAAATCCTACAAAATGCATATGGTGATAATTGTCTATACCGTACGGGAGATTCAAATCGGGTAGAGTAACTGAATTTTTGGTCAAAAATCACGTTATTCCTTTCCATCATTCGCCCTATTCACCAGATCTGGCTCCGTGCGACTGTTCCTTCAACTGCATTTGACGATGAACGGAAAGTGGCACGCATGAAGCCATTGAAAAGGCGACGACCGACGTCCTAAAGACCATTCCAATAAAGGACATGGAGAAGTCGTTTGACAACTTATTGGAGCGTGCAAATTTGTGTATCGATGCGGAAGGGGAATACATTGATTAATAAAAATGATTTGTTCCAAAATGTACATTGGTTTTTTGTTTTTTTAAAAAGTTTGGTTTCTCTTTTGGAATGGAGGGTGTATATACGAGAGCTGTTCAAAAAAAGACCGAACTTTAGTCATAAAATATTTATTACAATACTCACAATTTTCCAAATGCTTGTCCCCTTCAAAGTACTCCCCGTTGCTTGCTATTCACCGTTCCCAGCGTTTTTTCCACTGTTCAAATGCTCCTTGGAACTCGTTTTGTGTGATGTTGTTTAGCTGGGCCAGCAATTTCTCTTGAAACACCTTGAAAACGGCGAAAACCTTAAAAGGTGGATTTTAGTTTCGGAAATAGAAAGAAATCCGCTGGGGCCAGATCTGGAGAGTATGGAGGATGTGGAAGAACAGCTGTTCCGTTTTTAGCCAAAACAGCATCAATTTTTTCATCATTTGTTGAAGTCAATGGTCGTCCTAACCTTGCATTTTCGTCGGTCGATGTTCTACCCGATTTGAAACGCGTTTACCACTCATACAGTCATCCTTATTGGTCTATAGATATAATTGATTAAATTGTTAATTTCTTAATAAGGATATAATATTCTTGATAATACATAGCGTATTATTTTATTTATTTACATATTTTCTTTATTAAAGTATTACAACTTATTAGTATATTGTTATCTTGTTTAATAGAAATCTTTAAAAATATTCAATAAAGTATTGTTTTAACACATCATTCACCGGATATTACTTCAAATATTTAACTTTTACTTTTAGAAGAAAATTTAAGTAACTTGGAATATTCTATTCCAGTTTAATATAAATAATTATTTTAAAGATTGAACATTTTTAAATAATTAACTCTGAATTAATGATTATTTTCTCAGGTACCTCGCTGGTCATGTGCATTTTGCGCTTTGGGATTATTTATCTATCAAAGTTTAGATGCTATTGATGGAAAACAAGCTAGAAGAACAAATTCAACTTCTCCATTAGGCGAACTATTTGACCATGGCTGTGATTCATTATCTACAGGTAAATAATATAATATATTTTAATTATATTCAACAAATTTCAAAATATAATTTTCTGTAAATTATTACTTAAAAAAATATTAAAAAGATTAATTTAAAATTAATTATTTTATTTTACTTGAAGTGTTTAAATTTTTTAAGAGGTTTCAAATATAGTCAAGTAAGTTGCGCCTTTAATTTATGCAATTACTTCTTAGTAGAGAGTTTGGTTAAATAAAGACACGGTGCATGGAATATTACACGTTTTTCCAGGTCAATAAGTCAGTGACTTTTTGAATTTCCTATCTCTTAAATGAAATGGCAACGCTGCTCCAGTCGAAATTTGAACCAGATGGGTCTTTTAGTTTTTGTTTGACATTTACTAATAGTAGACTACCTCGTGATTTGAGAAGAAAATGGAAAAAAGTGAATTTCGTGTGCTCATTAATTAAGCAGGAGTGTTTGGCGTTGTTTAACCGCAATATGGACGAGTTTTTACGCCGTTTCGTAACCGTGGATGAATCGTGGATCCACCACAACACACCAGAGACGAAACAGCAGTCAAAACAGTGGTTTTTTTAAGCTGAATCGGCACCAAAGAAGACCACAACAATTCTTATTTTTTGGAAGGGATAAAAATATTGGAGAAAAGTTGGACGAAGTGTATAGAGCTCAAAGGAGACTACGTTGAAAAATAAAATAATTTTTTATCAAAAAATCTAGTGTTTTTTTTTTTTTTTTTTTTTTTTTTGAAAAGTCACGGACTTATTGACCTGCCCTTGTAGAATTAAAAATTATTAATAAATTTATTTAAAAATTAAAATTCTTCCATTTAATATACATATGTCCCATATTTATAAAATTATTATTTTATTACAGTTTTTGTAGCAATATCGGTATGCATTTCCATGCAACTTGGATATTATCCCTCCTGGATGTTTTTCCAATGCTTCTGCGCTGTAACAATTTTTTATTGTTCTCATTGGCAAAATTATGTTTCAGGTATATTAATTAATAATTTTTCATTAGATATATTTCCAAATTTATTTATTAATATTCATTTAATTGTTAATTATTTATCGATAATTCTATTAACTCATTTTATTATTAATGCTTAATTTTTTAGGAACATTGCGATTTGGAAAAATTGATGTTACTGAAGCACAAATAACTGTTATTATTATTCACTTAATTTCTGCATTCTTTGGACCTAGTATTTGGATGACTAAGGTAAAGTTGTTTTTTGTCTTTATAATTATTATTATTATTTAATTTTATTTTAATATAACATAAATTTCTTTATCGTTAATAAATTTTCAAAAAAATGTTATATTTTTCTATAATTACTTACTATTACTTTTTTTTACGTTTATATATTAATTATTTTTAATTGTGTTTTACAAAAAATATTAATTTTTTTCATATAAATTTCATTATAATATATTGAAAAATGTTTGAAATACAAATTTATTATAAGATGATCATTTTTTTAAGCATATCTCTTCACATCAGCGATATTAATTTATTCAATTTTATACATAATTTTTATACCTGTTTGTATATTTTAGTTAAGAAATTAAATTTTTATTTCATTAATATAATGTCATGAGATGAATTTTAACAAATTTCATCTATCTATAAATTCTTAAATTTTATTTTATTTTTTTCCCTTGAAAAGAAGGATAATTTTTATAAGGAAAAATTATTTATTTAAATTACCCTTTTACCCGCTAAACTATAATATAATTACATCTCTTGAAAATGTTTAGTGCCTCTACTTTACAGGTCCCTATCGTTGATTTGCCTATGGCTTCATCTTTCATCATAGCAACTATTATTGGTTGTTCTGTGTCACTCGTACAATATTTCAGAGTTATATTTACGGGGGGCGTTGGGAAAAACGGTTCAAGTGTTGCCGTAAGTTTATATTCAAGGTTTCTCATGATAACTCACTAGACAATTCGGAAATTAACAAATTATAATTTAATTATTGCACAGTTAATTTATTAATACAACTTCAATTTTAATATTTAATATTATTAACAAATTTTTATTATAGGCTAATATATATATATTAAATATTAATATATATATATATATATTAAATATAAACATAATCTGCATGATTTTTATTGAATGGAAAAACTGGGATTATTTTGTTGTAATTATTATTTGTTCCCATGTTTGTTTACTTTGTTGATTTGTTTATTTAACACGTTCCCACCATCTCCATAATTTGTCTATTTATTTTATGTGGCGGCATGAGCCACCGGTGGTACATGCCGGCGGGAACGTTTTGAAAACCAAAATTTATGTAATTCATTAATTTGCAAAGTAATAAATTTATTTGTACGTTATATCCTTATTTTAATGTTTACCTATTTAAAATTTAATTAAATATATTATAAAAAAAAAAATATTATATAATAATCTTTTGAAATATTCCTCTTTTGATCTAATGAGTTATCATGTTTTCATAAACACTCGCATGTGTTTTCTATTAACAAGGGTTTTAACCATTAAGTTATATATTTATTATTTATAATTTCTTATATAAATTCGTTATTAAGTTTGCTTTTGATAATATTCCTACTCCCATTCCATATTTTTAAATACGGGTGGCATCTTTTTTTTTTTTTTATATTTTACTTTTTGAATTCATTTTTAATTTCATCTGAGTAATCCATGAACAAAATAACATTTTTTACTCGATTATTTTTTTTTTATTTTGATTAAATTTTGTGCCTAGGATTTTCTTTATTATGTTTAATAATTCTAATAATATTAATTAAAAATTAGAATTTTGATTTTTTTTTAATCGATATCTATATCTATCTATATCTAAAAATGACATAATACTTTTTTATATATATAATATAATATTTTTTTATATTAAATAATCCTATTTATCTTCTTCATTCCTATTGAAATAAGATTTAATATTGCTGTCAATAGATATTTTGATTATTTTTCTTTTCTTTTTTTTAACAAAATCTCGAATTTCTTTAATTGTTTTATCATTATATATTTGATGATTGAATAAAAATATCACTATTGAAAATTAATTAATTAATAAATATTCCAAGAATTTATAAGGATTTTGATATATAATCAATATATAAAGAATAATGTATGATATATTAATTTTTCAGTTATAGCTTCTTCGTTGTCTTCTGCAGATATATATATATTTTTATATATATACTCAATTAAATCAATTATTTGGTTGTTTTATTGATTGAAACAAATGACAAAAAAAAATATTAATATAAAAGATCAGAAATATTAATCTTTAGATTCTTACAAAAATTTTTAAAGCAATCCAAATATTGATAGTGTTATCTTTTGAGATAAGGGCCTATAAATCTATTTGTTCTTATTTCATTATCAAGCAAAGGTCTTCACTAATCCCCTGAACGACTTCTGAAAAAGATATCATTTGTTATTGGAATAATACTGCAATTTTATCATTAAATGATAAAATGATTTTATTTTTATTAATTGTCAATTATCTATTCTTATGACAATTATAACCCAATTATATAATTTTCAAATATTACTTTTTTAATAAGTAAGAATAAATTGTTAAAATTGTTAATCCATCAATTTTACTTTTAAATCTCTATATAAGTTAAAAACAAAAATTTTACTAATTCTTTTCTATTCTTCATAAACAAGAAAAAAATTATTAAATTATCTATTATTAATATATATATTTCAATTCTTTATTAAATAATGATTTAAATAAAAATTTGTTGTTTTTTTTAATTTAAAACCGTATAAATATTGGAGATTTATTGATTTATTTTTAACTGTTGGAAAATATATTTGAGAAACTCTGAACTAGATCAAAAATCTATTTATACTTCCTCTTAGTTATTATCATGCAACATATTTGAATTGCACTTTATAAATTTAAAATCACTTTTACTAAAATTTAAGAGAAGATATTAAGATGGCTCAAGTCAACGAGTAACTCAAATTTATGAGATATTTTATAATATTTCTTTTTCCTCATAAATTTTTCACACTTATAATTTGTTAATAATTTTTTTTTCAATAATTTAATTTAGAGAAACCAATGAAGATAAAATAACAAATTTTTTTAACAGGTCTTTCATTATTTTTCCATGAAACTTTTTCGATCTTACTTTTTTCTTTGTTTATTAATATCCAATACTATATCATTGTTTGCTTTTAGATTACCCTTTTCGGCGTGTCACTAATGAATATAGCTAATATTTTGTTTAGCTGTGGTTGCTTGGTCGTTATCTGCAATTATTGCCAAGTTTTTAAACAAGGCGGCATCGGACGGAACGGGTCCACAGTCGCCGTAAGTTATAATAAAAATTTCCTTTAGGCAAAAGAAGCCAAAAATTTAGCGAATCAATTAATTAAAATTCATATATCAAAATTGATGTCCGTTGAGGAAAATATTTTTTACCATTTATTAATAAATTATTCAAAATAACAAATCGTAGGATAGATTTAGAATATTTATTTAAAAAGCTTATATATATTGTTTAAATATGCTTAATCAATTTAATGGATTAAAAATAAATATCAATGAATGTGATTCGCTAGAAAATGAGTATATATTTTTTTGCATTTTTTTAAACGCATAGTGCTTCTTATATATTTCTTTGCTCATTTATTTAATTTCTTTTGTATATTTCTTTTCTAGTTGGATGTTTCTCACTGTTTATATCTGTAACCAATATTTTCTTTTATTTCTTTATTAATTATTTTATTTTTTCATTTGACCTGGTCTTGATTAAATTAAACATGCAGTTTTAAATAATTCAATTCTTTTAGCACGCGTTTAATACATATTACTTAATACTCTAATTTTATTTAAAACTTCATGGTGAGCTTAGATCAATATAAAATTAATTTTTTCTTGTTTATTCATTTTGAATATGGTGTTGGTTTTAATGAATATCTTATTAATGATTTAATTTTATGATAGCACTTTTATTTTTTTTTATTTATTTTATGTTAATTATTTTCAAAATTTTTCAATGAAAAGAAAGCAAAACAAACCACTCAGTTGTTAGATGAAGTTATTTATCATAAATCGCTCTATCATATTATAACAATATAATATATTATATATAATCTTCATCTTCAAAATTTAGATATAAAATATTTCTAGGTAAATTAAATAGTTTTAGACAGATTTATAAATTCTGGGATACAAGTAATTTTAGTTTTAGTTTTTTTCTACGAGGGTATGTGGAAATCTTCAAAAGACACTACCAGGGATTACTAAAACCACCTCCCTTTACCCTATTCTATTCTGCTCGGCAAAATTATTTATGGGACATGAATTCTGTTCACAACTTTGTCAATAACACACTCTTTGGACATCCTTTTTTTGAACAGAACAATTTTCAAAATATCAATTTTAATTTAAAGTTGAATATAAAAGTTTGTTTTGTACATCTATCTAAGCAAGAACAAAAAAAAAGTTGTCAACATATTCTTGAAATAATCTTTAAACATTTAAGTGGTTTATTAATAAATTATTTATTTAGATTAATTTAAATGATCTTTTGAAACCTTAGCTAAAATTAGTATTTGTATTAGTACTATTTAGTATTTAAATGGGGACTTCAAAAATGTTCAGACATTTAAAATTCTACAATTCCTTATGTAAATTCAACATACTTGTTTCAAGAACTTAGTTCAGCTAACTAATGATAAATATATATATATATATATATACCCAATAACTTTTCTCTGTATAATTCATTTTTAAATATTCTAAATAATATACATATTTGGTTTGTTCTTTTGATTAAACTTTCAATAATTTGTAAATTATGAAAACATATTTAGTTAGATTTATATAGTTTCTACTTTTTTAGTCAGTTCTTCTTATAGTTTTTCACTTAGTCTAATTGAAAGTATCGAGGATTGATTGCCACTTACACCATCTCTCGTATCTCCAACAACAAAGAAAATGCTAATGTGTTCTTCATTTTTTTTTTAAAAATAATTATAATCGTTCAAAGATTGAAATGAATACATATTTATTATATAAAATGTAAATATTCTGACTTAATTTACATCTTTTATTTTTCAACAGTTTTAAATAGTAATTTAAAAAAAGGTTAATTTTCTTCAATTGCTGTTATCAAATTTTTTAATGATTTTTTGATTTTTATATACTTTTCTTAATGGATAAAATTGTATTTAAATATGTGTATATTTATTGAATAAAATAATTAAATAATAGAGCACAGTCTTGAGAATTAAAAAATATATATTTTAATTTTTTTCAAATAATAATTATTTTTTAAATTCAATTATAATATATATACTGGTTAAATTATAGGAATAAAATTACTTTTCGTTTTTTTTTTATTATTGGTTCATTGGTCAAATTTAAAATTGTTAAACCTTTGTATTTTATACAAAAATTACCAAAGCAATATTATTAATGTAATATAATAGTTGATACTATAATTTTTTTGAAATATTGACTTTTGATTAAGGTCAAAAACAAAATCTAAATTAAATGTCATTATTTTAGAATAATTTTTGGTTCTAGAATTAATAATAAGGTAGAGTGGGGTACCTTTGAACAATTTTTAAAATTTATTTTTTTTTAACCAAAATAATTAATTTTTAATTGTCTGGTTTGTTGCTAGTCATTTGTCAAAGGAATAGAATATAATGTATATCAATGTTATTTTTATTTTAACTTTAAAATAATTTTTGTAACGGTTTCAAATCCTATCCTATTAATTCTATCAATTTAATTATTGTCGCTATTATTAAATTATAATTGATAAATTTAACCTGATAAAAAACATAATTGCTTATTTAGTTTAGAGCAGTGATTCCCAAACTGTGAGCCGCGAAAAAATTTCCTAATACTTTAAATTTTTTGGTTCTAAAAATAAAAAGTAAGATGATTTTGTGGGGAAACTGAATATTTTCGATTATTTTTAAAAAATTTTCAATTTGTCTCTAAGAAAAAAAAAAAAAAAATGTAAACCGTTTGTCCCGGTTTGGTGTTTTCGAAATATGGTCACCCTAATTAAGGGAACCACTGAAAAAAATCCGATGTATTATGTGAGCCGTATACCGAAAAAGTTTGGGAACCTCTGGTTTAGAGAATCCAAATATCTATTTATTTATTTATACAGATGCCATCCTGGTTTTTGAGAAGATTCAATGACTAAATATGAATAGGATTTTTTTTCTCTAGGCCTTAATGCAGTGTTTTCCAACCTGTGGGGCGCGCCCTCCTGGAGGGGCGCGAATGTATTAGAACAATTATTGTTAAGATTTTAAACAAGTATCGATTTCGCTTAATAATTAAAAAATAATTAAGAAAAGCAATATCTTCAATGAATCCAATTTCTGCTAAAAAAAAACAAGCTTAACCATCACATTATATTATGTATTTTATTTTTTTGCAAGATTTGTTCTTACAATTAAAATTAGCTACTTTATCTTATGACACAATTTTTTTTATATATATTAAATATATTTGTTCATAATATACTTTATTATTTTCTAGCCCATTAAAGAAAATACTATATTTTGTGAGTATATTTATGAAATTAGATTATTACAAAAATTAAGGGAGGGGGGCGCAAGATTTTTTTTAAAAAAAGGTTACCGGTTCAGAAAGGTTGGAAATCACTGCCTTAATGTTTTAATAAAAATTTGGTCAACCTTATTAAATAAATAAAAAAACCACAAATCTAATTATTTATTTATTTGTTTGATTAAGAGAAAATCAAACTATTTTATATATCAAGATGATTTTATTAATATATAAATTATTAATATGTTTATTTCAGAATAATTAATCCTTAATGATCATTATACAATTTTTTTCGTTAGTCTCACATGACTGGAAATCAGTAGATTTATTGTTAATTTCCGACCTTTCAAAATTTTATTTTAACTATATATCGTTTATCGTTTATATTCCTATATTCTCTTGGATGGATCAGCTGCCGTGGCTCTGGAATATCCAACTGAAGATCATATGCGGGTATCCTGTGGTAGCGGTAGCTTTTGGCTTGGCCTACTCCAAACTCTCAGTGGTCTTCGGAGGTGGCATAGGAAAGAACGGCAGCACGGTAGCCGTAAGGACCCATCTATTGAATAAACGTCATTTATTCGTTGGTTATGGATCAGGCCATTTTGTTAGCACACACACCATTCACAAAAGGCTTTTTATGTGCAATTCCACAATCATTCATTATGTTTTTATATAAATACAAAAATGAATCTTTAAGAAGTTTACTCTCAATCAAAATGAACAGTAAATGATCTTATTTATCATTTTATATATATATATAATTAAAAGCAAAGGTAAAGAGAAATTATCTTAAATAATATTTACAGCTTGTGAAAATACTTATATTTATATATCATTTAATTCCTTTTACTACTTTATAATTATAACTTTTAATATTTCGTTGTATTAAAATTAATTAGTTAGAAAAGGTGTAGAAACTTTAAATTAGATTTATTTGTTAACTTTTATTATATTAATTAAAAAGTATTAATTTTCTTTTGTTTCCCTAAACCTTGTTTTCCCATTTATATATATATATATATATATATATAATTTCCTATTTTTTTTTACTGAATACCTTGTCTAATTGTCATTTGTTGTCATTTGTTTTAGTCATCCATCACTTCATTTTTTTTCCTGGTTAAAACCTTTGTTTTGCTTATGTGCATGGCATGAAACAATAATAAAAGCATGTTTGATTTAATCTTTTATTTAACTTGTATAATAACATATATCTTTAATTGACGTGGTATTCAATATTTAAAATTGTCAATTTCATTAATTTAAAATTTAATTTATTTTCGAAAAATTAACTACCACATCAATATTAATAAAATTAACTTTAATGATTTGAAAAAATGTTTGTTATTAATTTCATTCATATTTAAATAAGTTTTTATATCACATTTGAAATAATATATATATATATTATAAATAGTATAAAAATCAATAAAATTTGTAAATAATATTATATACATTTTGAAGAATCAATTCATGAGAACCAACTATTTCGCTTTTCCATTATCTAGCTGTATTAATTTTGAAAACAATAGAAATGATAATTTTTCTAATAAACATTTCTTCAAATTATATCTTATATTAAACAGTTTTAATGAAAAATCCAAATGATATATTTTATAATATTTTAACTTTGCACTAGGGTACCTCCGTCCTTTCACCGGTTATTCCATTTAGTTTTGTCGTCGTACCAGCATATATTATTTCACGAAAATCAGTACAGAATGTCTATGAGAATAATCCAGCATTATATGTTCTAGCCTTCGGAATGGTTACAGCAAAAATTACAAATAAGGTAATGATTTCTTTTTCTTTGTATTTTTTCCTGAATATTAACAATGTTGCGGAGAGATCCTGATTCTGCCAATGAGCGTCAACATTTCAATGGTGCAAAATAATTAATTTTCAATTATTATAATTAACTTTTATATAATTAAATTTTTTTATATCAAGATATGAGTTTTGAAGAAAAATTATTTCATTATTTAATAATAGTCAAGTCAGTCAATTAATGTCATAAAATAGAATCAACCTTTTTAGATTGTGACCAATTTTCAAAATTAAAATCTATAGGCATTAAAAAATTAATAATAATATTAATACAATTATATATAAAGATAATTTTAATATAATAAAAAAGCAGTGGCGCAATCCATCTGGGGGGGGGTTGACTAGCCGCTCCACCTTCCTTTGGCGGGGTCCCCCCCCCCCCTGGGCTCTCTCAAAGACAAATTTTAATTAAGATTTTTTTTTAAATTAAATATTTAAAAAAGTTTTGTAAATGAAACACTGATTTTACAAAATCTGGCAAAAAAATTTAATTTTGTATTTTATTTACTCATATTCACAGTTTTAGAAAGAAAATATTTTTTTCCAGCTATAAATAAATCATTTTAGCTTTCCTCATGGAATGAGGTTAGTTTATACGATGGTCGGAAAATTTTCAGACGGTGTTCTGAATCCAAAACTGCAAAAAAAAAATTTTGAACCAGCCGGCCGTTCGTTACCGAGATTACGTTTTAACAAAATGAGATATTGTCTTGAAATTTGATATTTAGATGGTTTTTTGGGGAATGATGGGCGGGGATTGGATTGTTTTTGGACAAGAACGACGCGCGGACCATAAGTAAGGGTAGTTTAAAGAGCTGTGTCACAATGCACATTTTATTGATTTTCTCAATAAATACCGATTTTTATGAGAATTATCATACTATCGTATTAAATTTATAGGGAATCAAATTTACTAAAAGTTTAATTATATTCATTTTTACCTAAACTTAAGAATAAAGGAGTTATTTATAAAAAAAACTACTTTAAGATTTCGAAAGCTTTTCGTCCGCCCGTAGTGGCAGGATTTTTGAAAATCTTCACTTCATAATTTATATGAAATTAGCAATTAATGTATTAATTTATAAAAAATATTTAGAATTTGAGTAATATTTTATTTATTTTATATTTAAATAATAGTCAAATTAGAAAATTTTACAATCATTTAGTGATCTTATATTAAGTCTTGTATTTTATGATTTAGGAGAAATAATAAAATATTTTTTTTATTTCTTATATTAAATTCTTTATTTTTATACACTAAGACACTAAGTTATACTTTAAGAATTTATTTTTTCAAATAAAATTCTTTCTATTTGTAATCAGGGCCGTCTTAAGAAATTCGGCGCCCATGGGCTACTAAAAATAATGCGCCCTCCTTCCAAAGAAAATACTATATCGCAAATAAAAAATTGCCGTCTCAAAAGGCTTGCGCCCTGGGGCTATAGCCCATTTAGCCCTGTGGTTAGGGCGGCACTGTTTGTAATATAGTACATAATATATAGCAATTTGAATTTTTTTTTCTTCTGGGGGGAGGGGGTTAAAACCCTAACCCCCCCCCCCCTGGTTGCGCCATTGAAAAAAGTCAAACAGTTATAGGATATAATTCATCATAGAAATCTTATATTAAAGAACATCTTAAGTATGATGATAGTATGGTAGTGATAGTGATTATGAACCCATATGACGTCTTAAAAGACCGTACTTAATGGAACTATGGATTCCGCCCATAACCCAGTATTGTTTAATGTAAAAATTATACTTCACTTACAAATCAAAATTAAAATCTGATCAATGTTAAAGGATAAATGATTGAATGAATTACAAATTATAATTTGTTAAATTATAAACAAAAATAAATATTTAAATTATGAAATTAACTTATAAATAAATCATTAAAAAAAAGCTTGTCATAAATTCCAGGGATTACAACTTAAAACTTAAAGTTAAAAATATTTCAAATTCAATTATAATAATATAAAAAATATTGGTTTGAGAAAAAAAAAATAATCAAAACTGAATTTTTACTTTTTTACTTTCCAGTTAGTAGTTGCTCATCTAACTCGAAGTGAAATGGAATATCTCGATTCATCCCTTCTAGGTCCGGGAATGTTATTTCTAAATCAATATTTCAACGTTTTTTTGGACGAATATCTTGTACTTTGGATCTGCTTGGTAATTTTTAAAATTTTATTTATATTTCTATTTTTTCAGAGAAATGGAGAATTTCAGAAAAAATGTAAAATAATAAGTTAATATAGGATTTGATAATTATTTTAATCATAATTTTATTAATATTTTGATTAATAATATTGTTGATTATTTTTAATAACAATATTTTATTTTTCATAAAAATTAATTTGAATAATATTCTATGTTATTTCTTCAAATATTTTAACTGTAAAGGCAAAGAAGATGAAGAAATTATTTGATTTGATTATTAAATATTTCAGGCATGGGGAACATTCGATTTAATGAGATACAATTGGCAAATATGCCATGAGATATGTGATTTTCTAAAAATTCAACTATTCCGTATAACACCGAGGACTTCGTCCCAAGGAAACGTGTCTTCTACCTCTTCCTCCATTCTCTACGAAAAAAACGGTACGCATGGTGGAGGAAGACATAAATCTCGTGGTGGGGCAAAAAGAACACATTGAAGTTTTTCTCTTCTTTTTAATCCTCTTTTCCAATATTATTTTATTTATTCATTCCTTAATTAACATTAAAAAAAAAATCAAAATTAATCATAAAGACATTTCTTTTTTGTAACGCCAATTTATTTAAATTTAGACATTTTTCCCATGGTTATAAGTTATAATATATATATATATATATATATATATTTAACTAAATTATCCTCCCTATTTCCAACATTTAGTTGTTTTAAATATTATTGATGCTTATTTTATATATTTGTCAATATAATTTAAATAATGAACTAAATTCTATTCTTATACAAAATAACATAAAAATTAAATTATTTCTTTGCTCAAAAAATATAATATATTACAAAATTCAATAATTATTTAAATATGTAAAAATATATATATTTAGTAAATTATATAGAAATAAAATATTCTTGAAAATTAATATCTTAATTGAATATTAAATATTAACTATTTAATAAAAATTTAATTATTTATTCAAACACATTAAAATTCTAATGCACCCTTTTCTTTGCATCAAATTCAACTATCAAATAAATATATTTTTTTAAATTATTTTTTTTATTTATTTATTTGTTTTTTAATAAATTATTTTGATAAAGATTTAAATTCAAAATTAATCCTATTTAGAATAACACTCATAAATCCTTATACAAAAATAAATTAAAAGTTATTTTATATATATATCTAGTTTGGTTTTTTCTAAGTTATTGCCTTGAAAGGGCTGTTAACATATTGTAAATTGAAAAAAAATAAATAAATAACTTTGTTAAAATAAATCTTAAAATTATTCTTTCTATGGTAATTTTTAATCCTTATGTTTTATAACATATTTTAATTATTATTTTTAAATTAATCTTTCTTTTTCAATTTTAAGATTATGCTGTACTGATTGGTTTATGTTTAAATGTATGAATGAAACAGAATCCATGATTGTCAATTAAAAATAATATTCCTATGAAATTTGTTGCTTTTGTTGTTATATTTTTGTTTTAGAAATTACTTGTTAATTTATTTATTTTTTTAATTATTGAAAACTGTTGTTTTTAAGATTTATTTATTTTTTCCTGGATTTTGTTTTTTAAAAATTTAAATTAAAAAAAAATGTATATATGTAAATGTATGTTTGTATGTATCTTATTATTATGGGTGATTTTTCTATCTCTATGACGCTTCTGAACTCGGAAGTTCTTTGACGCAGCATATACCATCCTCCTACCATCCCAATTCTCAGTCATCTCTATGCAATTCTTATTAAAGGTAAAATAGATGAAATTGCCCAAACATTATTTTATTCACATTATATATCAAAAATGAAGATGTGTAGACAGGTAAGGTTTAATTAGTATCCTCATTACAAAAAGTTTTATATAATAATTAAAGTTTATTATTTTTCTTCTACCTGCTTTTTTTTTATTTATTTTCGGGTCACTATTCTATATTTTTCTCTTTCATTTCTTCCTTTCTAATGCAAACACTTTTCTTTCAATTCTATCTTCTCTCACTCCTCATTAAAGCACTATACATTTTAACAATTCTCCTTTCAATGTGATTCTACTTTTTTTTTAAATATCTTCTTGTATCTTTTATTTTATTTATTTATTTTACTTTATCAATCAATTAACAATTTAAAATATTTTCTTCAAATAAAGAAAACTTATAAAGTCTTATTTTATATTAAAAATATACAATAAATTTCAAAAGTTATCATATTTTCAAAATTACACTAAATAAGACTAGAATTTATATTCAATGTTTAACATCTTATCCAGGATAATTTGTTACACTGATCAACAAAAACATAAAAATAAATAGCATATTCTAATCTAATAGAACGAACAGAAATTAATTCAGTGAATGGTTGAAAACTAGTTGGAACAAGTAAAATTCTTTTTATTATCTTAAATAAACCCCACATCATTGATTTTACTCTTTTTATGACACCTCTCTCTTCAAAAATCAGCATTTGAATGCAATTGTTCTGATTTTCTGATGAAACCTTTCGTCCAGCTCGCTGGTGATGGCATCCAGATTTAAAAAGTGATTAATAAATGGGACTAAATTCAAAATATATAAGGTAGACTCTTGAACTTGAAATGTTTACCCTAGAAAAATACTTTCTAAACAGATGGATACTAAACAGTTTAAAATAAAAATGAAGGCTAAATAAAATTAAAGTTAAATCATGCAAATAATTAATTTTAGACTATTTATATCTATAATAATATTCCTTTTAAATGACTACTGATATTTACAACCTGCTAGAACGAAAAACAATAATCTTGCATTGAAAAATACTTTAGAGCAGTTCTGAAAAGGGTTGCGCCCCATATGTTATAAAAATTCTTAATAAACCATTTACTATTATGAATTTCAAATCTAAAATTGTTTTTTACTATGAATATTGTGAAAAAGTATATACAATATATATTATTTATTCCCTTTTAAACTTTTTTCTTGTTAAATACACACATTTTTTGATGCAGTATAAGTATAATAATAAAGTTAAACAGAATTATGGTAATTTTAATAATTGTTTTGAGCAGGGGTCGGCAACCTTTTTCAATAGTCGGGCACATTTCTGAAATATAACAGGGGTGGGCACACTTGGTGATACTTAGAGCCACATTGTTAAGACTGTGAACATGTTTAAGAGCCTGGTCACAAAAACATTTTACTTTTTTTTTTTTTTTTAAGAACCATATTGAAAAAATTTGAGGAAAGTCGAAAATGTTACGCGGGCATCTGGATGCCGACCTCTGGTTTAAAGTATATTTTTAACAATTTTACAAAAAAGTAAACATTTTTATTACATTAGTAATATGTATTAAAGTTAATATTATTTAAGAAAACTTACAATTCAATATTTTATAAATTAATAATTTCATAAATATGAATTAATAGAAATTCCTAACTGAAAAAATTAATATGACAGTTGAGTATGATATTTTTACCGACCGACGATAGGAAGGGAAGGTATTGTTTGATAATGTTTTTAATGTCAGGTTCAAATTTTGATTAAAAATAAATTTGGCAACTTTCGCATACGATAATATACTTAATAAATATTATCAAATATTTTATTAAATTAATAGGAGATAATATAATTAATAGGCAGTGATGTATTGGTAAAATAAGAAGTAAGGGAACGCATAGTGGGAGCAAAAAAGTCCTATTTTCAGTAAACTATTTTTTTCCATTTTTTTTATTTTTTCTTATTCTTACTATACAAAATATTAACGAACACAAAAAAAAAAGAAATTCTAAAAGTAGATTTAAGTGGGAGTTGTCGGGAGATGGAAAAAGTACTGGATGCGTTCCGGTTATGAAAAAAGGTAAGGGAACGTTGCCTTCTCCTCCCAATACACCACTGATAATATGATATGGGAATTGCAATTATAGATAGCATGAAAAGAGGTGGGACTGGAAATTAATAATACTAAGACAAAGTATTTAGTAAAAGAAAGGAATAGTATTAACACACAAGTCTTAACATACAAAATATAGAATTTGAAAATATATAGAAAAATTTAAATACTTAGGTTCTGTAATAACGAAAGATAATAATAATGTGGGAAGGGACGTGAGAGAGATGGGAAAGGATAGGGACTGGAGGATTGTGGCTCAGAATATGAATACTTGTAGGGATGTGATTACTGCGTCCAATAACTTTCGAGTTCCATAGTCACAGAGATAGATAGATTTCATTAAATTAAAATTATTGGAAAAGATTAATTTACAAAAAAATTAACTCAATCAAAAAACTATTTAAGTTAAATGATTAGATTGAAAATTTAAGAAAAAATTCCAATGAAAAATCTCTTAAAAATACTGTGGAGTGTAGGAGAAGGCGTAAATAATCGAAATCAAAAAGTGTTCTTTTATATATATATATATATATATATAAACATATATTTAATTTATTTAGTGGCGTCACAGGGTGGGCTTTTTGAACGCCCGCCGACTCTTTGAAAAAGTTGGCTTTTATTTTGATTTTTCGGTCAATGTTTCTAAAAAAAATCTGGAGTGTCTCCACTCAACTATCTCGCAAATTTGAATTGGATTAAATAACATATATTAATTTAAATTAAATTAAATTAATTCTAAATTAAAATTAATAAATAATATTTATTAAATCAGCGCATGTTTGGCTTTTTGTTGATGGCACCACGTCACGTGTTGGCGCGTGAGATTTGCAGTGTTAAAAAATTAATTCTGGTACTTTCAGCGATTTAATCAAGCTGAAATTCTATATATAGCAGTTTTATACAATTATTAATCATGTGAAAAATTATCAAACATATATCTTTATTTTTACGGTCACTTTAGAAGAAAAAATCAAAACGTTGTAGGTAATGACCCTCTTCCGGTTGAGCTACATTTCTCAAAAGTTGATAGAAAACTATGAATTTTGAATAATGCCCATGTATCAAATTTCATCATAATAGCTCAAACCGTTTTTGCGTAATCTTGGTTACATACATACATACACACACACACAGATATTTTTCTCAACCTTAGTGAAAATGATTCAGGAACCTTCAAAACGTATAAAAACATCAAAATCTCAACATCGAAAAAATTTTGGCGAGATAGTAAAAATAATTTTTTTTATTAGTGTTTTCGAAATATGGTCCTCCGGCCCGGAAGACATTTTGAAAATTTCATTTTGGCCCGCGATTAAAAGTATTTGTCCACTCCTGAACTAATGACAATTCTTAAACCCGTATAAACTAGGCTTTATATTTATTACACCTTTATCTATATTTATATAATTGACCATGTTTTAAGGTAAGTGGCGCTCGTATGTCATGCAACACATAGGGCGCGCTCCAAATTAGGTCAGAATTCTAAAAATCGTTTTTTTTTTTGTCATAACATATGGGTAAATAAAAAAAAAACTGTTTTTTATTCAAATCTCTATAGATCACTAAGGAACTTAATGGAATTTTTGTTCCAATTGTGTGATTTGTGAGTTTAGATAACTTTTTCCTTTTTCTAATTATTTAATTTTTGTAAATGATATACCATATATTTCTGTGAAATTTGTCATTTTGATTTTTGATGTAGATTGTTTTATTATTTACTACTATATTTCTCGTTAATAATTTTATCAATTTGATTGTAATTTCCCTTTTTATTTGCTGAAATATTTATACAATATTTTCTGTTTAAGTAATTTTGAAAATTTTGAATCAATTTATATTTGTACTATTTTTGCCTTAATCAATTAATAATATTATCAATTTCTATTTATACTAGAAATATTTTACTTTGATTTTAAACCCTTAGAGATGTTTTTTGCATTGGTCTCCATTTCCCAATTAATAGCAACATGGCTTGTCTTTTGTCATTTTTTAGATCTATTTTTAAGGCAATTTTAGTTAATAATTAATTCCTTTATTTCAGAATAAATTATATCTCATAACAATTTGAAAGTTTGAGGGTTTTAATTAATAATTATTTGAATTCATCTTTATATTTTTAAATTTAATTTTAATATATATAAAATAAAATATTTAAATATTTTAATCATTGTCTATGGTTAAATCTTTTAAAATTTTATATAAAGCTAATTTGACAAATTAAAAATCTAGTTTTCATATTACTTTTATTGAAAATTCAGTTCACATTAAAAAATTAAACAACACACAATTTATAATTGAATATCAGTTTTTATTCGTTCAGAATCTTTTAATTTGAATTTATTTTATTTTTTTTAAATAAATATCCTATGTAGTAGGTATTTCAAATTAATCCACCTTTTTTAGATACTAAACTTAAATTTATTTGCCCCTAACAATCCGCAATCGCTATTATAGGTATATTAAATGCTCTGTTATTATATCTAATCTTTAAAAAAAAATATATTTATTGTATATAAATAAAATAAAAACTATTACTTTATAATTATTTTCCATACATTACAAATTACATTTATAATATTATATAAGAATATTCTTTTTATATTTATTTATTATTTCATTTAATTCGATTGATTAATTTTTATAAAAACCTTTCATTCATATTATTATTAAATTTTTCAGATAATTGTAATTTCATTTTCAGATTCATCATCATCAACGCTTCTAAAGAATGCATCTGATATTAACTTTGGAAAACTACAAAATTTTCAATAACCTAATTAAAAATATTTATGTAAATTATTAATTATAAATATTTTTATTATATTTATATTTAATAAAAAATTTTTTTTCTATTTTGTTAACAATTTGTTTTTATTTCTTTATTAATTATGTTAATATATTATTATTTAAAAAAAAAAATAATAAGTTTAAAATGAATCTCCTGATTAGAAAAGTCCTAGGAATTTTAGTTTTCATAAATTAAAGTAAAAATCTAATAATATTTAGTGAAGTTGTTAGCTTTGATTTTTTCTACCTATGTTATGCTCACAGATTGTATATGAATTAAATCGTTTTATTTAAACTTGAAATTTTTTCAAAATGCGCTTTTTGGAACCAGTAAAATAATGTGATTTCAGCACATGTACTATATATACTCTGGATTTCATGATTTAAATGATAAAAATTAAATATTATTAAATATTTATTTAATAAATATAATATAAATATAATATTTAATAAAATATTTATTTATTTAAATTTTAAATTAATTAAAATTTAACACAATAATTTTCATGATAGAAATCTAAAACGCCAAACAGCATAAAAGCAAAAAAGTGAAAAATGTGGGTTAGGCCGTTCTGGCGCTGAAGGCCTCATTTAGGAAAGTATATTCCATACTTGAAACATAGAACTACTTAAGCTCTGTCCCGACTTTGAATCCCGACAACACTTTTTCGGTCGTGTCAAGGCGGGGGTGGGTTTCCATTAGGAAAGTACATTCCATACTTGGTATATACAGGGGTTGGACAAAAATATGGAAACACCTTGTGAAATGCATGTTTGAAAAGAAAGAATGATTTTAATGAAATATGTAGGTGCCGCTGGCGTTTTTGACTACTGACGCCACCTATACAATTTCATAAATGTGCTAAACAGTTCAGTTGTTGTCGGAGTACTCTTATGTCAGGTTGCCATTGCATTATGTCAGAGTTAACAGACTTCGAACGTGGGCAAATTGTTGGAGCACGTATGGTTGCTGCTTCCGTGTTTAGTGTATCAAGAGGTACTGTATCGAAGATTTATTCCGCATATTTGAAAAGCGGAAAAACATCATCTGCTAAATCACAGCGCGGACGAAAGTGTGTCCTGAGTGACAGACGATCATTAAGGGCAATTGTGAAGAAAAATAAGAAGCCACAGCTGCAAAAGTTACTGCTGAAATGAATGTTGTGTTACCGAACTCTGTGAGTACCAAAACAATTAGAAGGGAGCTTCATAAACAGGGAATTGCTGGCCGTGCTTAAGCAAAGAAACATGTTTTTTTAAAGGGGTTTCCATATTTTTGTCCAACCCCTGTATATCCTTACTTAAGCATACAGAAAGCAGGTAGAGCGCACGTTGCAGTATTGGTATGGAATTGGTAGAGTACTTTGTTTTGGTAGAGCACACGCTACAGTAGCACCGATATTAGATTTCAACAAAAATGAATAGATATCAAATTATTCGTTTTTATTTTATTTGAATTATAATTTTTAAATAAATTGTATTAAATTCAGGTCATACTTATTAAAAGAGGTTAAAATACATTTTAGATCATATTAAAAGTTTATTAATACATTCAAATTACATTTTATTAATTATTTTTTATAAAATTCTAAGTGTTCCGCATTTTTTTTTTGACCGGCAGATTATTTTTCTTAAGAAATGTCTCTTTACCTTTGTTTACTATTAAAATTTTTCTTTTTTCTAATATTATATTATATTTTTCAAATTAATTAATTAAATCAAAATGTATTTAAATTAAACCTAGCTTGTTTGAGTTTTCTAATATCGGTTACCTCTTCCTTTCTCTCTCTCCCTTTCTCCTATTTTGTTTTCTACGCAGATTGATAAGCGCCACGTTCGGCCATTGGAGAAGCGACTTGCCAGTCTGTGCAAGTTCAATACCAGGTCGAAAACGACTATCCTCCTCGCTTTAACGTAAGTTTTTTTTTTTGCGATCCTCTATTTTTTTCCATTTACTATTTTAAAACCATATTTATAAATAAATACCTTGTATATTACATTTTTTAATATATATTAATTGAATTATATAAATATATATATGTACATTAGAATTATTAAATATATAAACGTAAATCTTTCTTTTTTTTTTAGATAGATAATTTATTTTTATATGCATTTATTTTATAAATAATTATTTATTTCTTTATTAAAACTCAAAATTTGTAAAAAAAAAGAACAAGTAAAATGATTGAAAATTTATAAAATTTAAAATAAACAAAAAAATAAATAAATAAAATATAAAATTATACAGTTACAAATTCTTCACTCTTTCGGTATATCATAATTAATATTCTAGAAAGAAATGTGAAATTTTAATCTAGAAAGAACCTTTTGAAAAGTATATAAAGTAATCGATAGTTCACTGTTGACGTCAGCATCCCTTCTTCTGGGTGGGGTTTCCCGATCGATTACTCCCGATGGTTCAAAAAATTTTGTCATTGCATTTTTTCTTGTCATATCATTTTCAAAAATAATAATTATTCTTATTATAATATTATTTTAATTATTTAATGTATACCTATATCGATCAAATTATTCCTCCCCCCACCTCTGCAATGTTCTTATATTTTTAAATTAAAATTAAGAACACCTTTTTAGTTAAGTATCCTCTGTAATAATGTAATACAATTTGATTACAAGTCATTTATGTGTAGGTACACTTTTATACTATTATATCATACATTATCATATTTTAACATTTGATTATTATTATTATTATATATGAGCTGAAATAATTTTTTTTTTTTTTTGATAATGAATTAAATAAAATAATAATAAATATTTTTATATTAAATTTTGAATTAAGGAAAAATAACATTAATATATTTTAATATATAAGTATGAAATTAACTTTCATTATTTGCTTTTGAAGTTTACAATTTTTTTACCAAAAGAATTATCATCTCCATTTATTTTTGACATATGTAATAAATGAATGAATATTAAATCAGACGAATATTTTAAAATCAATATAAAAATTGATTTTTTTAAAATTTTTTTCTTTTACTTTTTAAATTCTTCGTTGTTAGTGCTACTAATATTATGACCTGTTATATGGGACTAATCAATAATCTACTGGTTTACAATTTCACATAAAAAAAGTGTTTGAAAATTTATTAAAATTATTACATATTATTATTATTATTATTATTATATTATACTTTTCTATTTAATTTTTTTAAAATTAAAAAAAAAAAAATTTTAAATTTTTGAAAATAAAAATTTGTTCAATTTTATCAAAAGCAAAAAAGTTGGAATTAATTTAAAGATTCGATTTATTCAAAATCATGCTTGGAAATAGGCCGGTTTTTATCAATTACTTATCAAATTTTTACTTAATTGGTTTATCGATGTGAATAACTTACGTTTAGTTGCGTTCAGTTACGCACTTATTAACGCATCCTAAAAATAATAAGTAAAATTTTAATTTTTTTGACTACATAAGTGTTTAAATATTTTTTCTTATTATCAAAAAATTTCCAATCTTGATTAAATGAAAGAATTAATTACTTACCTAAATTCATTATTAATTTTAGTTCTTATATTTCGTTTGATTTGATAATAATTCTTCATAATTTTGAATAAATTTGTAGTGAAGAATTTTGAAATCAATAGTTTTCAGTTGTTTTTTTTTTAGTTAGTATTTCAATCTACATGTAGTTTTGTATTTACATACAACCAATAAATGTACATTTTATGTTAAAATAAGAAATTGACTTTTTGAAATTTATATAATAAAAATTTTCAAAAATTATTAAACTAAAAATTGTATAGATCAGCTGTCGGGGAACTTTTTTAATCATTACCCCAAAATATTTTTGTGTAAGTTGATATTAGCTCATTGTGAAGAGCAAAAAAAAAACGAAATCGCCTCTTTTTAACATCTTTCCTATTAAAGCCCCCCATGATAATTTTGAAAAGAAAACAATAACTAAAAATTTAATTTTGAAAAAAATACTAACAGGTTTATAAAATAGCAAAATATATACTTTTTACTCACAAAAGTTTCATTTTTACCCCCAAAAATTTCATATTTACCCCATTGGGTTAATTTACCCCGGTTTCCGACCGCTGTTATAGATGATAATAATTTTTTTTTTTTAGGTAGCGAAGAGGATGTCGTCACATTTCTACCAACCACGGTGACATCGCTACAATCAAAATGTGTGATATCCAAAGAAAATCGTTATGCCCACGGCTAGTAGACTACTTAGCCATTGTGGGTGTACGCCAATCAAGCGGAGGGGGTGGTGTCCAAAATCCTGAACTCCTTTGTCGATATCCTCCCGATGACCATAAAGACTTCCCTCTTCCACTTGATATGGTTTATTTTTGTCAACCAGAAGGATGTATAAGTATTGGACCAAAACGAACAGCTCTCCGCGAGGCAGCATCATTTGTCTTCACACTCACGGAAAAAGACTCAGGTAACAAATTGTACAACCCATATTCATCCCAATTTTCCATTTTTTTTTTTTTCACTTTTTACTATCTCGCTAGAGATGTCGAGATTTTGATGTTTTTATACGTTTTGAAGGTTCCTGAATCATTTTCACTAAGGGTGAGAAAAATGTTTTTGTGTGTGCGTGTATATGTATGTAGACAATGCATATGTATGTGAGCTAGAATCATGAAATTTGGTACATGGGCATTATTCAAAATTCGTAGTTTTCTATCAACTTTTGAGAAATGTAGCTCAACCGGAAGAGGGTCATTACCTACAATGTTTTGATTTTTTTTTCCTCTAAAGTGACCGTAATAATAAAGATATATCTTTGATAGTTTTTCACATGATTAAAAATTGTATAAAACTGCTATATATAGAATTTTAACTTGATTGAATTACTGAAAGTACAGGAATTAATTTTTTAACACTGCAAATCACGCGCCAACACGTGACATGGTGCCATCAACAAAGAACTAAACATGCGCTGATTTAATAAATATTATTTATTAATTTTAATGTATAATTATTTAAATTTAATTTAAATATAATATATGTTAATTAATCCAATTCAAATTTGCGAGATAGTCGAGTGGAGACACTCCAGCTGATTTTTTTGTGATTATTTACGATTTTTTAAATTTTTTCAAGGACGTTGATATATTATCTTTAACCAAACTAAAAAACAACATTTTTCTAATATCTTTGAAAGAAGCCATTAAAATTGTTAATTGAAATTGAACCAAGAATAGATTCTTAATTGATATATGGTAAAGTGATCAATCAATAACAGAGGTCATTCTATAATAATATAAATTATTTCTTTTTTAAATAAATTTTTATAATAAATTGTATTTTACTCTATTTAAAAAAAAACTTTCTCTCTTTGAGAGATAAGAAATATTTATATTAAATTAAGGATTATTCAAATTTTCTAGGATTGTTCGCTAGCGGAATAAAAAATTCAAACTCAATAATTATGAAAATAATTTTATGAATATTAAGTGTAAAAATATTACAACACCACATATTTGTATAATTTATTTATTTAACTAAATTATTTATTTATTAATTAAATAATTATTAACTAAATAATTTATTTATTAATTAAATAATTATTAACTAAATAATTTATTTATTAATTAAATAAATTATACAAATATGTGGTGTTTTAACAAAAATCCCATTAATTAATAATTATAAAAACCAAAAAAAGTTTTAATAAATATATTCGTGTAAGAGTATTATTCTGCTGAATTTAAGTTTATTCTGGATTCGTAATAAACTTGTTTAAATTATCTATTCATATTTTTTTAGTCCCATTCAATGCAACCATTCTTAGTTTATATATTCCAGGCCTGTTTTGATTAGGTTAGCTCATAAACGAAGAGATTTTCAAAACTCTATATTTGGGGTAGGTATGTACATAAATATGGGAGTCAATTTAGTTAAAATCAGTTTTTTAGATCACTTTAGATCAGTGATTTTACATATTTTTGATATTTTTTTTAAAAATGACTATTGATTTTTATTAATGTAAAATCTTTAATATTAGAAATATTTTATTAATTTTGAAGTTCTTTAGAACTAAATGAAGAATTTTTAAAATAATTTCATCTAAAATATCTTTAATATTGTTTTATGTATTACTCATAAATAAGAAACTTTGTCAAATTGTCAATAGTAATAATATTAATTAGTGAATATAAAATATAAACCTTAATAGTTGTTTTCTTTAAAAGGAATTATCAAATAAAGAATAAAAATGGTAAGCGATTTTGGTTTTTTAATATATAACCAAGAAAGATAATAATATTCAAGAATAGCTTATATCAGGGATGGCGAACCTATGGCACGTTTGAAAAATTTCATGGCACGCATAAATACAAAATTATTTTTTTAATAATTATAACTTTTTTTCAATAGAAATGAAAAAATTACAATTTATGAAATTTGAAGTACTTAATATTTATTTATCTATCTTAGTAGAGAGAGATGAAACCGGCAAATTGTATATTTTATTACTGAAATATCGCTTGAATTGCCTCGCAATATAAAAACATTCATGATAGATAGACTCAGTGTATATAGTTTGCACTTCTATTCATGTTGTTACCCTACAAATCGCATTGTTCAGGATATAAAAATTTATTCAAAATCTTCACTCTTCATGATCTGGACAACTCAAATATGACTTTTGTATTTTTCGTGTCTGTCATTTTATTTGTCTGTTTGTCTGGAAAATTGTGAAGTTATAAACTCAAAATTGATTGGGGCAATGAAAAATATTTCAAAGAAAAATTAATTTTTTAAAATTTACATCAATTTCCACATAAGACGGTTGGAGAATAGTGCCAGAAACGCAATCATTTTCGAGAATTTAACATAGCATTATCAAAACAAGAAAATGTAAGTGGTTCACGTTATCAAATATAAATTTTGCTTTTTTGTCATTATCTACAACTAAAAACTACAAACTAAAATCAATTAAAGAATTTCCATACAATAAAAATAAAAAAAAAAATAATAGACAATCTTTAGGAAAGATATATTTTTACCACAAATAAATTCCAAATTTTTTAATAATCATTTTATTTTTTTAGTATAAAGTTTAATATTAATAATATTAATATTTAAAATTATAACACTTTTATATAGAATAGTTAGAAGTTTTACAAAAATATTCGATTATATATTCAAACTAAAAGGGGTACAGGTGGTGGAGAAAAAAAGCGATGACAATTTTATGGCACGTTAGTTACTTACTTCAAAAAAAAAATTTTATAATTTTGTGGCACGGACATTGGAAAAGGTTCACTAGCTCTGACATATATCATTTATTAATTAAATAATTATATAAATGGATCATCATCAATCAATTATGTACGAGTTTTGTCTTCCAAATAAATAATAAAGAAATAAAAAACCAAATAATCCATTTGATTTAATAAATTATGTTCTTTTTAGGTAAAACAAGATATGGAATTTGTGTTAATTTTTATCGGCCTGTTGAAAGAGGCCCAGGAATGGCAAACGCAGGACCGGCAGGTAATCGACGAAATGATCGACGATCTTCAACATTCAGACGTGAATCATGGCGAAAATCAATGGAAAAATCGAGTGATAGTGCTTTTAGCAGGTAATGGTAGAATATGTTTTACTATATTTTCTATTTTTCATTATTGATATATATATATATAGATAGTTTAGATTTCCATGAATGTTATTGTTATTATTACTATCAGATTTATCAGGGATATAATCACGTATTTTTGTGAGATTGTTTTTCTTGACGTTTCTGCACCCATTTTGGCGCCATTTTCAAGAGATTATTTAGGTGAGAATATTTTTGGGATTCTGGGTCTTAGTCTGTGTGACCAAGGGTTAATATCGAGATTTTGGGCTGATAGGTTGGGTGGTTCTGTACTCACTGCGTTGCTGTGGAGCCCCAGTCAGTCTCGGGCTGTTGTCCAGTGCGGACGTGTGCCAGTCACAGGATTGACCAGGATTCTTCGGAGCTCCACAGCAACGTAGTGAGTACAAAACCACCCAACCTATCAACCCAAAATCCCGATATTAACCCTTGGTCACTCAGACTAAAACCCAGAATTCCAAAAATATTCCCATCTAAATAATCTCTTGAAAATGGCGCCAAAATGGGTGCCGAAACGTCGAGAAAACAATCTCACAAAAATACGTGATTATATCCCTGATAAATCTGATAGTAATAATAACAATAACATTCTCGGAAATCTAAACCAACATATATATATATATTATTAATTAAATATTAAAAAAGGTTAACACTTTAAAAAATATGATAATTCTTAAATTTTGTTAGCGACTACAGGAGTAGCAATATAGCACCTTCTGATTCGGAACGTGAAGGAGGACCAAGAAGGGATTCCGATGCCCTTGTAGGGCCCCGATTAATGGTTGGCTGTGTTGGAGGGGATAGTGAATCAGGAGGATCTCATAGTCCCTCTCCTAGAGCTACACGTCGAAGACAAGTAAATAGCAATTTCATATAATATATATATTTTTATATTTTTAATTAAAATTATATATGTTTCAATAAATCATTTATTTTCTAGCGGGTACGAAGTAATTCCTTGACCTCCCTTTGCCTTTTATCTCATCATCCGTTTTTTTCACTTTTTCGAGAAAGTCTTTTTGTACTCAAAAAACTCATTGATGCCTGCAACGAAACGACATCTCCAAAAAGAGTGGGAGCTTCCCGGCAACTGATCAGGTACGAAGAATCTGTATTATGCCAATCTCCCGTTTTACTATCTCTCCAGAGATAGTATTGCGATCACGAAAATTTTCGATGTCGAGATTTTGATGTTTTTATACGTTTTGAAGGTTCCTGAATCATTTTCACTAAGGTTGAGAAAAATGTCTGTATGTGTGTTTATGTGTGAATGTATGTAGACAAGATTACACAAAAACGGTTTGAGCTAGAATCATGAAATTTGGTATACGGGAATTATTCAAAATTCGTAGTTTTCTATTAACTTTTGAGAAATATAGCTCAACCGGAAGAGGGTCATTACCTACAACATTTTGATTTTTTTTTCCTCTAAAGTGACCGTAAAAATAAAGATATATCTTTGATAGTTTTTCACATGATTAAAAATTGTATAAAACTGCTATATATAGAATTTTAACTTGATTGAATCGCTGAAAGTACCGGAATTAATTTTTTAACACTGCAAATCACGCGCCAACACGTGACATGGTGCCATCAACAAAGAGCCAAACATGCGCTGACTTAATAAATATTATTTATTAATTTTAATTTATAATTAATTAAATTTAATTTAAATATAATATATGTTAATTAATCCAATTCAAATTTGCGAGATAGTCGAGTGGAGACACTCCAGCTTATTCTTAAATGTATCCCAGTGCACAAATCCTAACGATATCGAATGAAAATTTATAATCCTACAATTTTGTCATTTAAATAACATTGAATAGCAATACCTGAATGTATTATTTTCCAAAATTTTCTTATATACTTAATTAACTGGTTTCATAAATGTAATAAAATAATTAAAAGGTGATGATAATTAAGTTACGTATAACAAAATTAATTTTAATTATATGATTAATTAACGATATCGAATTATAAAAGTATTTTTTGTTGTATATTATTCGTAATTTGGTCATTTATAATTTTTTTTTTTTTTTTATAAAAACCTTAATACCTGTAATTAACTTTTCTTGTTATAGTTGAAATGATACAATATAAAACAAATATGTCCTTTTTTCAGAGATAATGTTTGGTCAGTTTTAACTGGAAAAGCTCATGATGCAACACCTTCCATTGTATTACATGACGTACGAGAAATTGAAACTTGGATCTTGCGATTGTTGAGTGCACCTGTTCCAGTTCCTGGTCAAACGAGAGTAGAGGTAAATTATTATAAATTTGATTATTATTCAGTTTTTTAATGTAAATTATTATTATTTTATTTTGTTCTAATATAAGATATAAATACCATTTTAAATTTATAAATGTTAACGAATTTATTTAATTTAGGAAAATAAACAAACATTTATAGTTCTTAGTTTAATATTATTTAAATTTATTTACAACCGAGAAATATTGCTTAAGGAAAGTTTCTTTGGAATTAAAAAAGGATTCCACTGGCAAAGTTTCATCCAAATCCCTGAAGCTTCCCGTTTTGTAAACAATTACTCTTTTTTTAATATCTACCTCTAATAAGAATATGATACAAATCTTATTTATTAATTATTATATTGAAATATTATCTTTAATATTAAATAAATATATAATATTTATTAGTTATATTAAAAATATAAAAATGTATGATAATTTGTATCTCCTATGATTTTAGGTGGAATTACTTTCAATCGCCACTCATTCACCAATGGTATTTGCTTTACCAGATCACACACGATTTTCATTAGTGGATTTCCCTCTTCATTTGCCATTGGAACTTCTTGGCGTTGAAAGTTGCTTGCGTGTATTAACATTGATTTTATTAGAAAATAAATTGGTGGTTCAATCAAGAGATTATAACGCACTTAGTATGAGTGTAATGGCATTGGTAACACTCATTTATCCTCTAGAATATATGTTTCCAGTTATTCCACTTTTACCAACATGTATGGCCTGTGCAGAACAATTACTTCTTGCCCCTACACCTTTTGTTATTGGATGCCCTGCAAGTTTTTTACTTTATAAAAAGAACTTTAGGTAAATTTTCTTTTTTTCATTTAATTTTATCAAATATAAATTTATGTATATACGTTTTTATTTTTATTTTTATTTTTAAGACTTCCAGATGATATTTGGCTCGTTGATCTTGATTCTAATAAAATTTCGCCACCATCTGGAAATAATGAAGAATTGCCTCCTTTGCCAGAGCCGGAAGGAACTGTACTTAAAAATCATCTTAAACAGGTACAAATTAACAATAAAAATAAATCAAAATAATAATAAAATTAAAGAAATTATTTATAATATATTTTTATATAAAATTTTAAATCAAATAATATTTTAAACGTAAAATTTAAATGAATGTAAAATAATAGTTAAAAAAAAAAGATTGAATTTATTTAATAAATAATAAACAATTTCAAATATTATAAATAAAATGTTAAATCTTTTAATAAAAAAAAAAAGAAAAAATTATGTATTTTGAAGGAATATATTTAAATTTTTTTTTTTTAAATATATTTTTCTAGTTTTATGTTATATTTTTTTATTATTCATACATTTCAAATTTTAAAATCATTTTATAAAAACATTTACAATAAATAAATATTCATTATTTTAAATACTTTTTTTTTTTTTTGGATAATTTAAATAATTTTCATCATACTATTTCATTCACAAATAACTCTTCTTCTCTTCTTATCTCCCCCCTCAACTTAGGCTATGCATCTCATGGACCAAGTCGGACCTGCAGTAAATATCTTTTTTTTATCTCTATTCTATTTCCTTTTCTTACTTATCTTTATTTATTTATTTTTAAGTTTTAATATACCTCATACTTATAATATTCAATTAAAATTATCGGATGGATTTTTATCTTATTATTATATAATTATAAAATTAAATTATTAAATTATTAAAGCTTTGGTGGCTGTTTTTATTTATAAGGGAATTTTTTAAATAAAACCACATATTGATATTTTTTATTGTAAATTTATTCAAAAAAATATCAATATGTGGTTTTATTTAAAAAAAAATCCCTTATATATAAAATTAAATTTTTTTAATTATTTTTTTCATGTGGACATAAAAAGTAACTTTATTTTTAAAAATTTTATTATTAGTTCTAAAAAAAAAACAATTAAAATCAAATTTCAACTGTAAGTACCTATAAAATACTATGGCAGTCAATCACACTATTTATATAAATTTTCAACTAAAAATTTAATATAAGTAAGCTTGTTTTTTTTTCTTTATTTTCACAAAAACGACTTTGAATTTTTAAGCAAATAGCACTTGTAATATTTTTTAATTATGCATGATTAATTATAAAAATGATTGGTGTTATTATTATTATTATTATTATTATTGTAAAAAAAGTTGAATTTAATTTAATATTTACTAAAAATATGAGATTAATGATGTGTTGTAAATTTATTTATCTCTCTTAGGCGTTAGCAGGCATGTCTCCTGCTGCTTCGGCGACTGCTCAACCACCCCCATCGGTTACATCAAAAAGAGAGAGTATGTCTCACCGATCATCTCCATTACCTTCAAGAAGAGATTCGATGATGTCAGCAGCCAGTACCGGTACTGGTCCAGTGGGTATCACTTCTCTACACCCTCAACCTCAACATCCTCCGGCAGCAGGTTTCAATCCCTTTATATATGGAAATGATGTCGATTCAGTCGATGTTGCAACTCGAGTTGCAATGGTAAGTTAAATTTGGAGTAATTACTTAACACAAATTTTAAATTCCTTCATAACCAACCACCAAATTTATGAATAATTTCCGGTTAATTTCTTATTTACATTAAATGATTAAAATTTGGAAGGTTTATAAACATGAAATACATATACGAGGTGTGTTCGAAAAGTAAGATGACTTTGTATTTTTAAGGAAAAAATATTTATTTATTTATCAATATTTATGTTTTCCCCTTCAAATTAATCCCCCTCAGATCAATACACTTATGCCAACGGATTTTCCAATCCTCAAAGCACTTCTCATAAGCACTTTTCGGTATAGCTTTGAGCTCTTCCAGCGATGCAGTCTTTTTCTCCTCAATCGTTGCAAATCTCCGTCCTTTCATAGGTCTCTCTAGTTTTGGGAACAAGAAATAGTCACATGGGGCCAAATCCGGTGAATATGGTGGCTGAGGCATGATTGTGGTGTTGTTTTTGGCCAAAAAAGATGAGTGAGCAGGGGCATTATCGTGATGCAGAAGCCATGAATTGTTTTTACACAATTCTGGACTTTTTCTTCGTATTGCTTCTCAAAAACGGCGCATAATTTCAAGATAATACTGTTTATTGACCGTACGACCATATAGTAAGAGCTCCTGATGCACCACGCCATGGTAATCGAAGAAAACAGTGAGCAAAACTTTGACATTTGATCGAACTTGGCGTGCTTTTTTCGGTCTTGGCTCACCATTTGTAAACATTTTTTTTACTCAGAACAGTTTCACCGTATGCCACTGTGAACATTTCAAGTGTTTCGGAGCACTTTATTTTATTTTTTACACAAAATTTGATGCAAATCCTTTGATCCATGCCGAGCACGCATAACACTTATAACATTTACGCCTCTCAGAACCAAACAAAAACTGTTATACGCTTGAAACTTGGTACAGATATTCGCGAAGAGTGTATTAACATAACAAAATAAAAAAATCGATAATCGAAAGTACGTTGCCCACAAAATTTGAAAAGTCACCTTACTTTTCTAACACACCTCGTATGCATAAGATAATTAATGTTTCTCTTTTCAAGTCAAAGTACATTCTATTTTTTCTATTTTCTGATCTGAAACAAACTTGAAAGTGTCCACATCCCTTATTAATCTACCAACCTGTCCTTTCATTTCTTGGACTCACTAATTAAAAATTGCCCTAATCCAGATGCGATGTTTAACCAAAGGCAAAAAAAATCTTACTCAAATTAATATATTTTATTGATTTACATAAACTGTGTGTGTGTGTGTGATTAGTTTAAATTAGATTGAACAATAATATTTTCAATATAAGTATATGTATATATTTATATAAATGAATTATTTCTTAATTTTTATACCTTAACTTTCTTATTAAAAAATTTTAAGAATTATTTGAATAAAAATTTAAAACCCTGACCAAAATATTTATTTTTTCATTTATTTATATTACAATAAAAAAAAATTAGTCATTGTTAAATTATAGTAAGGTGCATAAAATGATCAATAATAATATCGTATATAGATATAGGATATGTATAACCAGTGGCGTCGGGCCGGGGGGCACGTGCCCCCCAAACATTGTGCAAAAAATAAATTTAAAAGTGATTAGTTTTGTAACTGAGAACCCAAAAGTAAAAAAACATCTTTAAATTATGTATAAGTATAGTCTAACGTTATGAATAAATAAATAATATATTTTGTCAAAATTTTTTCCGGAGGAGACCCCGGACCAGCCCCCCCCCCAACATAATAGATCACGCGCTACGCCACTGTGTACAACATAATTAATAGGGAAAATAAATGTTATTTTAATAAAAATTAAAAGTATAGAAAGTTAAATGAATGTTTATATTTTTGAATTTTTAACAAAATATTTATTTATTAATTTTAAAATATTTATACAATTATTATTATTATTATTATTTGTTACAGGTGCGATTTTTTAATTCGCAAAATCTTTTAGCAAACTTTAGTGAACATACACGTACACTTCGATTATATCCGAGACCAGTAGTTGCCTTTCAAATAAACAGTTTCCTACGATCGAGACCTCGAACTTCAAATTTTTTAAATCGATTTGCCCGAACTCAAGCTGTAGAATTTCTAGCAGAATGGTCTTTAACGCCCACTAATGTTGCATTTTTAAGAGTACAAACTGGTGTATTTGACCCTGCTCAGGTATTTTTATATTATATTAAAATATTATTATTATTGTTGTTGTTTTTTTTATAAATATTCATGATTATTATTATTTATAGGTCGGGGATAAACCTAGATGGTATGCCCATAATTTAGAACCCATACGCTTTTCAGCTTGGGATGATTCTTCATCTCTTAATGGAGCCTTGAGAGCTCTAGCTCATCATGAATTGCAGCCAACTGATGAAAGTGGTTCAGATAGTGATGCTGCTGAAAGTACATCATCCTCTTATTCTTCTTTAAGTGACTTTGTTTCCGAAATGGTCTCCTCAGATCTTTCTCCAAGTTTTCATGTAAATAATATACACATTGAATCAGAATTCGTATTACTAAAAGGAATTTAAAAATGTCTAATTACTTTTAGGCACCTACCCCATATCAAGATCATGGAAGTGAGCATAGTTTAAATTCTGGATTAGACCATAAAACTGTGTATAGACCACCGACAGGACTTCATTTACCTGGTGGATTAGTAACTCCTATTGATGATGATGCAGCAGATGATAATGCTGGTATCGCGGGAGGGGAATCAACTTCTTCAAGTAGAAGTGATCTCTCCTCACCAAGCTTCGCCCGAGATCCTTCAGAATTATTACCTATTAGGACAGATGCATTGGTATTCAATTATTTTCTACTACTTTCTCTTGATAATATCTACTCATAATTATAGATAGTCTCAATAGCAGAAAAACCTGTCAACTTTAGGACAAAGAAGAACCTGGAGGTGAATCTTCAAATTCAGCATCTACTACCCCGAAAACAACAGTATCAGCAACCCCTTCTCTTTCGGAAGTTCCAAAACGGGTGGCCACTCCACCCTTAGGCCAAGTACTAGCAAGAGCAGGAAGTGTGGGAAGTGGTGGTAGTGCAGGGAGCTTTGGAAGTGGTGTCCAGAGACAAGGAAGTCAAACATCTCTTTTGGAGCAACTGGCTGTATCAGCAAAAGAACTTGTTAGGGAAACCACTCGTCAAAGTTCTCAAGATGGCATACTAGCGCATATGGATAAAGTTAGTATAATTCTAATTCTAATTAATAATTCCAAATAAGTAGTATAATGAAAATATTTCATATAAAATTATGGAATAAAATTATTATTTATTTATTTTATAGTTTAATATCTATGGTTATGAAAAAATCGATTTACACCTACCCTATACTTTAAAAATTTAAATTTAAGAAATAAATCCTCAATATTTGAGCCATTCACACACTCATTGCTCGTATAAAATAATTTAATAAAATTATACATATATTGAAGGCATATAAAAAGTAAAACAAATTATAATTAGTAATTACAATTGTTAAAAAATAAAATATATAAATAATGTAAATCCGTGTTTCCCAAAGTGGGGCCCACGCCCCACAGGGGGGCAATTTGATTGTAAAGGGGGGAGGGGCAAAATGGACTCGACATGAGTTTAACCCTTTTGCTCTGGGCTATTTAAATAATGATGTAAATTATTTACTGGTAAAAAAAAGAAATTGTCTGGATATAACAGAACAGGGCTGGAGACTTGAGACTTAAGCTAACCAAATTGGAAGCTAATCTAAAATTTAAAAGCAAGATCATTCGCAAGGATCTCACTAAATTAAAATATTAAAATAAAAAAAATCTTTTAAAATTATTTTGAATTTGAATTTGAATTTGAATTTTTCATTATATGTTTTACTTACTGTGTTTGGTTAACAATTTCCTAGTGATTTCTTCCCAAAATCTGTCATTTAAGTTTCTTAATTGAACTATTCAATTTTTTAATATTAAAAATTATGTATATGTTACATAGGGGGGCATAAGAATTTTAGAAAGGCATAGGATAGGGAATGGCATAAAAAAGGTTGGGAAACACTGATCTCTTTTTAATAAGAGAATTCAAGTAAGATCAGTTTCTAGAGAATTTGTTAAATTTTGTAAAATATTTGGACCTTTTTATCCAATAACCATAAATATTATGTTTTTAAATATCAAAATATCAGTATATATTTACATTTTTTCAAAGTTAATTTTTATTGAAAATTTCCTAGTAAAATACTTATTAATTTTAATAAAAAAAAAAATATTATTTTTGTCTTTTTTTTAAAAATAAAAATCAATAAAGTACAGGTAAACCTCGTTTAATGTTTTAACTCTTCGTTTAATTCTAGTATTGCTCGGTTTCATTTTAACATCGTAGAGTAGAATCCAAAAAAAATATTTTTATATTTCAAAAATTTCATTTTTTTAAACTGTGCTACAAAAACCATTTATTATGTAGTTTCTAACTTCTTTTGGATCAAATCATTAACTTTTTTACATTCAAGAAAATAATTATCGTTTAAAAAGAATTTTAGTTGTTTTTTTTTATAAAGTGAATTTTTTTAGTTTAATCTTTAATATTTTTTTAATTTTTTAAAATGAAATATATCTATTTGTAATCTTATTTAATAATATGGAAATTTTCTTGTATAATAAAACTTTTATTTTAACATTATTTCAATACCTTTTATTATATTGTTTTAAGCGATGGGACACATCTACGACGTTATTCGTGGTTTACCTTTATTTTTTTTTTAAACATTTCATTTTAAATTTAAGTTTATTTCTTTAATTTTTTTGACATTTTTTTCAATTCTTTCTTTTTTTTATTTTAACTTTTATTTTTATTTCTTCACAGATCTCTGAAAGATCAGATTCTCGTAGGCCGAGACATGTAAACCATAATTTAATCTTTTAGGCATGGCTTTTCATTTTTTATATAAATCAAATAATGTATGTAGCTTCAAATTTGGGCAGCTGGGCAGCTATTTAATAAATTGTAAAATAATACAAACAAATAGACAGATATTTTTTTTAGGTATTGTAGGTGCACAGAATTAGTAAATCAGACATATTATCTAATACATAATTAATTTATAATATAAGTATTCATTCATTTTTGATAGATCATCATGGACACAAATATCACATGATTTTTTTTCACAAGGAATGCCCAAATTTGCACTGTAGCTCAAGCTAATTTATGCTTTGTAGATTCTTCTATCAAATTAGTTTCAATTAAAATATAATTTGTATATTGATTTTGTTTGTGGACTTCGTAAATAATTGTTGATTAATAAATATATAGTATATATATTTATATATAAATATATTTTTATTTACCCTTAATTCCAAAAGAAAGCGAACTTTTTAAAAAAACAAAAAACCAATGTACATTTTGGAACAAATCATTTTTATTAATCAATGTATTCCCCTTCTGCATCGATACACAAATTTGCACGCTCCAACAAGTTTTCAAACAACTTCTCCATGTCCTTTATTGGAATAGTCTTTAGGATGTCGCGCGGTCGTCGCCTTCTCAATGGCTTCAATCGATGCATGCCACTTTCCTTTCATCGCCAAATGCAGTTTAGAGAACAGATAGAAGTCGCACGGAGCCAGATCTGGTGAATAGGGCGAATGATGCAAAGGAATAACGTCATTTTTTTTTGTCCAAAAATTCAGTTACAAATCGCGAACGCGGTGCATTATTGTACAAAAGAGTTCAACTGCCGATTTCTCGATATTCTGGCCGAATACGACGAATTCTTGCCAGCAAACGGTTCATGAAGCCCAAGAAAAACTCTACAGTGACTGGCCGGGTGGAACAAATTATTTTTGGATAATTCCTTTTGAATCGTAATAATCCGGTTCTGGGACGGCCTGATCTTTCTTCATCATCCAGCGTCTCTCTACCCGATTTGAATCTCCCGAACCACTCGTAAACTTGCGTACGGGATAGACAATCATCACCAAATGCATTTTGTAGCATTTGGTGCGTTTCAGTAAAAGTTTTTCCAAGTTTAACACAAAAATCAATTACAGCTCTTTGTTTGAAACTCCGATGCACAAAACACACTGACATTTGAAACGCAATAACTTTTGTTGTATGCATCCAAATGACATGAAATTTATACCAGTTGTCAATGAGGGACTAAGCCATCTACGGGTAAAATATTACAACAGATGGCATTAGTGGTACTATTTTTTTTAAAAGTTCGGTTTCTTTTGGAATGGAGGGTGTATTTACAAAAATATCAAGATGATTATTTGAAAGACATTATTTTCAAGTCCCTTTTATTTTACTAGTGAAATTTCACACATCAGTTCAATTAAATTTTATTACAATCAAAAATTTAATTTGTTCCATTTAACAGCTGAAATTACAAGCAAAGGAGAAAATCTCGGAGGCAGCAGCACAAGAGGAAGGTCGTCTCTTTGCTCCTCTCGAACAGGTGCTGCCTGTTAAATTTTTCTTAGAATTTATTCAATTGATACATAAATTTAATTTAAATTAGATAAATTTGATCGTATTGAAAAAAAAGTAGGCAACAGTTTAGGGAAATTGCTTTAAAAAACAAACAAACAAAAAGTAAATCTTTTAATTGGATTTAATTAATATTTTTATATTATATTTTTTTCAATAGTTGACTATTCAAGCGAAAAAAGCCGCAGAGGAAGCGTCAAAATCGGTTCAAGAAGCTAGCAAAACAGCATTAGAAGCAAGTAAAACAGCGGCAGGTGTATCAAAAAATACTCTTGACGACTTGACTTATGTTGGAAAAAGCACGTTAGATGATTTAACTAAAAGTGCAAAAGAGGTTGCAACTAAAAAAGGGTTATTGAAGGTAAGAGTAGAACTAAGGAGATATTTTTTTTTCAATCTTTATATAAAATAAAAGCAAAATATAGAAAAGTAAAATAAAGTAGATTTTTAAAAATTTCAAGAAAATTAATATATATTGATATCTCATATATATCTTTTTAAAATCCTCTTTCTCATTTTTGTATTTGTTTGTTTTTATTATTATTTACCTCGGATTAAGATTAATTTATTTTTGTTCTTTTAATTATTTACTGTCTTAAATATTTACTCCTTTTCATGGGATTTTAATTCCAACAAAATTTTTTTATTTTAAATTTTAAATTTGAAATGACAAAATTTATATGTATAAATACGAGATGTGTCTAAAAAGTTAGGTGAATGGTATGACAAAAACATAAAAACAGAATGTTAATTGTAAATACCTTTAATAACCTTCAGGATACTCTCCACTAGCCACCACACACTTCTGACAACGTTCGTATAACGCTTGAAAACTGTTGGAGAAGTCTTGATGTGGAATCGTTCTCAGAGTAGCCGTCACATGGTTGTAAACCTCCTCGACGTCCGCAAACCGTGATCCCAAGACCAAGTCTCGTCTTCTGTAACAATGACACCTAGAAAGGCTGGATCTTAGTCAATCACCGATTTTTTGTTAGCATCTTTCGTACACGTTCAATGTTTTCTGGTGTCCTGCTTGTGGATTGCCAGCCTGAACGTTGTGACGGCTACTCTGAGAACGATTACACAACAAGACTTCTCCAACAGTTTTCAAGCGTTATACGAACATTATCAAAAGTGGGTTGTGGCTAGTGGAGAGTATTTTGAAGGTAAATAAAGGTATTTACAATTAACATTCTGTTTTTATGTTTTTATCATACCATTCACCCAACTTTTTAGACACACCTTGTATATTATATTGGGGGCAGCATGGCTGAGTGGGTAGAGTACTAGATTTCTACACAGAAAGCCTGAGTTCGAATCCCAGCATAGAACTCAAGATTATATATTTATTTAATTTAATTAATAATTAATAATTAATAAAAATAAAAATAAATATAAAAATCTAATTCAAATTTAACATCGGCTGCCCCACCGAAGAAGGCAAGGGGAAACCACTTCGGTCAAATTTTCCCATGAACACCCTATGACTCCTGTGGAGTTATTAGGGCCACGACACTTCCGCTAGGAAGTTATCGACAACGAAGTAAAGTGTATATTATATGTTCTTTGTATTCAACTTGATCAATAATTTTCAACGAACTTTTAGTTCGTTTATAAAATCTATATGTCTGTGTGTCTGTCGCCAAAAATTTTTGATTTTTTAAATTTTAAAAATCTTATAATATTGTAAATATTTATGTGTAATTAAATTTGATTAAAAATGTAAATAAATCAATCTTTTTTACAGAGAAAGCAAATTGATTTTAAGTTATACCATATCATAAACATTGTTATATATAAATATCGTATAATTTCATAAAATAATTTATCAATATGATCAATAAATATGAATAAAAGTTCGTTGATAGTAATGCTTCCTAGCATTCCCAGATGTTTTGTTTTTAATTATAGTAAATTATTTATAATTGTATTTGTTTTTTAGGCATTGGGTGATAGTCGAGATGCAGAGTCACCCCCTTCACCTCCGACAGGATCAGGAGGACCACCTCAAGGAGCTGCACCATCCACTTCACTTGTTCATGCAACGGATATGAGTCGCACATTAGGAGCAGGAGGAAGAGATTTTCTAAGCAATATGAGTCATGAATTAAACGGAATTGCTGCACAAACTTCGAGCATGTTCAGTGGAATTTTTGGTTAGTTGTTATTTCTTTTTTCATGTTTTTTTTTATTTAATTTAGATTAAAATCAATATATTTTAAATTAGATTTAAAAATAATTTAATTTAAGAAATTAATAGTATTTTGCTATAAACAAACAAAAAAAAAAAATTCAAAAACCAAAATCTACAACAAAACAAAACCAAATACATTTATAGGATCTAAGAGTTCTTCCTCAAAAAATGCTCAGACTTCTGCAAGTGGAAGTCAGAGTTCAAGTGGATCAACTGCTACTTCTGTATTAGGACGAGCAAAAGAAAAAGTGCAACCCTTTGGACCTTTTCCTAAAGGTTGGTAGAAAAGAAGTAGCCTGCCTGCAACCACTTTTGTTTTGTTTTCTAAAATTATTTGTTGTAGATATTTTTGTATTTTTCACTTTTAATGATATTAATAAAAACACATTTTATAATTATTTAAAACTTAAATTATCATTTAAAACAATTAATATAATTAATAATATGACTTCAGACAGATTATATTTATTTTTTTAATAAAATTTAAGTATAATCGCTTTATGGAATCTGTCTGCCAGCATTTAAATTGCTCTTATCATGACGTTTGGGGAAAAAATATAAAAGTTACTATTCGTGACATTGTATTAATTAATTATATGTTTTTGTAAATGATTTATTTAATAATGAGCCACAAAAACATGAAATACATAAATAAATATTTAGTTTATTGTACCATGTTATGTACTTATTTTATCAAAATGTGCACAATGTAATAAGAATGCAGTGAATACTCGAATCTCTCGTTTATAAAAAATACACTTAATATCATGAAATCATGAAAAGAGAAGTTGAATTTAAATTAGAAAAAGAATTGATTCTCGTATTTCTGTGGTAAAATAAATAAAACTTGATGGCATACCTATTGAGTTATACAATTTGTTTTTACATGAGTGATCTAAGACTACATAATCTGGGAATACTGTCCATAGAACAAGAAATTACAAAAAAATATAAATTTTCAGAGAATTATACACAATTTTTAACTATGAAAATTAGAAGAATTACTTTTGGAGGAGGAGTTTTTTTTTTTTTATTAATTACTACCTAATTTAAATAATGCAAAAGTTTTTCTCTAATAGTTTGTTTCAATTACAATTATTTCTTTATATTTATTAATTGATTGACTTAGAAAGGGCAGAAATATAGAAACCATCCTGGGTGTTAAAAGTTCTAAGTATTTGCTTAATATTAATGAAAAAATTAGTTTATTACACGATTGCATGATTTTTAGTTTGATTTTTTTTTTATTATTTTTCACTTAATTCAATTTTATATTGATTTTTAAAGATATTTTTCTAATTGTTTGTTTTTTTAAATATTCGAAATATTTTTATTGGAAAGCATGTTTGAAAATATAATTCTATAATGTATAAGTAATAAAAAAAAATATAAATAAAAGGGTTAAGTTTACTGTAATTTAGAAAGATTATGAATGTTCTTAAACTCGAAAATAATTAAGGTAAATGTACCAGTGGTGGACCATCTTAAGATAAATTTTCATTAAAAAACACTGTTATTCTGTAATAAAAGTGAGAATAACAACAAAACAAGTGCCAACATATTGTACAACTATTTTTAATTATCACTACCACACAAACATTCGGTTAATTTATATTTAAATATTTATTTTTAATTTTTTTCAAAACGTATTTTTTGTTCTAGTAGTGGGCCATCTGAAAATCGAAAGTTTCAGTAGTGGGCCACTTTTTGATCCAGTAATGGAACATCAACCTAAAATGGGTTTAAAATAAATAAATGGAATAAAATTCACTAAAGATTGGTTTTATTCCTATTTTTTATAATTTCTTATAATTTTTTATAATTACCGACCGACGATAGTAAGGGAGGTATTGTTTATTTTAATTATTCTTTATATTTACAGTTTGTTTCTATATATTTACAAATCTTATCTATTTAAACGCGCGGTTTTTAAACAAGAAAGTCAGTTAATGCAATCGAAAAGAGAAAGATAATGACATTAATATAATTTAAAAAATATATTGGAAATTTTAGTAATATTAATTTAATATCATTACAATTATTCATACTAATATAATAATAAATATATTTTATTAAATGTATTATTATCAGTAATAAGATGTTTAAATATATAATAAATTGTTATTGATTTAATTTCATAAAGTAAAATTATAAATTTAATAATGTTTATAAATTGGGAATTAACCTATTTACACAATTTATTATCAGCATAAAATTTAGTTATCTAAAGGAATCTGATGAAAATATAATTTAAGTTGTAAAGATTTAGTGATTTGCCATGGGTTGTCTCAATATTTGGCCACGTGTTCCACTACTGAATAAAATTGTTCTAGAGACTTAAAACAAAAAGATTTAGCATACATTACATTTATTTTAATAAAAAAAACGATTTTAGTAAAAAAAAAATTTAATCGTATTTTTTAGTAATGGGCCACCCCGGTCCACTTTTGAAAAAAATGAGATATTTGTTTCAGTAAATGACCTTAATAATTTTTAATCATCATATAAATTAAATATTTCAAACTGATTAATATAATTTTAGTATCAACTGTAGAATTTAATTTTTGGATTGAAATTATTATTAAATAAAACATAATCTATTGAAAATAAAGTGAAGGATATCCTTAACGTTTTGCATAAGAAACGAACCTTAAAAATTTTAAAATTCATAATTATAAGATAAATGCAGCCATTGGTCTCTGTTTCATTGATAAGCAATCCGAAAAAGGCTCTTCTTGATATTTATCGATATCTCAAGTTAAATTTAAAATTAAAAAGCTTATTTTGATCAAAAATCTATCAAATGGTCCATTACTGGTACAGTGGCCCACGATTGGTACATTAATCTTAGTAAATGGTTATTTTTTTAATTATATAAAAATAAAAATAGAATTATATATAATTAAAATAATATATTTATTTTATATTGAATTTTATTTTTATTCAGGCCGAAAGGGGCTTGTAGAGAAATCTTCATTGATTCGACATACAACCACGAAAACGAAGCAAGATGAAATTCGTCAGCACGCTGAACGATCTACTAGCAACTCAGAAAATCAAGCTTTCTTAAAAGATGTTAGAAATATAAATAATCTATTTTTTTTTTTCTATTATGGTTCTTTGAATGTTTAATTTAAATTTTGATATCTCCATTTCGTAGGTTGTAAATCATATTCTCGAAGGGGAAGGAATTGGTTGGCTTAAATTAAATCGACTAAAAAAATTAATGGAAGATGAAAGTTATCGTAATCTTGTTGTTAGTAAATTGAATCGAACACTGGAACGAAAAATATCACCGGACGATCATATTGATGATGTGGTATGGTATCTTATAATTATTAGTTATACATTTTTATTTAATTTATTTAATATGGTTAAAAAATATCTCCTTATGATTTGTAGTGTGTGTCTAAAGCTGTATGGAAAGGAATGCTTAAAGCTCTTCAGGTTGTGATCCATGGTCTTGAAATTACCAACAACAATTTTGGATTGGGGGGAATGGCTTCAGCTTTTCAAGTTCTTGAGATTGCCCATACCCATTACTGGTCTAAAGAACAAATAACAGATTCATCTGCTGGAACTGGAATCTCTCAGGTTTTTATCAAAAATAGCAATCCTATTATAATATATCTAGTACATTCATAATTGCAGTGGCGCAACCAGGATTTGATCCTGGGGGGGGGAGGTTGACTAGCCGATCCACCTTCCTATGCCCCCCCTCCCCCGGGCTCTCAAAGACAAATTTTCATTAAGATTTTTTTTTTAAATTAAATATTTAAAAAAGTTTTGGAAATGAAACACTGATTTTACAAAATCTGGCAAAAAAATTTAATTTTGTATTTTATTTACTCGTATTCACAGTTTTAGAAAGAAAATATTTTTTTCCAGCTAGAAGTAAATCATTTTAGCTTTCCTCAACTTGTTTTATTTAAACTCCGATTATCCATAAACTCAACAGTTTCTGTACGAAATATAAGCAATTTTTATTTTTGTTAAAAATTTTTTAAAATAAAATAAAATTACTGTTTATACATTAAGTTATACTTTAAGAATTTTTTTTTTTTAAATAAAAAGAAGGATTATATTTTTTCTTTTCTATTTGTAATATAGTAAATAATATATAGCAATTTAAATTTTTTTTCTCTTCTGGGGGGGGGGGGTTAAAACCCTAAACCCCCCTGGTTGCGCCACTGATAATTGAATTAAAATCCAAATATTACATTAATAATATATATTACATTTTATCATCAAAATTCAACAAAAATTTTCTTCTGCATTTGTAATATAGTTAAAACCTATACATACTTATTATACTATTTGCTAAATGGAACTTGATGGACTTGTATTTATGCTGGTTCCACTAATCACTAGTTATTAATATTATTAGAATTAATTTAAAATATGTGTTATAAGGTTAAAAGGGCGCCACATGGTGGGAAGTAGCGAAGCTGCCTCACGTTCTCGTGGTCCCGGGTTCAAGTCCCGGGCCTGGCAAGGGAATTTCTCTAGCTAGGGTTTATGGGACGGAGTCAACCTAACCTCCGGGATCAAAATTGGGAAAGCTATCAAAATTGGATAGCGCCTCCGATCAAGAAAATCAAGGTAAAGGTTGATATGACCCGTTCTGCTGATCAAAGGACACCTCATTGATATAACCGTCTTGGTAGGCTTTGTCCTTGCGAAGGTCGTACAAAAGTCAGAGGTTTTTTTTTATTATAAGGTTAACTGGATAGAAGTACAAGTTTGTTTTATTTTAAAGGCACCAAATAGTCGAGTAGAGACACTCCAGATTTTATTATATGTAAATTTAAATTTTTCAAATAATTTTCAGACTTCATCGCCTTATGGAAGTCGAGAGAATTTAGGCTCACCTCAAAGTCCAACTGGTCCTCCAGAAATTTTAAGAAAAAGTTCCACTGGTGGCGAGCAACATGAAATGGGATCAGGTGCTGCAGATATGCTTCGAGATTTGTTAAATCAAAAACGGAATTTATTTCTCAGTAAATTAACATCAATCGATTCTGAGGTAGAGTGAAAATTATTTTCATTATCATCTCTTCTTGATTGTTGTTGATATTTGTTGTTTCCTCAAAGCTTTCTTTGTGCTTCATATATTCAATACACTCGGTTATTTTATTACATCAAAGATGTTACACACCTAATAACATTTAATTGAATATATCATATTTTTAATCATCATTTTACCGAATTTAAAAATTTGATATCAATCATTTCTTCTTAATTACATTTATACAAGAATACATAGAACCGACCGACGATTTGAAATCAATTAATTTCCTAACAACATTATATCTATATATATATATATATAAAAATATATATATAAAGTAATAAATTTTTAAAACTTGAATTAAAATTACTAAATTATATTATCTTGGTTTTTATTTTTTAGTTTTAGTTTAGTTACTCAATTATTAATTACTACTATATTTTAAGTGAAAAATTTCCGACAATGAATATAAAATTAATACTTTGTAAACTACCACTTCCGGTTTCCGGATATACACCAAAAGTTAATGAATTCATCATACTGATGCATTAAGTAAATATACCAAAATTTATCAAAATTCGTTGAGCCGTTCAAGTTACACACGTCTATACGGACACAATATGGACAGACGAACGGACGTACAAATATCATGCTACAAATACTTTTTGCTATCCCGCCATTTTCACTAAGGTTGACAAAAATGTCTGTGTGTGTGTATGTATGTAGACAAAATTTGAGGTAGAAACATGAAATTTGGTATACGGGAATTATTCAAAATTCGTAGTTTTCTATCAACTTTTGAGAAATGTAGCTCAACCGGAAGAGGGTCATTACCTACAACCTTTTGATTTTTTTTTCTTCTAAAGTGACCGTAAAAATAAAGATATATGTTTCATAATTTTTCACATAATTAAAAATTGTATAAAACTGCTATATATAGAATTTCAGCATGATTGAAAGTACCAGAATTAACTTTTTAACACTGCAAATCTCACGCGCCAGCACGTGACGTGGTGCTATCAACAAATGTCAAACACGAGCTGGTTTAATAAATATTATTTATTAATTTTAATTTATAATTTAATTTTAATTAAAATAAATTTATCAATATAATATATATGTTAATTAATCCACTTCAAATTGCGAGATAGTCGAGTGGAGACACTCCAGATTTTTTCTGTTAACAATAATAAAAATATGTTAACATATGAAAAAATCTCCACATGGTGTGAAAATTGGTGTGAAAACAATTTCTTCCCTTTCTATCGTCGGTCGGTAAAAAGATTAAAAAAATATTAAATTGATTTTTAATAGATTATTTAATTAATAAAGGATTAATAGGTCATTTCAGTCTTTATCAGTTAAGTAAACTTAATTTCATTCTTTCTACACGTTTAATTAAGTGATCATCTAAATATAAATTAAAGAAAAAAAAAACAACAACCATTTTAATTTATTCTTCTTTTTCAATGAAAAAAAAAACTCAAAAATTTCGATTTTTAATTATTTATTTATTTATTTATTTTTAAATATATATTGTAATTTCAAATCACATACTATTTGAGGAGTTTCAAAATAAATCACAAAAACTTCTCGAAGAATGCTTTGCACCGTAATTTTCCTCCCTGGTGATGATTATAACGGGATGCTTGCCTGCATGCTGTATCCCCGTGGCGCCTGCAGACCGGTGACGGCGGGATTGGCGGAGCCCCCTCCGAATCCGGCAGCATCGTGACTAACCCTGCATTGGTGCGCCCTCGACCCGGAGGGCTCACCAGCGGCGGTACTTGTCGCTCCGCTGTCAGCGATTCGGAACTGGACCATGCCGGCCTTGTGAGTGTGACCGTTTGTTTCCTCCTCCTCTCATTTATACTCATTCAGATATTACTTATTTATTATTGTATTTCGAATTGCTATTCGAAAAACGATGGCGATTTCAACATTTTTTTTTTAAACGGCAACCCAAACGTAACTTCTTTTCTTCTGAATTTAATCTCCTTTTTATATTACATTATTAAAGCTTTGGTGGCTGTTTTTATTTATAAGGGAATTTTGTAAATAAAACCACATATTGATATTTGTTATTGTAAATTTATTCAAAAAAATACAAAAAATACACAACGTTTCGATTGCTACTTCTGCAATTGTTATCAAGCGACTGCTGAAGTGGCAATCGAAACATTGTGTATTTTTTGTATTTTTTTGAATAAATTTACAATAACGAATATCAATATGTGGTTTTATTTACAAAACTCCTTTTTATATTTTTATGTTTTTGGTGAGATAAATAATTCAGTACCAGTTCACCGATCCGCCGTTCAAATAGTTTTAAAGAACATATATTAAAAAAAAAAATAGTCATAAAACATACACTCCTTAAACGTACATATTAATGCACTGAAAGACAGAAAATTATGGCCTGTGGATATAACATAATATATATTTCGTAATTTGATTTTTCTTTATATTTATAATATTTTGTATTTAAGGAAGCGCTGTCTGACGTAGTTGCTGACGTCAATTAAGTTTCCTATTTTAAATTAAGAAAAAACTAATAAAGATGATTTTTCCCGAGGCTGAAACCAAAGCAAATCGATTTTTCTTATAAAAATTATCTATGGAGTGAATTTCAAAACAAAATCTTTCGAGCGGTTTAATATTTCAAAAATACAAATATATATAGAATTTTTGCTAGTATAATAAGATAAGATAAGATATATTACTACAATTTAATAATTGTTTTTAAACCAATGATAAATCTTAAATAATTCTAAAATATATTTTATAAAATTACTTTTTTGAAATTAAAAAGATTCCAATATATACTCTTTTTCTATTATAGCTCTATTCTTCCCACACTTGACTTACCTTTCAATATAAGTATATACTGGTAGATTGCAAGTTTTAGTAACATACACACAAAACCACCCCTAGGTTACTTATTAATAAAACACCTAGCTATTATTAAAACAAATTTTTTTTAGCATGGAAATTATACTAATCAAATGAAAGTGCATGTCTCTAATAAGATATTCGTGCTTAATATAATCAAGTGTGTAATTTTCTTCTTAAATACAATATATTTTATATAATTATTAAAATAATCTTTTTTTTTTGATTAGTAAAATAATTGGATTCTTTTATCATACCAAAATTATCCTATATTTGAATTAAATATATTATAAATTTTGATTTTAATTTTATTAAAGTCTTTTTATTTTATAATACTAATCTTGTTTTTTCTGTTTAAAATAATATAAAATTATTAATATGAAAAATAAAATCAATTTTTTATATAGGAAAAATAAATGTATTGTGTATTTTTTAGCAACCACATCCAATAAAGCAACGAACTCCGAGTGTTTGGTCATCAAAATCCTCTTATAGTACTGGTTTTCGATATCATGGTGGCAATATAGTTAATACTTCACCAACGCCTTCGCCCGATGCAGGTCGTACTTATCTTTTTGAGGGTCTTGTAAATGAAAGAAGTAATCTATGGGACCAGATGCAATTTTGGGAAGATGCTTTTTTAGATGCTGTTTCTCAAGAAAGAGATATGGCTGGAATGGACCAAGGACCAGGCGAAATGATGGAAAGGTAATCATTTTTTTACACACTTTTATTTAGCTTACACCCGTTTCCGTGTCGTTAAATCTTGCAACGTGAATTTGACCCACTTCCCAATGTTCGAATGAGCTGAAATTTCGCATACATATGTAACTCCGATGACTATGCAATATTCTGATTCAACTTAGGTCATAGGCGACCTAGGAGGTATTATATTTATCAATTAATAATTATATATTGCATAATATTGAAAAATAGTAATTAGATATTCATATAATATTAATTTAAATCATGTTCAATAATTTTGTAGCGTGTTTTTAAAGTTTTTTTTATATTTTTTTATTTATAAAAAAAAACACACACACATATTCAAATATATATATATATATAATTATTAATGATGTTGTATTATGTTTTAGGTATAATTCATTAAGTGAAACGGAAAGAAAACGTCTTGAGCATGATGAGGATCGTTTACTTTCTACAATGCTTTACAATTTAGTTGCTATTATGGTAATGGTGAAAGTAAATAAATTAGAAATAAAGCGAAAAGTTAGACGATTATTAGGAAAAAGTCATATTGGTCTTGTATATAGTCAAGAAGTGAATGAACTTCTTGATCAGGTAAATAATCTTGAATATATTTATTAAAACTTTTGTGTTTTTTTATAATTTTTAAAGGGATTTTCATTAAAACACCACATATTTGAGATTAAAATTGAGAGAATACCTTATATATTTAGAAAATATTTAAATATATGTCTATGTAATTATATATACAAAAAGAAAAATACAAAAATAGACATTAACTTAATTTATTTTGAAGCCCCTTAAAGTGAATTATTTTATCATACTACATTATTTAATTCATTTTACAAAGTTCGAATTTGATTTGAATAAATAAATTTTAAGGGCCTTTATACGAGTGTGGAGTGAAAAGTTTCTGGCCTGACCAAGAAAAACGATGTTTTTAATTTTTTTTTTGCTATATTTTTCAACATAATCTCCATCAACACTGATACATTTCTCATAACCGTGTTATAATTAATTTAATTAATTAAAAAATTAATTTAATTTAATTTAATTTAAGCCTCATTAACAGTTATGAATCGACCCAAAAATTCGTTTGGATCACGCCTACAGCACCAAATTGTTGGTAGAAATGGTTTTTCGAAGCAGTTTTTGGTCGAACGTTAGCAAACGCAGCACCCACGTTGCACACAGCTTTCCATATTCAAATGGTTATGCAAAATATTTCGCACACGTTCAGCTAACATCGTACAGGTCTCAGCTATCTTGAATGTTGAAAAATAAAGCAAAAAAAAAAAAAATTTAAAAACCTCGTTTTTCTTGTTCGGGCCAGAAACTTTTCACCCCACTCTCGTATATAGGCGATATTTTATTTATTTAATTGATTTCACAATTTTTCAAATGACTACTCTTGTTATCATTTTTAGTTAAATAATCTGAATGGAAATGACATCGACTTGAAACCACTTGGATCACGACAAATGCATCGGCAATCGTTTACTGTCCATGCGGGTGTTGACCATAGTGGAGATCTCCTTTTTTTAGAAGTACGAGAGGACGGTCTCGTATTACGTTCTGTTAATGGAACTATAGTTGAACGTTGGTGGTATGAACGATTAGTTAATATGACATACAGTCCGAAAAATCGTGTTTTGTGCCTTTGGAGACGTAATGGGGGTCAGACCCAATTACATAAATATTATACTAAAAAGGTAAGTATCCAAAATTATTAAATAATAATTAATTGCTTAATTGGATGATAATAATAATGTTAAATTTGAAAACACATTCAACTCATGAACTTTCCCAATAATAATTTTATACATCTAATATAGTATTAATTAATTTGTAAAATATATGTACCATCATGGTTATTTTCCAATAATATAGTTATTAGTTTTTTAATATACTTCTTTATCTTTTAATCCAAATATTTAATATTATATACTTAAAAAAAAATCTTGAAATTAGACTAAAAATAATTGTATATTTATATATTTGGTAATTGTACAGGAAACGGATCATTGATGGATTTTGATGAAACTTCGCATGTGGATTTCTTGTTGTTTAATTCTAAGAAACTTTTTCCTTAGGCAATATAGGGGGTCTATTCCAGTTTTTGAGATATTAATAATTAAAGTTTGAATATTGACATTACATATACATCCATTGGACACACATATTTATATTTTATTGATTTGGCCAGAGGAGGGCTTCACCTTCGCCACTGTGTGTTCAATGGATGTATTTGTAATGTCAATATTCAATTTTAATCATTTTTATCTCGAAAACTAGAAGAGACCCCCTATATATAGCCTAAGGAAAATGTTTCTTAGAATTAAACAAGGAATCCACTGGCAAAGTTTCATCAAAATCGGAGAGGTGACCCATTTCTTGAACAATTAAATATATTTTAAATTAAGTCACAAGTCAGAAAAGTAGAAGCTCCTCTCACCTTTACACTGTAATTTTAAATTTCTATATAACACATAATACAAATGGAAACATTAAATAAATGAATAAGAATTAATATTAATTAATTAAATTTAATTATTTTAGTGTAAAGAACTATATTATTGCATCAAAGAAGCAATGGAAAAAGCAGCAACCCGTGGATCACCAGGAATGCTTGGAGTGGAACTCGGTGGAGAATTTCCTGTTCAAGACATGAAAACTGGAGAAGGTGGACTTCTTCAGGTCTGCCTTGAAGGTGTTGGGCTGTTATTCGCCAATAGCAAGGTAGGCATGTTCACCTATTAAAATTTTATTTTTTTTTATTTTATTCGTCATTTTTAATTTGGAAACACATCTGCATATGGGATCATATATATAGTTTTAATCTATCTGCAAAGGTAAATATTTTATATTTTTTTTTCATATCTAAAATAAATATAAAGATATATATTTTATTCTCCAATATATTTATAAGTATATATACAATTAAATAGGTTTTTATGAAATTCTAATTCAGTTTCATTCATCTAAAATATGAATTAATTCCTTTTTTTATTTTTTATTTTTTTTTTAAATTTATTAATATTAAAATATTGGAGCAGATTATATCTATATATTTCTTTTAAGAATTATTCAGAAAAATATTTAAAGGAGTTTATTCTTTCAAATAAATAAATAATATATATATATGGATAGAATTTAATAAATAAAATGAATTTATATATTTTATTATTTCTCATACAATAAATCTTGAATAATGTTTTTCAAAAAAGATTATGCGCTTTTTTAGAATATAATATTTTAGTAAAGTAAATTGAAATACTATTTAAATGTCCTTCTTCCTTTGGAGACATCTTCAATCTATCTATCTGTTCAATCGTCTGAATTCGCATTGATATTCTCCTAATATATTGCAAGAAACTAATAAATTGTCCCCCACCTTAGCCTAATGCATTTACTCATTTAAGTTCCAAGAGGCACATTAATTTAAAAATTTGGATAGAACACTTTCTTATTTAAAAATTTAAAATAGACACATTATAATTTGCCCCTGTGTCCCCGAACACACAGGCAGATATAATAAATTATTATTTAAAAAAATTTGGATTCTACAGGTCATGATTAGAGAGTGCAAAAAAAGGCGCCTAAAAAGGCAAGATTTTTTGTTAAAAAGGCTGTCAAAAAGGCATTTAAAAAAAAAAAAAAAGATGTAAAAAGGCTATTTTTTCAAAAATTTTCCAAAAAATATTGTATTTTTATAGATAAATAGTCTCTTTTATTAGCTTATGTTAGCAAAATAGTATTTAAACATTAACACAAATTTTACTTCTCTTAACGAATATCAAATAATTTTTAAAAGAAATATATTTTAATAAGAAACGAAAGAAATTTAAATTCTTAATTTTTATTAAACATATATACTGAGAAAAAGTAACACAAAAAAATAAAAAGGGATTTTATTTATAAATGTAATATTTTTACTTTATTATTATTTTATGAAATAAAATATAAACAAAACATAATTATTATAACTGTTCTCTCTCAGATGTTCCATCATCCCTATTCATAAAGAAATTGAACATAAAATACATTTGAAGATTTCGAATTTGTTCGGCGATCGGTCAGAATATTTTTAGAAATAGAAAATGACCTCTCAACATCACAAGATGTGAGAGGTGTAAATTTCAGAGACATAATTTCACTATATTTTAGTTTATTTGTGATTTAATTTTTATTAAACATATATACTGAGAAAAAGTAACACAAAAAAATAAAAAGGGATTTTATTTATAAATGTAATATTTTTACTTTATTATTATTTTATGAAATAAAATATAAACAAAACATAATTATTATAACTGTTCTCTCTCAGATGTTCCATCATCCCTATTCATAAAGAAATTGAACATAAAATACATTTGAAGATTTCGAATTTGTTCGGCGATCGGTCAGAATATTTTTAGAAATAGAAAATGACCTCTCAACATCACAAGATGTGAGAGGTGTAAATTTCAGAGACATAATTTCACTATATTTTAGTTTATTTGTGACTAAGTTGTTTATCTCAATATTTAAACCACTTAGTATATCGCATGATTGTTTCATAAAATCTAAACCCATATTATTCTGAAATCCACTTCCTCTCTATTACTTCTACTCTTTTTTTTTTAATATAATATTTTTAATTTCTAAGGGAAATTCAAAATTATATTCACTTAAAATGTCAAATTGCAAGAGTTGGATAGTTTATGAATTTGCAAAAAAATTGGAAATGATTGAAAAAATTATTTTTGTTGCAAAAAAATGCAAAAAAGGCAAAAAAAATTGCGAAAAATGGCACAAAAAGCTTGAAAAGGCGCGGAATGCCAAAAAAGTCAAAAAAGGCGAAAAAGGCGTTTTTTAAAATCTACCAGTGTGTTTTTTTCTTATTATTTTGATATCAATAGTTTTCAGTTATTTTTTTTTTTTTTTTTGTTTTTTAGTTAGTATTTCAATCTACATGTAGTTTTGTATTTACATACAACCAATAAATATACATTTTATGTTAAAATAAGAAATTGACTTTTTGAAATTTATATAATAAAAATTTTCAAAAATTAATAAACTAAGAATTGTATAGATCAGCTGTCGGGGAACTTTTTTAATCATTACCCCAAAATATTTTTGTGTAAGTTGATATTACCCCATGGTGAAGAGCAAAAAAAAACGAAATTGCCTCTTTGTAGCATCTTTCCTATTAGCCTGGCCCCCCCCCCCCCATGATATTTTGAAAGAAAAACAATAACTAACAATTTAATTTTGAAAAAAATACTAACAGGTTTATAAAATAGCAAAAAATATACTTTTTACTCACAAAAGTTTCATTTTTACCCCCAAAAATTTCATATTTACCCCATTTGGGTTAATTTACCCCGGTTCCTCGACCGCTGATATAGTTCTATGTATCTAAGCGTATTTTAGATAAAATCAGAACAAATTTATGTTTTTTTTTTTAATTGAAAAATTTATTTTAATTAATTTTTAAATTTGGTGTCTATATGTTTAATATAAATTCTAGTATTTATGAGACAAATTCATTATTTATTCTCTTTAAATATTTTTTTAAAAAAAACCTTAATTAATTAATTCGCAGGATTTATGAGCCACTGAAAGATGAGATAACCGGGGATTGGCGGAGAGTGCATAATGAGGAATTGCATGATCTCTATGCATCTTCAGACATAGTTAGGGTTATAAAATCTAGAACGTTGCATGGGCAGGGCAAGTGGCTAGAATGGAAGAGGAAGGAATGGCAAAGAGTTGTGGCTCAGGATAGGGACACTTGGAGAAATGTGGTTGCTGCGGCCAAGAACTTTCGAGTTCCAAGGAACCACAGAGATAGATAGATAGATAAAGTAGATTAATTAATTAATTAAATTATAATTCATTATGGAAATAATTATAATATTTACATGTGGACATTTTTAATTTTTATTAATATTTCAAAATGATTTAAAAATACCCCTCTAATTAATTGTCTCATTGTAAAATCATAATAAAAGTTATATTAGCAACACTAATACTATGAGTAAGTATTTGGCGCAAAGAATAAATCTTCACAATATTCATATTCAAATTCAAAGAATATAATATAATTATAATATAATTATTATATTTCCCACTTAGTGTTATCTGAAAAACAGGATTGAAAAACAACTTGGTAAATCAATCTTACTTACCCCTTACCACTCTCTCTCTCTCTTCAGCTTTTATAAAATTTATTTATTTTCACCTCCTTAAAATATGTTCGACTGATCTAAAAAAACACAACAATTATGATAATCCTTTTGACTGATACAGAAAAAACATTTTCTGTGTCACCAATCTAAGACACTCTAATTGAACAAAGTTTCTGAAAAATAATTTGTATCTTTCAAACCAAGACTTTTTACTATCTCGCCAGATAATTTTTAGTAAATTTTAAGTAATTTAATTTAGTTATTAAATAACTTTAAAAAACTATCTTTTAAACTTTCAGCCTAATAAATTGATCATTTAGAAGTTAAAAAATTTGAAAATTTTTAAAATTAGCTGCCAGCACAAGTACAAATTTTCAAATCATCAGTGAATTAAATTAATTGATCTTGGAAATAAGAATAAATATAATCTTTATAATGTTAGATCACAGATAATTGCATTTTACAAGGAAATAAATAAATTTTGATTTTTTTTAATTTGAATTGAATAATCATATTCAGAAAGGAAATTTGGTAAAAGGTTAGTTAAAGTAATCTTTAATTAGAATGGTATAAATTGACTTAAGATGATTATACGATGAAGAAATGTCATTTATTACTTCTTTTCATCATCTTTCCATTTTCTTAGTGTTTATTTGTAAGATAACGATTTTCTTCTGAATTTGAGAAGATCAATTTTTTCTACAAAAAGAGCATTACAGGATGAAGTCAACAGAGTTCCTGATCAAAATCTAATACATCTAAATTTATATTTATTTGTATTATATTTGTAAATAAATACTAGATTTAAAAGTATAATCTTGAAATCGAATAAATAATTTAGTTATTTGTTATTCTAAAGTCTAGAATTATATTCTAGAAGTTTAATAACTAATTAGATTACTTTACAGGTATATACTTATATATAATATAAATATATTATCAATTTATAAATATTATATACCTATATATATATATATAGTATATACGAAGTCTGTTCAAAAGAAAAGGTGAATTTTGAATTATTTCGAAAAGTATTTATTTATTCACCAATATTCTCTTCAAAGTAATTCCCCTCAGATATAATGCACTTATGCCAGCGCTTCTTCCAATCGTCGAAGCACTTCTAAAATGCGCTTTTCTGTATGGCCATCAGCTCATTCCTCGATTTCGACTTTATCTCATCAATTGTTGTAAAACTCTTTCCTTCATTCGTCTCTTCAGTTTTGAGAATAGAAAAAAGTCACAAGGAGGCAAATCTGGTGAATACGGTGGTTGAGGCATGATTACGGTGTTGTTTTTGACCAAATAATCACGAACAAGTGAGCTGGTGCATTATCCATGATTTGTTTTTCCACAATTCCGATCGTTTGAGCCGTATTATTTCACCCAAACGTTTCATAACTTCTTTATAGTATTCCTTATTAACAGTACGACCTGTTGGCAAGAACTCATGATGCACCAACCATTATAATCGAAGAAAACGGTGAGCAAAACCTTCACATTTGATCGAACTTAGCGTGCTCTTTTCGAACTTTTTTAACACTTATAAACAATTTTTTGAGACTAAGTAGTAGACTCGCATAATGCCTCAGTCAACATTTTATTGGAGCACTTTATTCCATTTTTAACACAAAATTTAATACAGATTCTTTAAAAAATCGAAAATCACATAAAAACGTGACTAACTTTTTCAATTGTCAAAAACAAACTACTAATCCAAAATGACTGATAATGTCAACATATGAGAAACATATATGTACCAACATAACAAAAAAAATTCGATAATCGAATTTAAAAATTAAAAATTCATCTTTTTTTTGAACATACCTCTTGTATATGTATATTTATAGGTATATCTGTAAATTTTTATTTTAATTTCTTATTTAAATACTATAACCTTGAAACCTAAATTTCTTTTTAGTTTAGAGTAGTGAAGATATTCATTTTTATTAAAATATATTTAAAAAAAAATTTAATTTTATGGTTAAACTTTTTAGTACTTTAATATAAATAAAAAAGCGCATTATCTTCTTAAAAGAATATAAAAGTTCATTAATAAAACTCCATCTCATCAGGTAATTTAGTTTTATATGAAAGACATTTTTTTTTTCTCTTTCTATGTAACAATATTTTCCTTAGACATTGGGCGTGGGGGAATTCCTCTATTTGTCTTGTCAATTCGATATGTTATTTGTTTGTTTGTATTTATTTTACTTCTTGAATGTTATTTTATTATTGTCTTTTATAAGCAAGGACCTCTCAAAAATTTTATTACACTAATGGATATCTTATTCATCTATATATATATTGTAATTTATCATATACATATATTTATATATATATATATATATATATAAATATATTCATTTATTAAAATCTCTAAATATTATATTATTTTCAATATATATTTAAATAAATCTATTTATGTATATAGATGCATTATAATGTATCTAAATACATTTTTTTTTCTTTTTCTTACTATTTTTTACTAAATTTCCCACTCCTCCATAAATTTCTATCTCATCTGTTATCTATTTTATATGTATAGAATTATCTATTTATTATTTCATTGTTTTTAAAATAAATTTATTAATATATGGAAAAAAAAATCAATGCATAACACATAAAACAAAGGGGCCATGTTTATTTAAAAGGCATCCTTTTTTATTATATTACGTTTTAAATAAATATAATCATATATATTAAATATTAATTTCAATTTTATTTTGATTTATTTAATTAAATTATAAATTAATGTTTAATTCTGCTTATATTTATATATTAAATTGTAAAATATTTTTACATGGATATCAATATACATTTTTATATATATATATATATTACTAACAGATTTATCAGGTATATAATCACGTATTTTTGTGAGATTGTTTTCTCAACGTTTCGCTCCCATTTTGTCGCCATTTTCAAGAGATTATGTAGGAGGGTATATTTTTGGGATTCTGGGTCTTAGTCTGTGTGACCAAGGGTTAATATCGGGATTTTGGGTGTGGGTCACACAGACTAAGACCCAGAATCCCAAAAAATATTCCCACCTAAATTATCTCTTGAAAATGGCGGCAAAATGGGTGCCGAAACGTCGAGAAAACAATCTCACAAAAATACTTGATTATATCCCAGATAAATCTTTTAGTAATAATAATAATTACATTCATGGAAATCTAAACCAATATATATATACATATATATATATATATATGTAAATATTATTAAATCTGATTAATGTTATTAATTATTTTTTTAAGATTAACTAATTTTAATTATGATTATATAAATTACAAAAAAAAAGATGTCTTTATTATTTTTCTGTGATTTATTTCATTTTTATTCTTTTATATTAAACTTATGTCAGTATTAAATATTATATAATCATTTTTGTCTTTTATTTTTTTTTATTTATTTTTAAATTTATTTTCTCTTTTTTCTTGGGGGTCCATTTTAGACGGTCATTTCAATTTCTGATATATATATATATATTTCCAAAATGAAATAAAATAAATAAACTAAAAAAATATTTTTGACCGTCTAAAACGCCCAATTTAATTTAATTATGAATTCGCGTGGAATTTTTTGAGATGGTCCTTGAATTTGCTTTTTTTAAGAAAAGAAAAAAAAACAGAAAGATAGTTTAATTTAAAACAGTGTATATATATTTTTTTGAGAAAAAAAAAATAGTAATAAAATAAATATATTTATATATATTATTTACCATTTTTCAAATTTCTTTATATATACATATATTTATGATTTGTCTTCTGAATCGGTTACTAATATTGACTTGTGTTTCTGTTCGTGCAACGATTACACGCTACAACCTATTTGCCCGCGGGGAAATCAGGATTTTGAGGTATTTAAAAAAAAAATAATCTAAACCTAACATTGTTACAAAATTTGTTCCCAATGTTAATTGAGCAAATGACTTAACAATACCAATCAACGTTTCAATAACCCTTCTAACACCTATACACACACAAACACACATATACATATTTATATATACATATATATATATATGTATATATATTAATATATATGTGTATGTATGTATATATATATATATATATATATATATATATTAATTTAAGCATCACTACTTATAATTAAGGCTATATAGTTGTATGAAATCCTCATCCCCCTCCTCCATGCTTTTGATACACTTCTCTTAACATTTATCATGCTTTTATTTCAATGGACTTAGTAGTCCCTTGAAACCATTCGTAGTGTTATGGTAATTGGATTGATTAATTAATTATATAATTGGATCCGTTTTTTTAGTATTTAATACAAAAATAAATATCCACTATCTCTCTCACACACCAACACAAACACACACAATATATATATATATATACATATATATACATATATATGTATATATATATGTATATATACTCAATTATACATTTTTAAAAAATAAATCAATATTAATTAACAGCATGTTGTTCCTAATGAATAAATATCACCAGAAGTAAAAATCTCTTTAGCGAGGTTTTTTTTAACCAAAATTTGCACTCCATTTTATCCTATTATTAGAATTTGGCCATCTCTCAAAGTTCCGACGCAACCATCATTTTTTTTTTATTAAGACAATCTTGTAGTGAATTGTTGTTTGGCGAATATTTTCTTTGAATTGTGTAGATCGAGTCCACTATTTATAATTTTCCTAATTTATTTTATTATTTATTATTTTTATTTATATATTAAATATTTTTGTTATTTTTTTTTTAATTTCAATTCTCTCTCTTTTTCTCTCTTCCATTTCTAATTTCCATTAACTAAAGTTTTTTTGTTTTTGTTTTTAATGAGTTTGATTTAAGATCAGTATAAGCATTGGTTATCGCTTTATTCTTGAGATATGGCTTGCTTTTCACACACGAGCATGAATCGCCGCTTGTCAGCTTTCCTTCATAATTATACTATGCTTAATAGTCATTTTTTTATTTTTTTTTAAATTTATTTCGAGGGTGGGATGAAAAGTTTCCGGCCTGACCAAGAAAAACGATTTTTTTAAATTTTTTTTTTTGCTTTAATTTTCAACATTCAAGATAGCTGACACCTGTACGATGTTAGCTGAACGTGTGCGAAATATTTTGCACAACCATTTGAATATGGAAAAGGTGTGTGCAACGTGGGTGCCGCGTTTGCTAACGTTACACCAAGAACTGGTTTGAAAAATCATTTCTACCGACAATTTGGCGCTGTAGGCGTGATCCAAACGAATTTTTGCGTCGATTCATAACTGTTGATGAGACTTAAATTAATTTAAATTTAATCAATTAACTAAATTAATTTAAATTTAATCAATTAACTAAATTAATTGAATTAATTAAGTTAGTTAAATTAATTAATTGAATTAGTTGAATTAATTAGAACACCGTTATGAGAAGTGTATCAGTGTTGATGGAGATTATGTTGAAAAATAAAGCAAAAAAAAAAATTATAAACATCGTTTTTCTTGGTCAGGCCGGAAACTTTTCACCCACCCTCGTATAAAGGCCCTTAAAATTTAATGATTCAAATCAAATTCGAACTTTGTAATATGAATTAAATAATGTAGTATGATAAAATAATTCACTTTTAAGGGGCTTCAAAATAAATTAAATTAATGTCTATTTTTGTATTTTTCTTTTTGTATATATAATTACATAGACATATATTAATTTTTAAATATTTTCTAAATAGATAAGGTATGTACTTTTTTCTCTCAATTTTAAAGCTTTTGTTATTTTATTAATTTAATAAAATAATGCATTTGGAAACTAATTCTCTTTAAAATATTTATATTATTTTTGTTTACAGTTCTTTGTTCGACTTGATCATATAAGAAAATGTTTCACACAAAAAGGAGGTGTATTCGTGCTTGAAGAATATAGTGAGTATTAAATTAAGCATTAACAATATTTGTAGTTTTAACAATAAAGAATAGAAAATGTTAAATATTTCCAGAAGGAGAATCATTTCTCACTTAAAAGCTCATTTAAATTAATCTTATTTAAGAGAAAATTTTCTAATTCTCTTGTTACTTTATGGCATGATTCTCATAGATTTATTAATTAACTGTGTAACTAATTTCTATGAAAAATTTATATTCGTAACATATCTTCTATAAGTTCTATATTTATTTTCGTTTACCTATATATGATATAGGTAGGGTGACCATATTTCGAAAACACCAAACCGGGACAAATGATTTACCTTTTTTTTTATTTTTTATTTTTATTAAAAAAGTACTAAATGTCCTATATGTTTAAAAAAACGGGACAATAGGCTGTCCCGAAGACATTTTTCGGGACAAAGCATTTAAAAACGGGACAATCCCTGACGTTTGGTCACCCTAAATATAGGCCACCTGTACCAGTAGTTGACAGTGTACCATAATATATATATATATATATATATATAGTAAGGTGAAGTAGTTCAATTGGCAAAAAATTAAAATTACAATATAAATATAGGTTTGAAGGTGTCTTCAAAAAAATAGTCCTCCAAATTGGCCTGAGTGTGTTTTTGATTAGGTTAGCTCAAAAACGAAAAGATTTTCAAAACTCTATATTTGGGGTAGGTATGTACATAAATATGGGAGTCAATTTAGTTAAAATCAGTTTTATAGATCACTTTAGATCAGTGATTTTACATATTTTTAAAATTTTTCTTAAAAATGACTATTGATTTTTATTAATGTAAAATCTTTAATTATTAGAAATATTTTATTCATTTTGAAGTTCTTTAGAACTAAATGAAGAATTTTTAAAATAATTTCATCTAAAATATCTTTAATTTTGTTTTATGTATTACTCGTAAATAAAAAACTTTGTCAAATTGTCAATAGTAATAATTAATGAATATAAAATATAAACCTTAATAGTTGTTTTCTTTAAAAGGAATTATCAAATAAAGAACAAAAATGGTAAGCGACTTAGGTTTTTTAATCTATAACCACGAAAGATAATAATATTCAAAAATAGCCTATATTAATGCTGCAGTCGGGTAAATACGCCTGTTATTTATACAGAAAAGAGGCTTATTTTGTCCAAATTATAATCCAAGGATATAAATATTGTAAGAGATGGGTGAATCTCAACTAATGAGATGTCTAATTCCAAAAAAAAATAAATAAAATAAAAATCTTAGTCAAAATTACTTTTTTATCACCCGGAACGTTTGAGAGAGTATAAGACTTTGGTGGAGGGGAAATTACTCAAGGAAGAGGGGGTAGCCCAGCCTCTCCAGGCTGCCAACCCTCATGCACCAACTCTTACCTCCTCGACTATAGTTGTCAACCCAATATATAATAGATATCTATATTTATCTATAGATATTCATTGTTATTAAAGTTTATAATCTTTTTTGTATCCATAAATGTTAAATTATAAAAATCTTAATTTCATTTATTAATTTTTAGATCCGAAGAGTCGACAAGTAATCCAAAGAAAATATAAATCTTCAATGGTAAGAGTTCGTTTGTTTTGTCTTGTATTATTTTTATATTATTTCATTTGTCTTTTTAATTTTCATTTGTGTATTATTTTCGTTTGTGTTATTTAATAGTTTTTTTTGTTGTCTAATTTGTTTATATAAATGTAGGCTGATAAATTGGCTTTGAGCTTGCATCGAGTTATTTCAATACGAGTCACCCAACTTATGATATAATTTCCCTTCAAACAGGTTATTTTTGTTTTGTTTATTTATCTATTATTATTCTTATTATTATTTTCTTGATATTTATATATTATTTTTTTTCAGTTTATTTCTTCTTTTTATTATTATAATTATTATTTCTTATTCTTTATGTTATAGAATCATTTAGGGTTAATTGTTTAGTCTAACCGATGTGTATGATGGATTTTGATAATACTTTACCAGTGGATTCCTTTTTTGATTCAAAACAAACTTTTCTCAAGCAGTATGTGCGGTCGCTTCTAGTTTACGAGTTAAAAATTATTAAATTTTGCCTATTTATATTCTATTTCTACAATGTTTTATTAGTTGACCACCAGGGAGCTCCACTAATTTTCTGTTGTTTTTTTATAAGTTCGTTTTGGATAAAGGAAGATTAAAAAATTAATTAATTAAATAAACCGAAAATTATTGAATAAGTAAATAATTAATGAATTAGTCAATAAAACATTAATAAATGGCTGCTCATTCATAACTAATTTATATGCAAACTTTAATAATTTTTATCTCGTAAACTAAAAGCGACCGCCACATGCTGCTTAAGAAAAGTTTGTTTTGAATCAAAAAGGAATACACTGGTAAAGTTTTATCAAAATCCATCATACATCGGTTAGACCAAACAATTATCCATTTAGAATTTTTAATTATTGCTATTTAATTCATCTTTTCTTTAACAGTCGGAACAAATATGCTACGCAGTTTTATGTGTCTTCTCTTATATTGCTGCTGGAAAACAATCAGGCCAAACTCAACAACAACAACAACCATTTCAAAATCAACAACAAACATCAGCTCATCAAAATATTACTAACCCTCACCAACAATTGCAAGGAGCTCCAGAACAACATCCTCCATTTCAAAAACCTCCTCAACAACAACAACAACATCAACAAGTTCATCAATATCATCATCAACAACAACAACATCAACAACCATATTCAACATCGCAACAATCTTCTTACTCTCCCACGCCAAATCGACAACCACCACCCCCACCGAGAAGAACGTAGCCCGAACAAACGCCGCCAATGAGGCGGCAATGCTTACCTTGGCTTTAGATTTTTTATTTTCTACTATTATTTATAAATATGTTGTCTATTAATTAATTATAATTATTATGCGTCTATATATAATATATAATATTTACTAATATAATTTAAAATAACCAGTCATTACAAAATAAATTTTAAAAAAATTTTATTTCTATAAATTAGTCTCCTTTGAAATAAAATATATTAATATAATAATTTTCGTAAACATTACATTAATAAAATAGCCAGTTAATGATTTGATTAGTTTAGATACTATTTCAAAACTAAAATTCATTTTCATATAAATTCCTAATTAATTTCCTTTAATTATTTTCTTTTTAATATGTAGGTTCGTTTGAATAAAATATCAGTCTGTTTGTTAAATGTCTATTATATTTATTTCATATTTAATTTGATATTTCTAAGATATTCAATGAAATTGATGGTACCAATATCAAGGTTTTCTATCAAAATTCCGTTTAAACTGTACAAAATAATAAAAACAGAAATGAGATTTAAGCTGATATAAAATAAATTAGATTATCATTACTCTAAGTCCACTGATAATATAATATATAGATCGTATAATAAAAAAAGAATCTCATTAAAAAAAATTTGATGTATATATCTATATCTATATATATATAGATATATACATTCTATTAAAAACAAATAAAATAAATTTATCATAATAATAATAATAATAATATACTGCACCGATTTTTCCAATATCAGTCATCTCAACCATTTTGTTCTTAATTAATTCTTTATAATAATGGATATAATATATTAAAAGAATAAACTACAAAACTCAAATATAATATAAGAAATTTGCATGATGTGAGGCCCCTTCACGGGGCTTATTAGGAGAATAAAAATGAAATTCTGAATTGATAATTTTATTAAAACAAATAAGAAATAATTAAAGTTAAAAAAATGGTTGATTTCATCCAAAACTTTTAATAATAATTTTAATTTTAATTTATAATTTTTTTATTATGTTAAAAATATAAATATAAAATATCATATCTTTATAAAGAAATGCAAATAGAATATTTTTTTCATTTTGCATACTTCATGACGCAATTTAATAGAGGAAGTTATTATATATTGATATAATATTATGTTTATTTTATTTTGTTTACAATCTTATCTAATTAATTTACTAATATCTAATCTAATGTATAATATATGAATATCCAATTATACTAATCTGAATTGAGCAACATAAAAAATATTGGTAAATCATTTCATTTCAATTAAACTAATTCTTAATTTATCATAATTTGTTTTATCTATTTACATTTATAATAATAATAATAATATTATTATTATTATTATAAATAAAAATGAATACTTTATTATTTGAAGAAAGTAAAATTCTTTTTAGGCTTAAACAATGATAAAAATAATAATATTAATACTAATAAACAGAAATATAAATATTTGATATATTAGAAAATTATAAATTTATAAAAAGCAAAGTTTAAGTATTATTAATTACTAAAACGAATAATCGAAAAAAAAACAAAAATTAGAATAATTACTATATTTTTAAATTAATTTTAATAGAATATATTTATTATTATTATTATTTTTATTTATGATAATGGTAACTCTAATAAGTAAATAGTATTAATTAATATAAGTTTTATAGAAGAGCAGACAATAAAAAAATTGATTTGAATTTTTATAAATGGAGATGATTATAAAAAAAAAGCAAATGTCTTGAAATGGATTCATTTGTAAATTTTTTTTTCTTTGTAGTTTTTTTAAAATGGCAAGCAATATAATAAATTTTTGTAACGAAAATACTTTGTCATGTTAGGTTTTTGTAAATAATATGTAATCTATGTACACACAAACTATATTGTATGTAAAATAAAATATTTATATAATTTTATGATAGATGTTAAATAGCTTTGATAAGGAAAAAAATTAATAATTGTTATTATACCTTCTGTTGTTATTGTATATAACATAAATATAATATATAAATATTATACATATATATATATATATATTAAATAATTAGTTAGAGTAGAACGGTTTTTAGAATTAATAAAAATATATATCTATAAGTATTATAAATTTAAAATATTTTAAAATTATTTAAAATGTTTTCAAATATTATTTACATTTTGTTTTGTTAAAATATATGTTTTATTTATTTTATTAAATTTATTTAGTATATATATATATATATATATATATACATGAAAATTAAATATATGTTTATTAATAAAAAAAATACTCTAAATTTAACCTTTAAAATGGTTTTTAAAAATTAAAATTTAAAAAAATATATTTTTTTTATGATTATAAGGTGTAACTACACTTTTTTTCTAACATAGAGACATATGATTGTAATTTTTTAATATTTTTTGAAAATTTGGATAATTTAAACATCTATAATTTTTTTTTCTTCCTTATATAATAATAATTTAGGGACCACTATCTGAATTGCGGGAAAAAGGGTGAAATTTTGATTATATTTTATAAAATAAATGTAAATCATTATTTGATTTTTTTTACAATTAAAAAAAATAAAGAGCGAGTTTGTGGTGATATTTAATTATATTAGAATGACTCGAGAGATGTAAAATGTTTTGTTAACAGATCTGATAGTTTGGTTGTAGTAGCATTTTACTCTGAAATGTATAAAAACAATTTTTAATGTTTTATAATTTTAAAAATCGTAAAATATAATGTTAGAACTTTTCATTCATTTTTATTAAATGTATGGTATACCTCCATACAGTGGCGTAGCGTGATCTATTATGTTGGGGGGGGGGGTCCGGGGGTCTCCCCCGGAAAAAACTTTTGACAAAATAAATGATTTATTTATTCATAACGTTTAACTATACTTATACGTAATTTAAAGATGTTTTTTTACTTTTGGGTTCTTAGTTACAAAACAAATCACTTTTAAATTTTTTTTTCGCACAATGTTTGGGGGGGGGAGGGGGGTGCTTGTGACCCCCCGGCCCGACGCCACTGCCTCCATATATTGAAATATTATTATTACCAATTGTCTATTTTAAAATGAAATAATTAATGAATAAAAATTAATAATTATTTTTCAATTAATTAAAAATAATTTTTGCAAATGAAAGAAAATAATTTATATTATTTAATATGAATGATTAATAAAAAGAAAGAAATAATTTGTTTAGCATTGATTCTTTTTGCTATGAATGTGTTTGCAGTTATTATTTGTAGATATTTTTTTTTTAATTTAGTTATTATCAAGTTATTGACAATTAATTGAAATCCTCACAAAAGAAACACCAAGAAATTGAAAAAACCCCTTTTTGGTCCCATTGACATAAATAATAAAAAATAATAAATTGATTACAAACAATTGATAATATTAAGTAATAATAACAAAAATTAATATGAAATTTTTCGATTTAATAATATAAAATTCTTTCATAATTGTATTTATATAATATACAATGAGTTTTAGAGAAATCATAAAATAAAATAATTCTTATCGGTTTTTTTTAATTATTTTATTTTCATAAATTATTTTACATATACTTATATGATTAAATATTTATTATTATTTATTTATTTTTTTTTTGTTCTTTTCGTTGATTTTCTTATAAAATGATTGTTATTTCTTTTAGTTTATGTAAACTTATTGTTAGTAATTAACATATCAAAAAATAAAACAAAATGGTCAAATATAAATTTATAATTTATTTATAATTATTACCAATATATTTTCCAATAAAATTTTGATCGAGATTACATTCAAAACAGTTTAAAATAATACTTTTCGAAGGATCATGAATAAAAAAGTTTATACTCGAATAGATTCATAACAGCGAATTAAATAAATTTTTAAATTTATTTGTAGGGAGCAATCGAGATTAATATAAGATAATTGGGAAAAGATGGAAATTTAATGAAAAAAATTGGGAAGAATTCAGTCTTATAATAAATGACCTAAATAAATAATAAAAATCTGGAGTGCCTCCACTCGACTATCTCGCAAATTTGAATTGGATAATCAAGCTTTTTACAATATTTGAAAATTAATTAATATTTTATTTTATCCGATCATAGAATTTAAGGTATTTAACATAAATTTCACTGATAACATTTAATTGAAATAAGAAATCAATCAAATAATATCAACATTGTTTGAATTTTTTTCAACGTAAAAAAAACCTTTAACTTAATTTTAAAGTCCAAATTAAAAACATTAATTCCGGTACTTTCAGCGATTCAATCGAGCTGAATTCTATATATAGCAGTTTTATACAATTTTTAATCATGTGAAAAACTATCAAACATATATCTTTATTTTTACTTAAAAACATTAATTCCGGTACTTTCAGCGATTCAATCGAGCTGAATTCTATATATAGCAGTTTTATACAATTTTTAATCATGTGAAAAACTATCAAACATATATCTTTATTTTTACGGTCACTTTAGACTGTTTAGAGAAAAAAACATGAAAACGTGGTAGGTAATGGTTAGGGTGACCATATTTCGAAAACACCAAACCGGGACAAACTGTTTACCTTTTTTTACCGACCGACGATAGTAAGGGAAGTATTGTTTTCACACCAAATTTCACATGTGGAGATTTTTACATTTCACCACGAATCATGCATTTTGTATTGGATTTATCGTCGAGAAAAATCATCTTTATTAGTTTTTTCTTCATTTAAAATTATATGACGTCATACAGCCATTCATGACGTCCCAGCCTGGTCTTACATATATATTATAAATAAAATAAAATTAAAAATATTTATGTTATATCCATATCTGTTTTTTATTACATTAATAGATATATTAAAATTAAAATTATTTGAAATTGTTTCTGTAGCTGGAAATTAATTTACTTCATCGTCGGTTCGGCCCTGGCCACAGGTCAACTTATTTTTTTAAGAACCAAATTGAAAAAATTTAGAAAAAACTGGACTAGATTTATGAATTAATTTGCATATATAAAAAATTATTTTGGAAATTTCCTCCAACTGAAAAATATACTGGAACCAAAGAAGGTTGAGTATATAAAATGTTAATTGTGGGTATGTAACTAATGTATTACTTACTAAATATTTTTTAGAATTAAAATAGAAATTCATACTAGAAAAGAATTGTTTAACGTAATTTGCTAAGAACACTGCAAAGAAAAGCATAACTCATCGATATCTTCGAAATGACAGTATAGTATAGTAATACCGTATCCCAATCAAGATAAGAACAATTCTTACCATTTATCCTCTTTTTTATGAAATATATTTACATTAAATTAAAATTATATCACATTTGGCAAACATTTTTAAATTTAAATTGAACCATTTACATTAATACGCCACCTCCTTGTTTTTTTTTCAAAATATGATAATTTCATTAATGAACTTCTTACTGATATATTTATGATTTTTTTTTTAAATTTTCATTAATATCTTTGAATAAAATTAAGCTTATTGATTTAATAGAATTAATAGAATTAAACTTATTGATTCGATTTAAGATGTATTCTAAAACACCACTAATTTTAAAAATTAATATTTGTTCATTTTATTTTATTTTAATATGTATTTTATTTGAAATAATTTGCAGTAGAGCGCTCACCTCTGCACTCCCCGCTCGCCCCTCTCCATGCCCCTCCGCCACCTGGCCACACCTCCTCCAGCCGGCAGGCCGACTCAGTTCCCCTCAGTTCCCCTTCCTTGCTGAGTGTAGGACGGTGTAGGACCCTAAGCACCCTCTCCACTGAAATCATCCCTTAATCAGTCGCTAATCAAGAATTAATTGTAATTTTATTATTTATTTTTATTAATTAAAAGGAAGAGATTAGTGAACTTTAAAAAAAAATATTTCAATAAAAATTAAATTTTATAAAGTGCATTTTTATAATTTTTTATTCATATACCCAAATCAATTTATAAATTTGTCATTCAAATCTTTGAAAAGAATTAATCTTAAATATTCTATCAGATTTCATTAATTAAATTTTATTAAAAGTTAAATTAAAATTATTTAAAAATTAAAAAATCATATACAAAATTTTATTTTTCTTTAAATATATTTATTGAAATATTTTTTAAATTTCAATATATATATTAATCCTATTAAAACTTATTTATTTAAAAAATAGGAAGATGCACTGATTATTTTCAAAATTCATATAATATAATTATAAATCAAAAAAATATAAATTGCTTATATTCTCATATAGGAATATATAATTTTAAATATTCTATATATTCTTTGTAATCCCATTATCGCTCACACCGTTCCTTTCAAATCTCATATGAATATTGTTTTGTCAATTTCATATTATTATAACACTTTTGAAAAATGAATAATTACCTACTCGTATATATCAATTAAACAGAATAAAATCTTCGTGAAATTAATAATATAATCATAGGTAATTAGTTCTCTGATGTTTTCTAAGATATTTTTATTATATGTCTATTAAATGCGTATTATAACTTATTAAATCATGGTTCTATATAGGATGTAAAATAATTTTAGTATTTTAATATTACAGAAATAAGATAATATTTTTAAAAATCTATACACTTTTTTAATCCTATTAATATTATTTATTTATTTCAATCTTATTTTTTTATTTCCTCTATATAATATAAATATCTAATCTTAATTATTTTTTTCTTTATCGAGGCGAGAGTCAAGAGCTGTTCTTCGAGTTTAATCTGCGAGAAATATCAACCCTTTATTAACTCCGAGGTCAGTATTTATTATTAATTTTATTTTTAATTCAATTTAAATTTATTGATTATAAACTAATAAGTTGATTTTCTTCTTATATTTCATGTTTCAATCTTCGTTCCTGCTACTGAATGTTGATTTGAATTCTTGATTATCTTCTCCATCCTTCATGACGATGAAATGATTGAAATACAGCTCTCCAAATGTAAGTAATAATCGTTATTTATTTAGCATGGCGCACTTTAAAATAGAAAATGTAAATATAATATTTAAAGTAAAGTTTAATATAATATAGAAAGTATAATTAAATTACAATGATTTTTTGCTTTTGATAATATTCATTAGGTGATTATAGAGAAATATATTAAATTATAGGACAGAATTTAGTGAGATTATGGAATTTCAGAGTACATCTTTCAAGAAGAATCATTGATAAAAGGAGGCAGAAGAGACAAAGGTATTTTTAGAATTAGTAGGTTTCGATGCGTTATACTGGGAGGGTGGCTATAGTTAGGAATTTTCAGTATTTAAAAACCGGGACAATAGACCGTACCCGAAGACATTTTTCGGAACGTTTGGTCACCCTAGTAATGATCCTCTTCCGGTTGAGCTACATTTCTCAAAAGTTGAAAGAAAACTACGAATTTTGAATAATGCCCATGTACCCAATTTCATGATCATAGCTCAAACCGTTTTGCGTAATCTTGGTTACATACATACACACATACACACACACGCACAGACATTTTGCTCAACCTTAGTGATCTGGCGAGATAGTAAAAAGGTTTAAAATTAAAACAAAAAACAAAAAGAATTCAATCACTTAAAAAAGTAAATATTTATTAAAAGAAATTTTTATAAACGTATAATATATATATAATTAAATTATTTCTAATTTCTAATTAATTAATTAAATTAGAATTAAAAATTAGAATTTGCATTAAAAATAATACATAAAAATTAAAATAATATAATTTATTATTTACAGAAAAAAAAGAATTTTCAGTATTTTATTCAAAAATAAAATTGAATCTACTTATTAGAAAAAAAAGAGAGCATTATTATTACTTATTTACAATGTTTTGTTTTTATATTATTCTTGTTTTATGTTTATAATTGAAATATTAATGATAAAATATAAAATTAAAAAGTTATCTATTTTAAAAATATAATTACTTAAAAATTTAAAAAAAAAATATACATATAAATTAGACACAGGCCAACTCGTGGGCAACCTATGCCAACTACAATTTTCTGATGGCAATAAAAATCATTGTACAAGGAACAAATTTTACTACACTAATAAAATATTTTCATATAACAATGATTTTTGTTATGTTTTTTGTTAAGTACACGCTTAAGTAGTTTGAATTAAATGATTTGCCAATGCATTTGGCTTATTGACCCCAAATGTATTTGGAAATTTTCAAAAATTTTTTTTTTTTTTTTAAACAAATTAATTTGGTGGAAAAAGGATATTCAAATATAAATTGTTTAAATTAAATATTGTTAATAAAAAAAAAAAATACCAGCAAAATATCAATGTTCATTATTTATTTAAATTAGTCTCTTGTTTTTTTTTCTTTCTAATAAAATAATAATCATTAAATACAGTGTTGTATTGGGAGGGGAACGCGGGGGAACGACGTTCCCTTACCTTTTTTCTTTACTTTTTCATGTCCCAACAACTCCTATTTAATTCTACTGTTAGAATTTCTTTTTTTTCTTTTGTTCGTTAATATTTTGTATAGTAAGAATAAGAAAAAATAAAAACTTATATGGAAAAAAATAGTTTTCTGAAAATTTTTTTTTTTTGCTCCCTATGCGTTCCCTTACTTCTTATTTTACCAATACATCACTGATTAAATAAAATTAAATAAATATTTGACTGATCATCATTGAACTGATGTTTTAATAAATGTCAATTTAATTATCAATTTAATTTTTAATTTTTAATTTTTTTTTTTAAAAAAAAGATAAAAATAAAAATAAAATAGAAAAAAACTTAAAATAAATTAAAAAATATTTTCTTTTTTTTATATCATTTTTCTACCCGTATCATATTTTTCTTTAAATAAAAAATATATTTACGATTTTTTTTTCTATATGAAATAAAAACAATTTCCATTTGATTATTTTCTAATTATAATATATAATCATATTAAGAATATGATAAATATATATATATATATATATATAAATGAAATTGCATTAATACATCACTTGTTTATGTTAATTTTCATTTTTTCAGCAAATTAATATCAAAATAATAATAATAATACATTGAATATTTTGAAAGATGATAAATTAAAATTTGATGTATAACATTGAGACACAATTCAATTAAATTATGTTGCAAATTTTTTTTTTTTTTTTTGTTTTCAATTTTACATGATTACGATTTATTTAGTTGACTTTTGATGATCTTGTCTAATAGTTATAAGGCCCATATTGGGATCCATGATAATATGGTCCAGGATAGGCCGCTGCAGGATAACCCGTGGCATAGGCGTACTGTTGCTTTTGTGGATACACTAAAAATAAAAATTAAAATTAAAAAAGAAAATCATTACAAAAAATATTTGTCTAAAAATAAATTTTTTCTATATTAAAATAACATGCAGAAAAACTGATTTAAAAGAAAAATATAATAATTAATTTAAGAAAAGTGGTTTATTTATATTTATTTTTTTAATTTATCTAAAGTGCCCCCTTTGTTTCACCCCCACCCCACCCCGATAAAATAATTATTATATTTAGTAATAGAAAGAATGACTTTAGATTATCTTTTTGTAATGGTAATTCTATTTCATTCCTTCTAACATAAGTAACATTACATTTTCATCCATTATTCGAAAAAGTTAAATTTTAAAAACATAATATTAAAAAACTAAATAAATCAATTCCATATATTACTGGAAATACGAAAATATAGTATAAATTCAATTGTATTTTTTTTTAAAATAATTTTTTCTAGAATTTCATACATTTTTCTCAAATGAATATTATATTTGATTCTTGAAATTTTTTAAAAAAATATAATTGAAAAATTTTATAAATTCTTAATAAAATTTCTTCTATTTTAGTTGTTTCTTTGAAGGAGGTTTTTTATCAAATAAATAAAATATAAAAAAAACCGTAAAAATTTAATTAATATACATTTAAAAAAAAAAGATTAAAATATTGCTCGAAATAAGTATTTTTTTTCTTTTAATAAAATATTGTTCATTATTTTCATGGAATTTAACGTCCTAAAAGAAATTTCAACATATAATTGAAAACTAATTCTTAATTACAATCTACCTACATATATTGTAGGATGAGATATAATTAATTTATTGAAGCAAAGTGATTAAAATTAATTTCATTTTATTTTCAAGAAACATCAAATAGAGATCAATAAAAATTAAAAAAATCATCTTCAAATAGAAAGTAAAGGTTTTGTATGATCAAGTAAACATCGGTTATATTTTATTAAACCCATTTAGATAATTTCTTAATCAGACAGACAGAAAACAGAGCCTGAGTCTTTTAAGAATAATACGAAACCAATTTTTATGCCAAATTCAAATACCAAATAAAAATCAATATATAAATAGTAAATCATAGACTCAACAGAAGTATGTATAAAGTATTTTTTGTTGAATAGGATTAAAATAAATAAATATATAAAATAAAAAGATCTAAATTACTAATTGTTTTGATAAAAACAGGTTGAATTAAGTTCTATAATTCCCTAAGACTACTACTCCAAATTATTATTTTATTTTATAAAATAATATTGGGATTGAAAAATAATGGTTTGTTATTGATTAATATTTAAACATTTGACTGGTCAATTTCTTTTGTTTTGATTGAAATGATATCTAATTAATGTTCAGATAAATATGAAAAATGTTTACTATGAAATTCTTTCTTATAAAATGAATTTTCGTTGCTGAATTGATTTATTTATTTAATAATTTCATTTCTATTGAAATACATATTATTTTAAATTTTTAGAATTATATTTAAATGTATAATATTATATATTATATTAATATATACCTATGTAAGGTTAGAAATGAAAACATATATACATTATATACAGTATTCACATTTACATATAATATGTATTTTAAAAAAAAATCAAATAACGATATTAATCATCCAATGTTATAATATATATGAGTTTGTTTTATAGAAATAATAAATCAATTAAAATTGAAAAATTGATTTAAATCAGTTTAAATTCCATTGAGAAGAGAGAAAGTAGTTCAATGAAAAAAAAAATACAATTTTGAAATAAAAAATAAATACAAATTAAATTGATTTTTAACTGTTAAGTCAATTTTCAATTTTTATTTATTTTTTTATTAAAATTTGAATTATGTAAATTAAATAATAATATACAAAAAAAAAAAAAAAAAAAAAAAAAATTGGGATGAATTTCATTAAATAAAAGTATAAGTAATTTATTAGTGCTTTTGTGGTAATTGTCCAGATTAATTGTTGATTAATTGTTGATGATTGTTGATTAATCACGGGTTTGGATAAAACTTTACTGGTGGATTCTTTTTTTAATTCCAAAGAAACTTTCTTATGCAATTTTTCAGGGTTGCTTCTAGTGTACGAGATAAAAATTAAAAAATTTGCACATAAATTATATTTAGCTATCATATTTATAATGTTTTATTGATTTCGCCAGTAGTGGGCTTCACTAATTTTCGATTTTTTTTTTCAGTTCGGTTTGGATATAGAAAAATTAAAAAAATAATTACTTAAATAATTTTCCTATATCCAAAAAAAAAAACCCCGAAAATTAGTGAATAAGAAAATAATTAGTGAATTAGTCAATAAAACATTACTTAATGGCTGTATATTTCGACGTTCATAACAAGCTAATCTGTCAAACTCAAAATTTTTTTTATCTTATAAACTAGAAGAGACCGAGAAATATTGCTGAAAGTTTTTTTTAGAATTAAAAAAGGAATCCACTGGTAAAGCTTTATCCAAATCCATGACATGGTAATTAATCTAGACAAAATCGTTTTTGATTTTATTTATTTCCAAAACTCCTTTGTTAGATTGTTTTGTTGTTGTTTGTTAACTCTTACTTATTCTAAGAGAAGTATATAAATCTATTATTATGATAATTATTATATAATAAATGGTATAAAAGTGAAGCAGAGCAGTGAAGATAGAAGATAGGTCCGGGGATTACCGGGCATCAGGTATTGCATGTTGACGGCTTCCTCGCGTTCGCGCTCCCCTCTTAGGCAGATGGCGGCGCCTGAGAAGAGGACGGCGCTGACGAGCGCCCAACCCACGCCGATCCAAGCCAGGATATAGGACCAGTCATAGGACGCGAAGCTGTGTTCTTTGAGAACCTGCCAGGGAGACAAGGGGTTAGAGCTCAAGCAAGGGTAGTTAGCTACCAATCTCGATCCGGATTGATCCTAGTCCTTTATCATAGACAACATCCTTGTGCTAGAGAAGAAGGAGAGGAAAATTGAACTGAACTGAATGAATAATAATGCTTCTAGAAAAGAAACACTCTCTTTTGCAATTGATTTCTTATTATTATTTTATAAATAAATTAAAATATTTAATAATTCTTCAGTGGCTTATAATGAAAATTTTTTGATGAAATGAATAGTCAATCAAATTCTTTAATTCCGAATTCAAAAATAGCCAATAAGAGAACAATTACACGGAAAAGATCCCTCCATTTGATAAGATCCCTCATGCTTGTTGCTAGGCAACAAACTGTTTTTGTCATTTAATAAATAGTAATCCTTTGCATTTTAAAATGTCATTTTCATGATATGGTGACGAAAATAATGATTCTCTTTTAAAGAAATTATTAAAAAAAATACACCGAAAAATACTTTAACAAATGTTGCTTACAGGAAACAGCCCTCCGCCTTTGGCGTCCGGCTGATATTGATATACAATTCTTGGATTATTTATTACAATTATTAAATGTTACATCATTGCATCAATCTGATTAAAATGAATGGAACGTGGGGTCCTCAATAATAATAAATAATAATATTAATAAATATTAAATAATATTTTAGTGAAAAAATATTAAAAATTATAAAACTATCTATAAATTAATTAATAAAAAAACAATGAATAAATTAATATAAATTATTAATTTAATAAAAACTAAACACGAAAATAAATTTTAAAATATTTTAAATATATATAAAAAAAAATATTAATACAATATCAATTAAGAAAAAAATTGGCAGGAGACAAATTTCAAAATGGATGTCATTTGTGACGTCATCCATATATAAATTTAAATTAAGAAAAAACTAATGAAGATGATTTTTCTCCAGGTTGAAACCAATACTGATCGATTTGTATTTATAAATATTAGCGATGGTGTGAATTTCAAAAAAATCCGTCCAGCGGTTATTTAATCAATTACGATATAATATACATATATATATATATATATATAATTTTTGCTAGTATAATAAGATAAGATAAGATATATAGAGAGTGAAAAAACAATAAACCAGCAGAGATTTTCATTCATTTTTCATTCCAACTTTCCTCTCCAATAAAAAAAAATATATAAACAGAAAGTAAACGAGAGAGAGAGAGAGAGAAGAAATCAAGAAAAATAAACAGAATAATAATTCTATTGATATTCCTGCCCTGTCAATTTACTTATTTATTAATGACTGATTAATGAATCCGTAAAAAATTAGATGAATGTTATAAGCAAGAAGATTAGAATTAGTTGGGAGAATGATAGAATGTCAGTCAAGTAGAAAGAATTGTGTGAGGGGTGTCCACCATGGCAAGGGTAGATTCCGGAGGCTGGGCCACCTGGCATTATATATTGGACATTCTTGGCCTGTTCATTTTTCTGTTCGTTCCGCATACAACCGGCAGCTGAGAAGAGCATCGTTGATGAAATCAGGCAACTGGCGACACCCAACCAGGAGAGCATATACGACCAATCATACCAAATGAGGGTCTGCTCCCGCAAAATCTGTATGAAGAGAAAAAATGGAAACAAACCGCAACGTCCTTGCAATTGTTTTGGAAAAATTCCCATTTCAATTGGATAGGATAGAAGCAAAAAAAAAAAACAAAAAACCTCAGACTTTGTACGTCCTACGCAAGGACAACGCCTATCACCGGTTATATCAATGAGGTGTCCTATCATCAGTAGAACGGGTCCTCTCAACCTTTATCTTGATTTTCTTGATCGGAGGCGCTACTTTTTATCAAGTAGCTATTCCCCAATGTTGATCCCATCTAGGGAAATTCCCTTGCCAGGCCCGGGACTTGAACCCGGAATGTGAGGGAGGTTCGCTACCCACATACCCAATAAAGAAGTAATATGAATTTAAAATCGTAGTAGAAACAGCCGATACACAACTGTTCAATTCAATTCAAACCTTCTATTCAATCTATCTATCTATCTCAGTGGCTCTACGGAACTCGAAAGTTCTTGACCGCAGCAACCACATTTCTCTAAGTGTCCCTATCCTGAGCCACAACCATCCAACCCCTACCCTCTCCCGTCTCTCTCACGCCCCAATATTGTCCACCCACTGCGTTCTTGATCTTCCAAGCGGACGTTTTCCAATCAGTCACCCCACCAATATATTCTTCACCATTCTTTCTTCTCCCATTCTAGCCACGTGCCCTGCCCATGGCAACCTTCTCGATTTTATAACCCTAACTATGTCTGAAGATGCATAGAGATCATGCAATTCCTCATAATGCAGTTTCGGCCATTCCCCGATTACCTCATCTATTTTTGACCGATAAATGCTGCGAAGAATCCTATTCTTCTATTCAAATTACAAGCTAATAATATCATTATTAAAATCTTATTTACTCTTTATATACCAACAATTTCAAAAATTCGACAAAAAAAAAATCATAGATAAATATGATAACAACTTTCTATTAGCTTTTACTAAGATTATTTTACAATTTCTAAAAATGTAAATAATTATAAAAAATTCACACTTGGTTGTAGAGATAAAAAATATTCCTTGGAGGACAATGCTGCTATCAGAAAATGGATCAATTGATGAATGCATTCCTTTCTTTTTATCATTATCAAAAAGATAATGAATGAGTTTTTTTTACATATGCTGGGTTATATTCTTAAATTTAGTCTGAAAAAAAAACATTACATATTCATTCTTCTTTTCTATCATTTTGCTGAAAAAAAAATTATATTATTTAGAAACTCATAAGTGAGACGTAGAATTATGAGGTTTTCATTTTCAAATTGGAATATCAATATAATCTCTTAAGTCAAATTAAAAGATTTTTAGAGATTAGAAAAAAAAATATCTTAATTTTAATTTGATTCTTAATATAAACAATTTGAACAGTTTTTACGGATATTGTCTGAAAAAAAAAATCTTGAAATAAAACTATGAGTATTTCATTATTCGTTTAATCCAAGAAATGTTTTTCTTGTCATTGATTAAAATTTTATTGGATAACCGCCCCCTCTCCCCCCCCCCCCCAAAAAAAAATTACTACTTACATTTCTTGTAATAATTGAATCATTATACATAAAGATATTTTACATATTTTATCATTATTATTGTTTTGTTTTGTTTTTAAAATAGATTCAATTCAAATTTTATGAAGAAATTATTGTGTTTGTGAATAAAATAAATAACAATTCATTCTTACATTACTCCATTGCTGATAAAATTCCTCGCCGACCACTTTTTCTTTTTCATAATATTCGACCCCATGCCAAAGTCCCATTCCACCAGCCGAGAGTAAACCTGGAATAAAAATAGAATTTAAATTAAACAACCAATCAAAATATAATTATATTTATTATTATTTGAATTTAAATAAGTTGGAGTGTCTCCACTCGACTATCTCGCAATTTGAATTGGATTAAATATCATAATATATTGTCTTTAAATTAAATTTAATTAAGTATAAATTATAAATTAAAATTAATAAATAATATTTATTAAACCAGCGCATGTTGGGCTCTTTGTTGATGGCACCATGTCACGTGTTGGCGCGTGAGATTTGCAGTATTAAAAAATTAATTCTGGTACTTTCAGCGATTCAATCAAGCTGAAATTCTATATATAGCAGTTTTATACAATTATTAATCATGTGATATCTTTATTTTTACGGTCACTTTAGAGGAAAAAAAAATCAAAACGTTGTAGGTAATGACCCTCTTCCGGTTGAGCTACATTTCTCAAAAGTTGATAGAAAACTACAAATTTTGAATAATACCCATGTACCAAATTTCATGATTCTAGCTCAAAGCGTTTTTGCGTAATCTTGTCTACCTACATACACACACAATCACACAGACATTTTTCTCAACCTTAGTGAAAATGATTCATGAACCTTCAAAACGTATAAAAACATCAAAATCTCAGAATCGAAAATTTTCGTGATCGCAATACTATCTCTGGCGAGATAGTAAATATTATAAATCATCTATCTATATCTATTTCTGTGGCTCTACGGTACTCGAAAGTTCTTGGCCGCAGAAACCACACTGCTCCAAGTATCCCTATCCTGAGCCACAACCCTCCAATCCCTAGCATCTCCCTTCCCACATTATCCATCTACCGTGTCCTTGGTCTTCCAAGCGGACTTTTTCCACTCGGTCTCCCTACCAATATATTTTTTGCCATTCTTGCCTCTCCCATTCTAGCCACGTGCCCTGCCCATCGCAGCCTTCTCGATTTTATAATTCTAATTATATCTGCCGATGCATAGAGGTCATGCAATCTTCGCCATTCCCCGGTAACCTCATCTTTCTATGGTCCATAAATGGTTCGCAGAATCCTATTCTCAAATACTCTAAATCTACTCTCTTCCCCTAAGGTCAAAGACCATGCCTCACATCCATATAATACAACCGGTAAAATAATTGTTTTATATATTTTAATTTTTATCCCCTTTGATAATAATTTTGATTATAAATCCAGAAGAAGTAAAATGGAAAAATATCTTTTTCTTTTATTAAATTAATAATTTAAAAAAAAAAAAAAAAAGTTAAATATTAAATATTAAATTTAAAATTAAAATGTAATAGTATTATTTATTATATTTTAAAATGTTCAAATTATATAATAAAACTTACAAGCAACGAGCATTAAAATAGCAGTGGCGGTTATATTTCCTGGGGATCGACGCCAACAACCAGCAACTCCCGTCCAAAAGGCGACAAAAACGGAAAAGAACGCCACAATGAAGAGAGCAATCATCGACCGGCCCATATCTAAAAAATACCAGTACATTTAATATAAAGAAATAATTAATAAAATTAGATTGTAATGATTTCTAATTATAGGGTGATGAGAGAAATCAATTTTTTCTTCAGTAAAATTATGTTCTAGAATTGTGGACTATTTATTGTATTTATTATATTTTCATTTTATTACATATAATAATATGAAAATTATCGAATTCATAATTAAATGAAACAAATAAATTTTATTACTAAATGTTATTTAAAAAAAAACAAAACAAGTTTACTATTAATATTATTATTAAGTAAAAAAAAATGAGCTGTGGCCAGGCACAGAACCAACCGACGTTTAGAAATAAATTAATTTAAAAAAAATATATTTTTAAAACTTGAATTAAAATGACTAAATTATATTATGTTGGTTTTTATTTTTAGATTAATTACTCAATTATTATTATTATTATTATTATTATTAAGTGAAATATTTTCCGACAGTGAATATAAAATTAATACTTTGTAAACTACCACTTCGGGTTTCTGGATATACATCAAAAGTTGATATGAATTTATGCTACTGATAAAGTAAATATATAAAATTTTATCAAAACTGTTGAGCCGTTCAAGCTGTACACGTTTATACGGACAAAACTAGTACAGTAAAAACTATTATAGTAAAGTTAAGTCTCAATTGGACAATTTTAATGAAATATAATATAAGAAAGAAATTTAATTACTTTTTTTACCAACCGACGATAGGAAGGTATTTATTTCACTCAAATTTTCAGATTTTTACATATCTCCTCGAATAATGCATATTGTTAACAGAAAAAAGTATTTTTAGCATGATGTGTGTCCGTCCGTCCGTCCATTGCGTGTCCGTATAGACGTGTATATCTTGAACGGCTCAACGGATTTTGATCAAATTTGGTATATTTACTTAATGCATCAGTATCATGAATTCATCATCTTTTCGTGTATATCCAGAAACCCGAAGTGGTAGTTTACAAAGTATTAATTTTATATTCACTGTCGGAAAATATTTCACTTAATAATAATAATAATAATAATAATTGAGTAATTAATCTAAAAATAAAAACCAACATAATATAATTTAGTCATTTTAATTCAAGTTTTAAAAATATTTTTTTTTTAAATTAATTTATTTCTAAACGTCGGTCGGTTCTGTGCCTGGCCACAGCTCATTTTTTTTAATCTATATGCGATTCATATCAATGGATTTTTCAACAATATTATTAATATTAACTTCCTTAATTTGACCTCATAATTAGAAACAATAATAATTCAATTTCTATATATTTTATGAAAAATGCTATTAAAAAGAAAAAAAAATTGTATTTAGACATTTGCAAATATACATTAAAAACTTAATTTCTTTTATTATAGAATGTTTCTTTTTTTTCTTTTGTTTTTTTATGCATGGTGATGTAACAAAAGCATTGAAAAAATATACCTACGTATTAAGATCTTACAACTCGAATGTATGACAAAAGAGAATAAAATTATTATTTGTTGTACTAAACTGATTATGAAAAACATTTCTACATACCTACGTTTTGAAAAGAATAAGTAGAATAAAATAAAAAAAAAAAACAGAATAAATTATACATATTTTATTCGGAATTCGTATATGTACTATAAAATTTCACTTCAGTCAATGAGTTACGTGAAATAACAAAAAAAGTTGTAAACAATTTACAAATGTTATTATTTCTACTCTACTCCCATCCCTCCTACCTTAAAAATAAAAAGAAAAAAATATTTCATTTTTTATTAAATATAAATTTTTCTTATTTCTTCTTTCACAATATATAATTATAAAATAATATAAAAAATCGGAATATTTTTTATTCAAAATTCGATATATAATATAATATGCAGAGCAGTCCATAGTATGGAAGTATAAGTGTTTCTAAATTTTGTATTTGTATATTAAAATAAATTTTTGAATGCCTATCAAAAATAATATGTTAATTATAAATTTTATTTTATTAGGGATATATTTTCGATAGTAACATGTCTTGATCAGATCGGCTTCATTCAGGGTTGCCTGATTAGAGTTATAATAATTATTAATTTCTTCTTTCATTGTATCTCGTACTACATCATCATCATCATTGATGAAAAATCATTCATTCCTCTAATGATATTGAATGTAAAAAACCTTTTCATTTATAAATAAATAATTATTTATATATGTGGGAGTTGAAATTGAGGTCAAGGGATGTTGGCGACAAGGGTGTTTCAATCTCCTCATTCCACTTCCTTGTCTACCTGGTTGTAAAATGTAACCGAGGGTAGCAACGGAAATTTACCACGGGATGACCGAACCCCTGATCAGGCTTTGGTGGGGCCAGGAGAACCACCCCCTTCTCCCCCCACAACCAATGCTTCAGTAGGGGACGGGATTAATATATAAATTGGAGCAGAACTCCCGCATTCGTTTGGACTCTTCTGTTTAGATTCGTGATGATTATGACGATGAGAGAGTGTATGTATTTGCTTATGTATATTTATTGTAAATAAACCATTTTATAGAAAATCCCAAACAAGAAGAGTTGTTGCTCTATCAACATAATATACCCCTATCCAACCCCTTCCCAAATCTCTACAAATTGAGGACTCGTCCGAGATTGAAAAAAAATACTACATATATATAATTCAACTAAAAAAAAGTCTATCTCAACAAAAAGTCGATGAAAAATCGATTTCAATTTGTCAAAATAACGAACAGACAGACATCGGGACAAACACTGGGACAGACAGACGCCAAGTGAAGTTGAGAAAAACATAATAAAAAAAAATAATGAAAATTAGTTTTAAAATAATTTTTATGTTTAAAATTTGAAAACTTTATTAGTGTTTTAATATAATAATAAAATAAATCATTGTAATTTAAATAAAAGATTTAATAATTGTGAGAAATTTTCTATTAAATAATAAATTATCGGTGTGAATAAAAACAAGAAAGAAAAAGGGGAAAAAAAACATTAGAAATTAACAATCTAAGTAGAAATCGTCACATGGACTAAATGAGTTATTTTTTCTTATTCAATGAAAATGATTTAAAAAATAAAATAAAAATAAAATTGAATCATTGCAATTTTATTGAATCTTAATTTTATTGTTCAATATTTAACTTGATAACGTTAAAATAATTATAATTAAAAATTATCCTACTTTAAATAATTTTTTTTAGGTATAATTATTAAAATAAGAAGAAAAAAAACAACTATTATTTTTAATTTATTATCTTGATCTCAAAATTATTCCTTTAAAAAAAATGTATTTAATAAAAAAATAAAGAAAAAGTAGGATTATATTGGATGTAGTATAGGTGAGTGAAGTACTTACGTAATCGCACCATGGCCTCCTCGCTAAGCTCTCTTGTCAGATTATCCACATCTGGAATGAAGTAGTCGATATTTGCGCAATGAGTCTCCACAGGGCTCAAATAAGTCTGCACTGAAAAACGAAAACAATTCCCACAATTATTTTATAATTTCTTAAGAAAGAGAAATTTAATTTTAACACACACACAGAGATAGAAGGATAATTTCTTTCTATTATAGTAACTATATATAAATATATATATATATTATAAATGTAAAATATGTTGGTATATTAATATATTAAAAAAGTTGAAGTGTCTCCATTCGACTATCTCGCAAATTTGAATTGAATTAATTAACATATATTATATTGATAAATATAATTTAATTAAAATTAAATTATAAATTAAAATTAATAAATAATATTTATTAAACCAGCTCGTGTTTGACTCTTTGTTGATAGCACCACATCACGTGCTGGCGCGTGATTTGCAATGTTAAAAAATTAATTCCGGTACTTTCAGAGATTCAATCAAACTGAAATTCTATATATAGCAGTTTTATACAATTTTTAATCATGTGAAAAATTATCAAACATATATCTTTATTTTTACGGTCACTTTAGAGGAAAAAAAAATCAAAACGTTGTAGGTAATGACCTTCTTCCGATTGAGTTACATTTCTCCAAAGTTGATAGAAAACTACAAATTTTGAATAAAGTCCATGTACCAAATTTCATGATTCTAGCTCAAACCGTTTTTGACATTTTTCTCAACCTTAGTGAAAATGATTAAGGAACCTTCAAAACGTATAAAAACATCAAAATCTCAACATCGAAAGGTCTCCTTCTGTTCTTTTTTCTACTCTTTGGTCCTCGACTCAAATGGTCTATTTTGAATTTACCCATTAACTTGATGATAAAAAAAATCAAATAAAACACAAAATAAAAAAAAAATTAAGTTTAAACTCCAATTACTTATTTTTTGAGATTTTTTTCTTTTTTTTATTCTATAATACGATATACTAATAAGTTTGTAATTATATGCACTATGCGAGATAGTAAAAATATAAAATAATAAATAAGTGAAGAATATTAATTAAAATAAATGAATGAATCATTCATTTAATTTGCTTTTTTTTATTATTTCAATAGAATCAATCAAAGAGAATATATAATCATTCTGAAATGATGTGAATTTTCCTTTAAATATTAACTTATATATATATTGAATTCTACATTTCAATAGCAAATGACTAAGACGTCTATTTACAATGCATTTCTAATAGAATTTATAATCTCACCATACAAATAATTTTATAAAGGCTGACATATATTTTCAAACGATAAATTCATCTGTAATTCTATGGGAAAATAATTAAAATTGGAGTGGTTTCATTCCTAAAAATATTTTTTCCTTTTTCTTTTACTTTTTTTTTTTTAAATAAATTCTTATTACATAAACAACCATTACCAAGTTCTATTGAATGAGTTAATAAGACAAAAAATATTATTAATGTATACTTATGTATATACTTTTTTTTTAAAGAGAAAGAGAGAGTTTAGGAAAGAAATAAAAAAACCAACGATTTGGAAAAGTGAATTTGCTACTTCAATTAGAAAAATGAAAAAAAAAATTGTATAGGAACAAGTAAATAATATATATATAATACATATAATATAATATTTTGAATTAATCATAGGAACGAATTGAATAATCAATAGCCATTATCAATATTATTCAAAAGTAAATAAAAACTAAATTATAAATCAATTGTATTTATATAAAATAAAAATTTAAGAAATTATTTATTTATTATTATAAGTTATATCATTACTATCTCGCCAGAGATAGTATTGCGATCACGAAAATTTTCGATGTTGAGATTTTGATGTTTTTATACGTTTTGAAGGTTCCTGAATCATTTTCACTAAGGTTGAGAAAAATATCTGTGTATGTGTGTATCTAGACAAGATTACGCAAAAACGGTTTGAGCTAGAATAATGAAATTTGGTATACGGGAATTATTCAAAATTTGTAGTTTTCTCTCAACTTTTGAGAAATGTAGACCATCCGGAAGAGGGTCATTACCTACGTTTTGATTTTTTTTTCCTCTAAAGTGACCGTAAAAATAAAGATATATGTTTGATAGTTTTTCACATGATTAAAAATTGTATAAAACTGCTATATATAGAATTTCAGCTTGATGGAATCGATGAAAGTACCAGAATTAATTTTTTAACACTGCAAATCTCACGCGCCAACACGTGACATGGTGCCATCAACAAAGAGCCAAACCTGCGCTGATTTAATAAATATTATTTATTAATTTTAATTTATAATTTATAATAAATTAAATTTAATTTAAATATAATATGTTATTTAATCCAATTCAAATTTGCGAGATAGCCGAGTGGAGACACTCCAGATTTTTTTTTTCTAATGATGAATTTGGTATTTTAATATAAAATTGATGAAAATTGTTCTAAAATTTTATTTTTTTCTATTCTAATATATTCGACGATACGTATAAAATATTAAAAGAGCGTTTTAAATTTACAACAACAAAGTATTTTAAAGGTAGCCTACACTCATAAACGATTTTGGTACTGTTCAATTATTTATTAAATTATTCTGTTTTATTTTGGTACTATTAAAATATAAATGAATAAAAAAAATATTCGATTTATTAATGAAAAATGTGAGATGACTAAATATTAAAATAATTTACATTTTTTTTTATTAAAACTCATTTGAAATATTTTCTTTTTTCATGGTGGTAATAGTAAACTCGAAAGTATAATAATTGGCTACAGTAACCACATTTTTATTTCTATTTTAATATGCCATAATATACTTACTATTGAAATATAATTTTGATCAAACGAAATTGATTTTGGTTACAAATTTTTTACAAATATGAATGATTATCTTTCCCTTCGTGGTTTCATTATTAATTACATATAATTATAATATATTTTTCTAATACGAGGGCAATTCACAAAGTAGGTTACGTTTTGGAATTAAGACAAAACTAGTACAGGGAAATGTTTTTTATTATATACATTTGAAAGAGCAACTAAAATACTATTTTTCTACATAATCGCTAAAAAAAGTTGAGCCATTTATCGTAGCGATAGCTTCGAAATTCCTTCCTCATAGAAATCCGCCGCCTGAGTGTGGTACCCACCTGGCACAAAACTTATGGTAGCCTAACTTTTGAGAAACAATTTCGTACAATAAAGTGCGTGAAATTTGCGGAAAACTGAAGGAAAGTTTGGTTATGGCGAAACGACGGTGAAAAAAAAAATGAACTGGTGGAAAAGAACAATGAAAAAATTAGAGGAAATTAGAGTTATATATTGATTCTAAATTCATACTAGTAACCAAAAACTATATTTGATAAATTAAATTAATTAAATTTTTTAAAAAAAATATATTGTATACTTTTTAAAAAATATTTTATTTTATTCTTTTTTTCAGAATAAAATTAAATAAAAAATATAAAATTAATAATAAAATAAAACCTTCTCGAATATTAATGAAAGTAAATTTATTTATTAAGACATTGTTATTTTAGACTATATAATAATCAAAAACTTCATTTATTTAATTTAAATCAAATTTATATTGGTACTTTTACATACTTATACAATTTTTTCAAATTTTCAAGTTAACAAATTAACTCTTGAGCGAATTATAGTATTATTATCATCAGTTAATAATTTTCTTTAAAAAAGAAAACTTTTTATTCCATCTCTTTTAGATATTTAGATTGACTTTATTGACCATCATTTATAATTGAAATAAATTGAACTTTTTTTATTATTATTAGTTTTTTTTCATCTAATGGTCTAGATTTCTAAATGATTGATAGAATAATAATAATAATAATAATACTAATAATAATAATAAGTAGGCAAATGTCGATATATTCGTACATAAGTTAAATAAAAATAATTATAAAAACTAATTTGTTTTTTAAATTTATAACTTGAATAACTTGAATTGATGTAAAAAGATAAAGAATAATTCAATAATTTTAATTTAAAATAAAATAAAATTTCAATTAATTATCATATATTATTGGTAAACTGGTGTAAATATATATTTTGTTGTTTTGAGAAAATTAAAGGTTAGCAATTTTATCAATTAAAATTATTGATTGATTTTCATTTGTTCTATATATTTTATGTTATAATTATATATATAAATAATATTAATTTTATGAATAATAATCTGTGTATAATATGATGGTTCATATAAATAGTAAGAATAAATAAAATATTAATATATTGAAATGAAATGTGTCAAGATTCAACATTTCAATTCATTCTTTTTCAATTACGACTAGAGCAAAATTAAACAAACCTCCCTTCTTGACCGCAAAAGGATTAACACCATTTTCATAATAAATCATTTAATTTTAATATTGAAATGTTGAATAAGTATCACTTAAAATATATTTCATAATAATTAATATATTTTAACAAGAAATAAAATACAAATCGTTTATATATCTGATATCTAAATATATACAATATTAAATTTTGATCTATGCATTGCTTCTTTATGTAATTAGTTTATTCAGAATTTTCTTTTTTCTTTCTTTTTTTTCTTTTTTTAATCATTATTAATCAGTTAGTGTTTAGCCTAGCTAGAGGAGCTACTTAGAGGAGGCCGACAGGATAGGAATGTGGGGCAACGGAAGCCAATAACAGGCCCAGGTTGTTCAGGTTGCAGGTCCCTCAGGCTCTCTCTTACCAATTCAAGGCCTGACAACGGGACACATTCAAACCAAGACATTTCCGTATTTACTAGAAACAATCTTGAAATTCTTATCCTATCACCAATGATTGTATTTATATAATTATTATCATTGCATGTTTTTAAATTGCTTATAGAAAAATTTAATAAAAATGAAACGTAACATTTTTCATCATATCAATTAAATGATTTATCTTAAATACTTCCTTTTCCTTTTATTATTAATCCAATCCACAATAACAATAATTTGTTTAACCTATCTCATTTCTTTTCAAATTTCTTTCATTTGATATTAATATTCAAATTGATTTTTTTTATTTTGTGGGTTATCTAATAAAATGATATTAATTATTAATTATATAAAAATATAAAAATATTTTGAAAATTAACAGTTACAATAAATAAAAATGAATTTCTTTTAACTGATTAATTTATTATTTACTTTACAGTTAATTCAACTAGAATGATTAGAAGAATATTTAAGTAAGTAAATAAAAAAAAATTGAATTGAATATGTAACTCTTATTATATATTAATCTATTATAAATTTTAAAATCTAAATCTATTTTAATTTCACTAAAAAGTTATTATACTCTATATCATATGTGGGCAAAATCCGGCTCGCGGGCCGGATCCGGCCCTTTTGCTTATTTTATCCGGCCCGTTGAAAACGTTTGGTTATCCATGATATAAAATGTTAATAAGGAATAGTACAAAGATGCAACGATTGCGTGAATCCATACGGCTTAAACGATCGGAATTATGGAAAAACAAATCATGGATTCTGCATCAAGATAATGCACCAGCTCACACATCATTGCTTGTTCGTGATTTTTTGGTCAAAAACAACACCGTAATCATGCCTCAACCACCGTATTCACCAGATTTGCCTCCCTGAGACTTTTTCCTATTCCCAAATCTGAAGGTATCCTATTCCCAAAACTGAAGAGATCAATGAAAGGAAAGCGTTTTTCCACAATTGATGAGATAAAGTCGGCGAATAAGGAGCAGCTGATGGCCATACCGAAAAGCACATTTCATAAGTTCTTCGACGATTGGAAGAACCACTGCATAAGTGTATTATATCTGAGGGAAATTTCTTTGAAGGGGACAAAACGGATATTGTGATGAAGTAATAAATACTTTTCAAAATAATTCAAAATTCTTATTTTCTTTTGAACAAACATCGTATATCTATTTATATATATGCTGTATATGTTCTCTTCATTTTGAATTAGAATTAACGATTTCATTTTATAACATGGATAGTTTAAACAATGCTTATCTAAGCTTATCTATATTAAAAATTATCATATGTGTGGACTTGAAAAACCTTGTCAATGGACGCCCTTGACTCTAAAAATCTTCCTGTTTTTTCATTAATATTAGATTGTCTTTGGTTTCTCTCGAGTTAAACTGCTTTTATGCCTTTTCAAGGTTTCAGAAAATTGCCACATATGCTTTCATTCATCCTACCCACTTGCATAATTCTGATTGCATTGTTTCTCTTTTCATATTCGATTCTACAACTCGTAATGGCTCAAATTTACATTTCACAGAAAAGTTTATTAAAATTCTATTCTTTCTAATGCATAAATGTCAAAAAATTGGTGTTGATTCTTTAAAAAATTAATTTCTTATTCAATCTTAATTAATAATTGATTTTTTTTCTACTTTTAAAGTTGCTATACAATTTTTAATACTTATTATTGTGTAAGAAAAATTATTTTCATTAATTTTTTTTTTTTAATATTTCCGTGTAGTATGAGATTTTGAAATCCATACAAGATAAATAGACAGGCATTTAAAGATTTTGCCTTAAAAAAATATTTTTTTTTTTTTTATTTGTTTTGTAAAATAAAAGAAAAATATTTATAAAAGTGAATAAATTTTTCATTTGTAATCTGTAAATTATCTCTGCTCTTTTGGGAAGTTCAAGATTTTAGAAGCTCAAATCTTAATCTTTTCTTCCCAAGAGATTTAAAATTTTTGCTAAGTCAGTATTGGAAAAATAAATGATATCAATAATAAATAAATAAATAAATAATCATAATATTTATGTATCGGGACTAAAATTGTTTTTTTTTTCTTCTTTTTTTTTTGTTGTTAACTTTCAATAGGCAAATTTTATCAAGAAGCAATCAAATTTTCTTCTCGAAAGTTTTCTCTTAACATTTCTCACGAATAAACATACTTTAAACTAATTCTTGGGTATATAACAATCAGAGCAAAGCACAAATTTCTTATATCGACACCTGAGGCAATTTTCTCACATATCAAAATATATAAAAAAAAAAAATTATAGAAAATTTCTCTTTTTATTATAATTGTAATTTATTTGAATGACATCATAATTAAATTATTATTCAAATCAACTAAATCTATTCGAACAATGACAAATTATTATGTATTAATAAAGCGAGAGTGGAAGATTTTGGGTTTAAAATTAATAATAATTAATTTTATTAATGTTAAAAAAAAACTTTGTTTTAATGGTCGTTTAAAAATTGGCTTCTTGCCCTCTTAATATTTAATCAATTTTATAATAATTAAAGTGTAATTTTAGTGGTCTAAAAAGTAAATTGCCGCTTTTAACTGGAATAAATTTTTTAAATTTTTTAACACATTGACTGGCAATCACGCGCTGGTTTAATAAATATTAATTATCTCGCCAGAGATAGTATTGCGATCACGAAAATTTTCGATTCTGAGATTTTGATGTTTTTATACGTTTTGAAGGTTCCTGAATCATTTTCACTAAGGTTGAGAAAATGTCTGTATGTGTATATATATATATATATATATATATATATATATATGTAGACAAAAACGGTTTGAGCTAGAATAATGAAATTTGGTTTACGGAAATTATTCAAAATTTGTAGTTTTCTATCAACTTTTGAGAAATGTAGCTCAACCGGAAGAGGGTCATTACCTACAACGTTTTGATTTTTTTTCCTCTAAAGTGACCGTAAAAAAAAGATATATGTTTGATAATTTTCCACATGACTAAAAATTGTATAAAACTGCTATATATAGAATTTTAGCTTGATTGAATCGCTGAAAGTACCATCATTAATTTTTTATCACTGCAAATCTCACGCGCCAACACGTGACCTAATGCCATCAACAAAGAGGCGCTGGTTTAATAAATATTATCTTAATTAATTTTAATTTATAATTTAATTAATTAAATTAAATTTAAACATAATATATGTTCATTAATCCAATTCAAATTTGCGAAATAGTCGAGTGGAGACACTCCAGATTTTTTCTTAAAAAAGAATTCAATTTCATTTTTTGATATTGTCTCAATCAACACTTTAACTTTACTCATCGTAAATGCAATTTATGATTTATTTGTCTCACTATTTAGGATAATATACTTGTATATCTGACAATCTACTTTTATATTTAACTATATATATATATATATATATGTTTAGTAAAAGTTATTATATTAGAACATTCCAACATGATATTTTGTGGAAACATTTTGATATTTATAAATTTCTCTTTCTTTTCAATGTTTATAAATAAATAAATAATTATACATACTCGACAAATAAATATTTTATAAACAATGTTTATCATGTTTTGATGAATATTCAAATTATTGGTATGTATATTTATTAATATGATGATTAGATTAAGAATAATAATGAAAGAGAAAGCTTGAAACAACTTTGCATTTTCATTATTATTGCAATTACGAAATGTTTAAAGTAATTTGAAAACATTTTATATACATTATTATTGAAGTATAAACTTTGACTTTAATTCTTAATAGAAATAAATTATCTATAATTGTTTTGCATAAAATAATAATAATATTGCTAATATATTAGAAACGTAATAATAATAATATTCTAAAATATATTATAAAATATACCCAATACCCAATATATATATATATTTGTCATTAATATATATTCATAGAATATGTGTTTGGTAATTGTTTAAAACGAAAAGCTTCAGAGATTTGGATGAAACTTTGCCAGTGGATTTCTTTTTTAATTCCTTGCGCAATATTTCTCGGTCTCTTCTAGTTTACGAGATAAAAATTATTAAAATTTCCATATAAATCCATTGATATACTATTTAGCTACCAAGTTTTATTAATTTGGCCAGTAGAGGGCTGCATTAATTTTTTTTAGTTCTGTTTGGATATATGAAAATTAAAAAATAATTAATTAAATAATTTTCCTATATCCAAACCGAACCGAAAAAAACCGAAAATTAGTGAATAATTAATGAATTATTCAATAAAAGATTACTTAATGGCTGCACATTTCGAGGTTCATAACCAGCTAATCTATCAAACTTAAAAAAAAATTCTCTCCTAAACTAGAAGAGACCGAGAAATATTGCATAAGGAATGTTTCTTTAGAATTAAAAAAGGAATCCACTGGCAAAGTTTCATCCAAATTTCTGAAGCTTCACGTTTTGTAAACAATTACGGAGTGTTTATGCGTAAATTTTAACATTTTTATTATGTTTGATATTATTAAATTCTTAAAACAAATTTAATTATTAAATTGAAAAAGAAAAAAAAAATACCTGTTGGTGGCCTTTCCTTGGGATAACATATTCTGAAAAGTCCTTTAGTACGGGTGTAATACCAATATTTTGTGTTCATTTGTTCGAGAAGATTTTGTTGCACATCTCCTTTTTTTGATGCTGCATATTGCTGAAAAAATTAAGATATAATTTATTTTATTTTATTTTATAAAAATAATTATAAAAACTAATTTGTTTTTTTAATTTATAACTTGAATAGTAAATAAAATGAAATGAAATGTGTCAAGATTCAACATTTCAATTCATTTCAATTCCAATTACGACTAGAGCAAAATTAAACAAACCTCCCTTTCTGACCGCAAATGGATTAACACCATTTTCATAATAAATCATTTAATTTTAATGTAGAAAAGTTGAATAAGTATCATTTAAAATATATTTGATAGTAATTAATTATTCTTAATAAATATGAACAAGAAATAAAATACAAGTGGTAATTTATATTTTCTTAACAACCTTGGCATAAGATTATTTATTAATTGTCTTCGGGTGGCAGTTGAAATATCCATTATGGTATATAAAGAATAAGATAACAACTGTGGATGGTATATTTTTTTCAAATTTTCAAGGCAAAGATTAGAAAGAATTCAAAGATTATACATATATAAGCTTCATTAAGTGATTATCTTGTATTAATTATATTGCATTCTATTTCTAATATTTTGTTTCGATTCAATTAATATTTTTAGCATCTCCTCTATAAACTAACTATATAAATTATATATAATAAATCTGGGGTATGAATTTTTTTTATAGAAATTATTTGTCATTTAATATTCATTAAATTTCTAAAGTTTTCATTTGTTCTATATAATTTATTATATATTAATAATATTAATTTTATGAATAATAATTTGTGTATAATATGATGGTTGATATAAATGGTAAGAATAAATAAAATAAAAATTAATATTGAAATGAAATGTGTCAAGATTCAACATTCCAATTCATTCTTTTTCCAATTACTACTAGAGCAAACTTCAAAAATTATTAAAATAATATAATAATTTGCAAGAATATATGATATATGTACTACTAAAATTAGAGAAAAATATTAGTTAATTGTTTGACTCTAAAATTTTTATAAATAAATAATTCAGAGTGATGGAAATTAGAAAATTAATTTGAAGAGAAATTATTAATAAAAATTAAGTTGATTTCTTAAAAGTAAGTACTTCTAGTAGAGTATAAGAACCTGCCACGTGAGAAACCTAAATAATAATAAAAATAAATATTGTTAATAAATTAAAATTATATAATATAGAAAGAATGAATCTCAGGCTCTAGATTTCCAGAGGGGGCCGGGAAACTAAAATAAATTAAAAAATCTTAAAGATTAAAATTAATAATTTTTCAAAACGTTTCAATTATGTTATATATATATATAAAATTCTAATTTATAAATTAAATAGTAAGTAAATACTTTATTGATATTTATCTGTCTAATTGATACCCAAGGCTGATTGGAAGTAATGGAAGTAATAACGGAAACCGATTACCAAATATGCTTCAAGATTTAAAGGTAACTAATGAAAAAAGGGTTAAAAGGGGTCTTTCGTTTTACAGGAAGCGGATGTTTGACGTGATAAATTCCTGATGGCTAAATTAATCAAACAAATTGCAATATACTTAGAATATTAATAGTCTTTTAAATTAGTAAAGTTAAATAATGCATATATATATATATATATATATATATATATATATTTAAAAATCATAATAATATCATTAATAATTATAAAGAAAAAGAACTATAATCATTCAATTTTTTTTAAATCTACTACGAGACAAGTTTTCAAAAAATATTGTTTTATGTGGGATTATAACTGAAATTAAAGGGTTCATTTAAAAATAAAAATAATTTAAGTATGTATAACATTATACAATTATAATATATATATAATTAATTAATTAATAATTTTAAATTTTTATGGTTTCTTTTGTTTAATTTTTGATGATCAGCCAATTTTCACTATACCAAACGTCCCGTTTTTCTGGGATTGTCCCGTTTTTAGGTGCTCTGTCCCGGTGTTCCGAAAAAAGTCTTCGGGACAGCCTATTGTCCCGTTTTTTTTAAACATTTAGGACATTTTGTACTTTTTTTCAAAATTTTTTCAATTTGCTTCTAAAAAAAGGGTAAAATGTTCCGGTTTGGTGTTTTCAAAATATGTTCACCCTAACTATACCTACTAATTATTGAATTATGATTTTAGATGGTTTTAATTTAACTTAATTTAATAAAATAATATATCCAAGATTTTATACTTAAACATTTCTCATAATAGATCAATAATATTTAAATAAATGTATTTATACACAAATGTGTAAAATTATTGAATTTTTTCATAAACGTGAAAATTGTACAAATTTTATATTATAAAAATTAAAGTGAAAATTAAAATATTCAACATTAAAAATTCTTGATTAATACAATATATTGTAGATTCTCTATCTACTTAAATTGAAAAACAAAACAGAATTTATTACATGTTTTAATTAATTGTAAATCTTTAAATTATTAAATTTTTTTTTTAATATTTGAATTTTATTATAAAAAAAGTATAAATCAAAATATAATAATTTTTATATTCAATTGACAGAATAATCATTATGATAATAAATAAATGTAAATATTCATAATTATAATAATAAATTTCACTTTTAAATGAAAAAAAAAATTAAATAAATCTAAATTATACTTTCTTTTAGAAATGATTTCAATTTTGTTATTTTTATTTATTTATTTTCTGAATAACTAGTATATAATATTATTTACTATAAAAATAGATAAATTTTTAAGATATAAAGAAAAGTGAGAGATGAACTTAAAAGGATCAATTTCGTGGAGTGGGCACAAGCATAAGAATCTCTATAGAAAGCGTGACATCGGTAACCTGGTCTCAGGCCAACATCACGAATCCATTGGGCAACTAATCACGCAGAACTGTTGCCTTTTCCCAAAGACATAGGTATTTGTTTGCCAAAACAGCTTTCTTTCCATAAGAATCAATTGGAATTGGCCTTGCCTATTACAACATTGATAGGACGAAACGATATACAAAACCACAAACCGTCATTTTATTGTTTGTTCTTATTATATTTATAATCTGTTTACTCTTGATTTGATTTTCTAAAAGTTATTCATTTGGAAAGTGAGAGATTTATTAGATTAATTTAACTATATATATATATATATATATATATATATAGTCAATTTTCTAATTGATAAAATAAATAAATATTTTAGATGTTGAAATTTATTTCCCACATTTTTAAAAACATCCCATGGAACCAGAAATTTTTATCTTGGCCTCGGCAACTATATTCCTCCAAATATATATCTATTATTATATAAATTATATATATATACACAATGAACGCTCTAAATAAGCAACTCATTTGAATCAATTTCAATAAAAAATTGTCTTATAGGGAAAAATTGTGTTTAAAGCACAAAAATATTAATTAATTAATTAATTAAATAACAAATTCTAGTAACTATTCTAATTAACAGAAATTAACTTCAATACTGACAGCACAAAAGACAAACATATTCCAAAAATATAATTTTTTACAATTTGAGGTTATATTATTATGAACAGCTGTCAACTCAATTTAAAAAAATACATAAGTTGCTTGTACAGAACAGTTGAACTAAAAATAGTTGCTTGTATAAAGAATGTTGCTTATAGACAGGTTGCTTATATAGAACCTTCATTGTATTATAATATTAAATTGAATTGAATAAATTGAATATTTATTAATTCATTTTCGTAATTAATTAATAATTAATAAAAAAAAATTTCTTGATTTAATTTATTTTTTTTAAGATCTATATGTAAGTATGATCTTTAATGTATTTTATTAAATATGAATTTTAATAATTTTTAATTTATTCATCATTCTTATAATTTTATATTAAATAAGAAAAGTAAAAACGGTTTGAGCTAGAATCATGAAATTTGGTACATGGGCATTATTCATAATTTGTAGTTTTCTATCAACTTTTGGGAAATGTAGTTCAACGGGAAGAGGGTCATTATCTACAACGTTTTGATTTTTTTTCTTCAAAAGTGACCTTAAAAATAAAGATATATGTTTGATAGTTTTTCACATGACTAAAAATTGTATAAAACTGCTAAATATAGAATTTCAGGTTGATTGAATCGCTGAAAGTACGAGAATTAATTTTTTAACACTGAAAATCTCACGCGCCAACACGTGACGTGGTTCCAACCAAACATGCGCTGGTTTAATAAATATTATTTATTAATTTTAATTTATAATTAATTAAATTTAATTTAAATATAATATATGTTAATTAATCCAATTCAAATTTGTGAGATAGTCGAGTGGAGACACTCCAGCTTATTTTATTTCGAGTGTGGAAGTGGGGGGGGGGGGGGGAGAAGAGAGAAGTCCGGGCAAGCTACTTATGTATATAAGATAGGTAATTGAAATAATGAAAATTTATGACTTAGAAAAATTAACGTCTCGATCTGTTTGCATTTTATCCACAAATTTTACAAAACAAAAATATACAGTTAATTACTTAAAGTAATTAATACTATATATATATATATATATATATATAATTAATTATTTATTCTTTGTATTTAATATATATATATATATATTTATTAGTTTTAAAAAGAGGCTTATTATTCATGCTAGAAGTTTATATATATATATAGATATCCAGTATGTCTGTGAATTCCGACCTGGTTGGTACCGTTGCAAGAAAGTAATGCGTTCTTGCGTTCGTTATTTAGTCGAAATTTTTATCAGATTTCATTCAAATTTAATTATTTCCTTCTATGCTCACTAAGAAATCACATTTTTTTCTGAATCTTATTTATTTAAACGTTTATAGTTAAATAAATACTATTTAATTTCTCTTTTTATCTAAATGACATACATTTCTATGGAAGATGGAGATTCTCTTCATCTAGTGACCCTTGAATAAATTCTATCTACGGAAACTAATTTCTATTTTGACCTCTATGATGAATTTCAAACATTTTCAGAAAACACTATTTTCATAATTGTTCCAATTGCTTTCTATTCAATTGTTCAAGTCTTAATAGAATTAATTACAATGACTAAAATTTGAAATTACATATTTTATTACTGTGTAATGAATATCTTCAATTAAATCATTTCAAGCTCATACATATGATTACTTAATGACCATATGTATACAATGAATGACCAGAATAGTCAACAAATGTCGAAATATGTTTTCGTTATAATTTTGATTTATATTTAATATACTTAAATTCTAAAAAGATGTTTGTTAATTCAATAATTTTATGTGAAGGTAAAATTACATTGGAGCTCAATACTATCAAATATCATGTGTCTATTTACATGAAATGCATAATCTGAGTTAGTTATTTGAATAAAAGATGTAAGTAAATTAGCTGGAGTGTCTCCACTCGACTATCTCGCAATTTGAATTGGATTAAATAACATAATATATTATATTTAAATTAAATTTAATTAATTATAAATTATAAATTAAAATTAATAAATAATATTTATTAAACCAGCGCATGCTTGGCTCTTTGTTGATGGCACCATGTCACGTGTGTTCAGGTTTGCAGTGTTAAAAAATTAATGATGGTACTTTCAGCGATTCAATCAAGCTGAAATTCTATATATAGCAGTTTTATACAATTTTTAATGATGTGAAAAATTATCAAACATATATCTTTATTTTTACGGTCAGTTTAGAGGAAAAAAAACCAACTCGTTATAGGTAATGACCCTCTTCCGGTTGAGCTACATTTCTCAAAAGTTGATAGAAAACTACGAATTTGGAATAATACCCATGTACCAAATTTCATGATTCTAGCTCAAACCGCTTTTGCGTAATCTTGTCTAAATACACACATACACACACAAACATTTTTCTTAACCTTAGTGAAAATGATTCAGGAAACTTAAAAACGTATCAAAACATCAAAATCTCAACATCGAAAGGTCTCGATTCAATCAACCTGAAATTCTATATTTAGCAGTTTTATACAATTTTTAGTCATGTGAAAAACTATCAAACATATATCTTTATTTTTAAGGTCACTTTAGAGGAAAAAAAAATCAAAACGTTGTAGGTAATGACCCTCTTCCGATTGAGCTACATTTCTCAAAAGTTGATAGAAAACTACAAATTTTGAATAATGTCCATGTACCAAATTTCATGATTCTAGCTCAAACCGTTTTTGACATTTTTCTCAACCTTAGTGAAAATGATTCAGGAACCTTCAAAACGTATAAAAACATCAAAATCTCAACATCGAAAGGTCTCCTTCTTTTCTTTTTTCTACTCTTTGGTCCTCAACTCAAACGGACTATTTTGAATTTATCCATTAACTTGATGATAAAAAAAATCAAATAAAACAAAATAAAAAATAAAAATTAAGTTTAAACTCCAATTACTAATTTTTTTGAGATTTCTTTCTTTTTTTTATTCTATAACACGATATACTAATAAGTTTGTAATTATATGCACTTTTGTTAATTAAAATTGAAATTAGATAGATTGTAATTAAATAATATATATTTATTTTCTATAATAATTGTTATTTTCTGACCATAGGAATAATAAAATTTCGTAGTTTTGGTGAATACAGTCATATTTTGTTGAATTAGTGACACATTTTATAAAGTGCCATGATTTTTCATTGTCCTATTTTCTGTTGGATTATTGTGCAGTATTCAAAAGGCGAATTATTTTTTGGGCAAGACTGTTACATATTTAAATAAGGGGGTGTAAAAGGGTTCGTAAGTGTACATAAATTACAAATTATTAGTCGAAATCATAGTTTAAAATGCCTCTCAATTATATGTAGAGCCGTTTGTTTCTAATTATTATTTATCCCTGTAAAGATATAATTATTTTAATATTTTACAAATTTTGAAATCCCTTTCCTGAAAATCTATTAATTTTGAGTTGTGACGGTATTCTTCCAAACTGACGATATATGTACTGTTTGTTGAGATTAGAATGAAGGAGAAGAGACTTTTAACCCTTAACAAAGTCGCCATATAGGCGACAATATATGTTTTACCGTTGCGCTCGAACGTCGCCATATAGTCGCCACCCTACCTTCTATCATTGAATGTTTTTTTTTTAATTTTCTCTGATAAATTAGTAACATGTTTTATTATATTTTCAGACTAGAATATTTTTATTTTAATCAAATATGAGAAAAAATTCCGCGTTGTCACACGTCCTTTCTAAATATAAATAAATACGAGTGCAAAGGGTTAAATTATTATTCCTATGGTCAGAAAATAACAATTATTATAGAGAATGGATAGATATTATTTAATTACAATCTATCTAATTTCAATTTTAATTAACAAAAGTGCATATAATTACAAACTTATTAGTATATCGTATTATAGAATAAAAAAAACGAAAAAAATCTCAAAAAAATAAGTAATTGGAGTTTAAACTTAATCTTTTTTTTTGAGTTTTATTTGATTTTTTTTTATCATCAAGTTAATGGGTAAATTCAAAATAGACCGTTTGAGTCGAGGACCAAAGAGTAGAAAAAGAAAGAAAAGAAGGAGACCTGTGGAGAGAGTACAAAGAGGAAAAGAAACGGAGAGACGGATAGAAGGAGAGGCAAGAACTCAATAGGAATGTCAAGAATGGCGGCTGTCCTTGAAAGTGTGCGGCCGCACCCAGCAAGCAAACTTCTTCTCGGTTGGCGCTGGCAAGACCAGGCCAGCCAACTAAACAACCAACCAACCAACAAAACAAACAAACAACCACCTAACTACCTAAAACTATCACACCGATCACACTTTTCAATTAAACACTTTTAAGATTACCCGAACCCTCTTTCTCTTTAATTTTGCCCATCTGCAGTTGAAATTTGTTGTTTTTTTAGGAATCTCCAATTGGATTATCATGTTTCACTGAAATTGTAATATTGAATGAATTAATGATCAAGAGATGAAAAAAGACGATCAATTAGATGTAAATCATAAAGTATGTCATATCATAGCATATAATTATGAATATTAAAAAAAAATGTCTTCATAATTTGAATTAATAGATTTAATTAAAAAAAAAATAGACTAGATTAAATATAATATCAAGGTCGCGAGTACAAACATTCTATATATTTTAATAAATCATTACCATATAAATACTTATATATTATTAGAATTTCTAAATTCCTTGATAGTTTTTCTTTATTATTTTATCTACTATTAGAAAAATAACCAATCGGTAAAAATATATGTACATATATCATTGTGTTCAAAAGATTAAATATTCTTTGGACGCGTGAGTTCCCCTTCCCCTTCTCATTTCCCCATTTCGTGCTTTAGAGCCCTTCCGCATTGCAAACCCTTAATCTACATCAGACACGCTTCTATGATAATTAATCAACCAATTTATTAAATATTATAATAATAAAATTAAAAAATTAATTTTTAAAAATTTTTGTTTTAATCAGTAATTTAATATTATCTATTATTTATAAATTGATACTTATATAAATGTGTGTGTGTGAATATATATATATCTTTGCATAAACATAGCTATATATTAATGCGAATATATAATTGGTTTTTTTATTTATTTATTTTAAATATTTTTTTTTAATTTTATTTTAGATAAATTTATAGATGATCCTTCTCATTAATAACTGGTAAAATATTTAAATAACACAAATTAAATTTTTATAAATATATATTATAAATAGGGTGACCATATTTCGAAAACACCAAACCGGAAAAAATTTACTTTTTTTTTAGAGCCATATTAAATAAAAATAAGAGCCAAACTGATTGTAAGAAAACGTTCGTCGGACCTAAATATTTAAAAACCGGGACAATAGTCTGTCCCGAAGACATTTTTCGGGACGCGGGGACAGCACCTAAAATTGGGACAATCCCGGAAAACCGGGACGTTTGATCGACCTATATATATATTCTAGTACTTCCAATTACTTAAATAAATTACAAAATATATTATTTGATTTGAATTGATTTTTATATATTTTTAATTTTTTTTTTCTAAAAAATAATCATTCTGTGGAACGTTTTTTTAAACAAATTTGACTAAAAACATTACAAATTAAGGACTTTGTTTAAACAGACATACAGGTGATTAGTCGTAAATTTTATACTTTGGAATGCTTGATACTCCAGGAATCTACAAAAGAAATCTCGAAAAGAAGGCTTTCATGATATCCTCTTGAAATGTTTGTTTATCCCTTCATCATTAGCTCTAACCCTAAATTTATATATCTATATATATAAAGGAGAGTGTTTGTATGTATGTATGTATGTATATATGTATGTAATTTGTTTACTTTTTTGCTGTCATAGAAACAAACAAAAAAGAAATTTCCTACTTAACCGACACTTTACCGGTAATTTAGAATTATGAACATCGTGGCCCACTGACTGGCGGACTCATTTTACACAATGTATATAACTAGCAATCAAAGAATTATTATAATATTTAACTTTTTATTTTAAATTCTAATATTCAAATATCATTTCAATTAAATAATTTATTCTAAAAGTCCCCATTTTAATTAATATAATAAAATATTTAAATCATATTTAACTTAAATTATTTTGTATTTATTCTTTCTATATTTGAATACTTCTTTTATTTTAAGGGAGGGAATTAACTATGATCTAAAAAAATTAATAAATGAACTTAATAATAAAAAATCAAATAAATCCATTAATTTAAATTAATACTATTAATGAATGTATATATTGTTAATTTATCTTTAGTTTTATCAATACTTTTATACCGTTAATTTTTATAAATTAATTTTTATAAATTGTCTCAAGTCTCTAACTTTGCATTTTCTCAAATTTTATTATAATTAAAAATATTCAATAAAAATCAAGCAATGAAATTAAAATATCAAAATGAAATGATCAAGAAATATTATACTCTATTATAACATATACAATACTTATAAACTATAGGCGGAGGAAATATTAGACGATATCATTGCGGGTTCAGGCCAAATCGATCAACATTAATTAAGATATTTTCATTATGACAGATATTAAAAAAACCGCGAATTCAATATCTCTGTTCACTAATTATTTGTAGACTTTAGTAAAACCTACGCATGACTCAATAGATCCGGATAAACTTTTTCAAATTTTGATCTTAAAATTTATCTTGAAGGTAGTAAAGAAAGAGTAAGATGCGGAAATCAATTGTAAAATATTAGGTGACCCAGACGACTCAAATATAATAGGAGATTCGGCAATTGCAATTACAGATAGCGAGGAAAAATTAATCGAGGTAGGAAAAGAGATGAGGTTTGAAATTAATAATGATAAATAAATATATTTAGAAACAAACAGGAGCAGTATTAACAAACAAAATGTAGAATTTGAATATGTAGAAAAATTGAATGTAATCACGAAGGATAATAATATTTGAGAAGAATTTAAATCGAAGTTGCAATCGGGAAACGCCTGTTATCATGCAGTAAAGAGGCTTATCTCATCAAAATTATTATAAAAGGGAATGAAAATTAAAATATATAAAACAATTATTTTGTATGTTGTATTATATGAGTGTGAGACATGGTCTATGATCTTAGGAGATGAGAGTGGATTCAGAGTATTTGAGAATAGGATTCTCCCCAGCATTTATGGGCCAAAGAAAGATGAGGGAATGACGTACGAGAGATGGAACAGAGGTTCAGGATAAGGACACTTGGAGCAATGTGGTTGTAGCTGCCAAGAACTTTCGAGTACCGTTGAGCCACGCATGGTCTATGACCCTGGGAGATGAGAGTAGATTCAGATTATTCTTTCCAGCATTTATTGGCCAAAGAAAGATGAGGTCACCGGGGACACTTGGAGAAATGTGGTTGTAGCTGCCAAGAACTTTCGAGTAGATAGATATAACATATTCAATAATAATATATATAATTAATTTACTAAATAAATTAATATATATTTTAAATAATCACACAATAAGAAATGAATGTTTTATGTTATACATTGTTTAAAACAAAATGGATGAAAACCTTTTACTACTTTCAACTAAATACTATGTACCACTCGGGGGTACAGGGGGCGGAGCCCCCGTCTAGATGTGAAGAGCGACGAAGGAGCTCTGAGCAGCTAGTTAATAATATTTCTAAGAGAAAAATGATAGTTGTTCTTTTCAATTAAATTTCAAATAAATAAATATCTATCTTCATGTAGAATTTTAATACAAAGTTTTAACACATGAACCAGAGCATAGCGAAAGTACAAATTAAAGTATTATAATATTTTTTCAAGAATTAATAATAAAAAAAAAATTTTAAAGTATCATTTAATGTATTTTTAATTAAAACAAATACAATTTAATAATTAAGCAAAATTATCGAGAAAGTTCATAAAAAAAAACAACTAAACAATTTATTAATACGAGAATACTTCCGAACTAAATGTTTTAATTATATTTAATGATATATAATCATATACTTTATGCAGAAAGTTTCTTTAAAAATAATTATAAATTATTAAATGAAACTTTTAAAGAAAATTATGATAGTTTAGAAATTGTTTTATTAAATAATAAAAATATGGATAAATTGTATTTCCTTAAATGAATCTTTATATTAATTAATTAAATGAATGAAATAAAACCAAGAGATATTTATTTTGTTTTAGGAGTATGCACTTAATAATATAGTTAAAGAAGTACACTTTTGGGAAATATTTTACAAAAAAAAAAACAAACAAAATTATATCTGAATATATTTTATATTTATATTTTTGTGTATATTATATGGTCAAGAGAGAGAATTTTTAAGTTCAATAGTACCATACAGAGAGAGATATTAAATTTTTCTATGCTAAGAATTTATCCATTTATTTACGAGAATTTTATTTATTTTTAATTATACCATTTTATAATAAATTTACATATAAATTTATAAGTTATAAAAAAATGGTTTTTAAATGGTTTTATCATAACATATCAATTTTATAGAAATTTAAAACAAACAAAATTCTTAAATCTATATTTATCGATTAAATTAATTTAATCTCAGTTATAATTTGTAAAGAAAAATATATTTGTGGAGAGACCGATTGGGAAACTCCAGTTGGAAGATCAAGGATGAGATGGGTGGACAATTAATAGGAAGGAACATGAGAGAGATAAGAGAAAATAGGAGTGGGATAGTTGTAGCTCAGTATAGGGATATTTGGAGGAATGTGGTTGCTGCCAAGAACTTTGCGAGTTCCGTAGAGCCACACACAGATATATAGACATTATAATTTGTAAATAAATAAAAATAACTAATAAAAGAAATTTAAAATTTGTAAAAGTTAAAAATTTATTAAACAATTGAAAAATATGTATATATACTCTACATCAATGATTCCCAAAGTGGTCTATATCGACCCCCAGGGGTCTATGGAAACCTGCAAGGGGTCTACGTCAGCGAAAAAAAATCTGGGGGTCCATAAAGTGAAAATAGGGGTCCACGACAGTGGATATCAACATACTGATAGTTCAAAAAAAGGTAAATTTTTTTTAGAAATTTACAAAAAATCAATATCAGGTAAAAACCGAAAAACAGTGTAAGGGGTCTAAGACACAAAAAAGTTTGGGAACCTCTGCTCTATATATATAAAACATTTTCTAACAAATATATATAAAATACAAATTTAATTTCCCATCATTAATAACTGAGAGAAATCAGTACACAGAGAGTTTTATATATTATCTAAGTAATCACAACAATCAGAGTAATGAATATGTTATAAGAAGATGAAGAAATCTCTTCTTTTGTTCTCATAATTCTCTTTTGATATTTTCTCCTGCAACATTCGCTTAACAACTCCAAACTAATAATAATTAGCCTTTCAAGTGTGACCATGTCGATTCACATCGTTAAACATTTATTTAACCTTCATCTTTATATTAATTATATGAAATATCTATTATTGCTAAATTATTTATGATATATTTATTTATTTATTTATATTTGGTGCAAAAGTTTAACAGTAAATTAATATATTGATGTCATTGATCTTATATGGTGTCATAAGCAAATGACAAGTCATTTCTACCTTTTTTTGATTCATTTCAATTGAATTCAATGAGACACTCGAAATGTAAAAGAACAGGTAGTAAGTTTATTAATCACTTCTATATTTGTCACAATAATGCTTAGCACAACTTGGAACTAGTAAATCTAACTTAGTAATAAATTCCTTTCAAATTTATATTTATCGGTTTTGGGTTATTACTAGGAATGAGAAACTCAGTATCCCTATATAAATTTATTTTTAACAATTTATTAAAAAAAAATATTATTATTAATATATTCAAATAAATAATGAAACAATTACAAGTGACGATAGGTTAGAAAATGTTATTTACATGATAATATATTTATTTATTTATTTATAGCCTTTATTATGGTTCATTTATACATATTTTTACAATATTTACATTTATAATTTTTAGAATTGTGTAACCAGGCCCATTAGGGCATAGGCCTCTTCCAAATCAAAATACATAATAATTAATAATTAATGAATTTAATTAAAATGAAATTAACAAAATATTAACAAAAGATAATAATGACCAACTCTAATAAAAGTTGATTTAAAGAAAAAAAATAAATTAAAATTAAAAGTTGAAGTAGTGGATTATGAGAAATTTGCATTTTTTTTTTCTAAATTAGTTCTTCTTTTTAGGATTAATTTTGTTGTTTTGTTTGTTTTTTGTTTTATATAAAATCTTCAAATGTAATCAACCATTATGACAGATTAAAAAAGTCCTTTGTGAATAAATTTTTGTCATTTAATATTTCTTTAATTAAGAGATTATTTTTATTCATAGATTTATTTATTAATTCATTTTTATGTATAATATATCCTCTATATTTCCATATATCCATATACTTGTATAAATTGTCAATTTAAATTTTTTCAACCTTTGTTCAAGCATTAATATTGCATTTAAGTGTTCCTATTATATATTTGTTATCGTGTTTTAAATTATCTGATCCTTTATTTTAATTTATTTTATGATAATATATATAAACAATTAAAACAATATATGTCCCGGTTTTCGAGCAAAATTTCGGGTTACGAGTCGCATGAGCTGTTTTGACGGATTGTTGTGCATCATACATTATGCTTGTCTTAGATCAGCAATATTGAACGTTGCTTAAAACCGATCCACAATGTACCACAAAAAATATACTCAACTCTGCGTAGACAAAATATTAGTCTGAGGAGAGAAAAAAACTTATAGGACGTTACGAGTTAAAAGGAGCCTATCAAAGACATTGTGTCACAACAATCTCTAGGCCTTGATATAGAGAACTCATTGTAGAATATAGCGTTGACCTCATCGTCCATGATTTTAAAGCATTTAGTTCATGAGCAACACGATGAGCCAAACGAGTTTTTAGAGGAAGATAAGAGGAAAAAAAAAGAAATTGAAGACATCAGAAATTCAAGAACATAGTTCCATGTGAATAAAACTAAGATAATTTATAAGAGAAAAACATCCAGATGAAGCATCAGCAGCTATTAGGGCTATTAATTTATTTGACAATGTTGCAATGGCTCATTTCAACCCTTTCCTAATAAGTCATCAAATTCAGTTGCCAATTTCTAATTTCTTTAAGAGCAAAGCTGATGAATGTGAACCAATATTATCGAGAAACGTAAATTAAATGATTAAACATTTCTTTTAATATTATATATATGTTATTATAAGCATTAATTAATAATATTGTTCATTATTGGAAATATTTTTTTTTGATAGTTAAATTTTGGAATCCAGAAAGAACTAATTGCATTTATATTAATTATTATGGGAAAACCCAATTCCGGGATAAATTAAACTCGTAACCCGAGGTCCCATTGTATTTATTTCTTCTATTTGTTTTCTGTGGAAGATACTATTATCATTTCTTTAAATATAATCCCAATCATTAATTAATCAAATCAGTGTAAATTTTGAAAATTTGTAAATAACTCCAATATCATTTAAGTATTGATTAAGTAGTAATAATTATGATTAAATTAAATTGAAAACTTATTTAATTGAAAGTATTTGAAACTTGATTTAACAATTTAAAAGATTTTTTATTTTTCTCTGAAATAGCCTTAAATAAATTAGAAATAATTTCATTTATAATATGAAAATAAAATAAAATAATAATACAAGTCAAAAAGATAAAATCACTTCAAGTTAGATTATAGGTAAAAAAAAAAAAACAACAAATTTTGTTTTAAGGGTAAAACATGATTTTTCACATGTTTCTTGTTAAATGTAAAGGTACGCATTAGCACACTCATAGATAAAGCAAATGTTACTTGGTCATTTGTTTAGGCTGGTTTGCCACGCGCAAAATTCTAACGGGATTGAAAAAGGCCTGCTGGGTGTCGAGCGGTTCAAACACAACATACCTGACTGCCTGCCTGCCTTGCCTGCCTATCGGTTATCGGTTCTACCTGCGCCTTCTCTTTCAACTCAAATCAAATTTCAACACCAAGTTGAAAAATAACGATCAACCCCCCCCTCCTTCTTAATATTAAATTATATAATAATTATAATCAAAGATTCTATTATAAGATCTATATATTTTTTAATGTTTTTTTTTAAAAAAATAAAATTTCCTCAATTAATGTAATATAATTTCCAAACAAATATGAAGTTGGGTTTGACAGTATATTGAAAAGAATATAGAAGAAATACACATAATATCTTAATTTTAAAAATAAATTTTTAAATTTTGAAGTGAAGTCTAATATGAACTTCAAAATTAGAATAATGGTTTGTGAAACTAATTATTTATATAAATCTTTAATAATACTATATGAATATTATAAATAAAACAGTGTTTTATTTATTAAATATAACAAAAATCTTAATAAAATTTAATTTTATATATATCCTATAAAGACTTGAAGTGTTAACGATACTATTATGAACGAGAGATATCTAAATTGTTTTATGAATCATCAAGAATTCACAAAACGTCATGTACTTAAATTAAGTTCATGACTTCTCTTTTTTTCTAGAGTTTATAATTTAAAGAAAGTAAAAATAATTGAAATGGTATAATATGATAAATTGCATAAAAAAATACTCATTTATATTTAACTGAAGCAGAACAATAATTTATATATATATTATATATATATATAAATATTTGAAGATTTAAAAAAATATTTATTTATTTTAAATATTCTTCAAATTAATCTCGACTAATTTTTTTATGAAAAAATAAATTCAAATTTTATTTATTCTTAGTTAAGATATGTTATATTAGAGTATTATTTTTATTTATATATTTTTATTAAATAAATATTAATTTGTAATAATAAATAACATAGATTTTTATACTATAATAATTACAATTGTCTTCCGGAATACATTTTTTTCATAATATAATAATTAACAAACATAATTAGTTATTAAATTGAGATATTATTATTTAAAAGGAAAAAAAATAATTGAATCAGTCAAGAATATTCTAAATATAAATATACTATATGTATATTTTTACATATATATATTTAAATTTTTTAAAATAATTTATTTTAGGTTTTATTTAGTGTTTTAATCAAAAGTTTTATCAAAATTATATAATTTTAATTAAATTAAAAATGATAATAATCACATTGAAACTATTTTTTTTTTAAATAAATCAATTACTAATTTTATGTATATATATGTAATAACAATAAGTTGAAAATATTATTTTTAAAAATTAAGAATTTAAAATTTTGTATATTTTACAAGATGATTAATAAAGAAAGTTAAACTTTCATTAAAAATATGCTTACAATTTATAATTAGAAATTAGAAAAGAAACCTGAAATTATTTTCCAAAATAGAAATTGTAAATTATATATATATATATATATATATATATATTAAATTTTACTTAATTATTAAATATAAAATATAATAAATATCAATGGTAAAAACTACATTGTAAATTTATAATAAAAACATGTGTAAATATTAAAATTTCAAATAAATCATGTAGTTATTTTTTATATTTTAGGCAGAGACTTGAATGCCATTCAGAGAAACTTTCATTTGTCATTTATTAATGGAAATCAAAAATATTCTTAAATAAGTAGATATATATATATATTATAATTGTCTTGATTAGATCATTTAATAATTTTGTAAATGATGTTATTTCTCAATGTATTCAAATTAAAAACAAATTATTCATGAAAAGTGACATAAGAACAAATTTATATTTTTTTTGTTATATAAATATTTCTAGATACTATACTTCTAATTATAACAAATAATTATTAATTTAATATTATAGAAATAATTGGATATTGTTTTTTAATAAATATACTATTATTATTATTGATTTCCAATGTGGATAATATTTGTCATATTTCTTATATATTTATATAATATATATATATATAAGATATACTTTAAGTCTCTGTTTTATTTTTCAAAATTAATTTTGAATCCATACCTGTATTTGTGCTCTCTTGACCTCGATGTAAAGCCAATTGTCCGTGGAAAATGCAATAGCAAGCAGAGCTATTGCTATAATTGCAGTGATAGTCGCTAAAGACAATGTAACTGCAGAACACGGCATTTTATAAAGTATCTAAAATTTTCACTTACAAGCAAAAGTGTAAAAAAAAACCCACGTCACAAACACAGCATAACTATAAACGAAGAATGCAGATACCCGTCTAATTCAATACTGGGCTGAAGGAACGGGAAAATGCGGAAGACCTTCTTTGAAGAGAAATGAACAGAAGATAAAGCAATACAACAGGTAGCAGCACCTGTCGAAAATTCTTCGTATATTTTTCTTTAATATTATAAACTCTAACTTAAACCAAATCTAAAGAAAATAATATATATAGAATATATAATTCTAAAAAAAAAAAATTACAGAAATTTTCAGCGGTCTGCAACCTTTTTCGGATGGCGGGCCATTTTCAAAATATTTTTTTTTTATCCGGGCCGCACATTCAAATTAACTTACATAGTGCTTTTATATCATATACAAGTATAAATATTATTAAAAGATTATAGAAAAAAATGCTTTTTATTGACAAAATTTTACAATTCTTAAAAAAAAAAAAATCGATTCCAATTACATACTTATAAATATAATAAAATAACATAATAATGATCTAAATATTATAATAAAAGAACAAGAATGTTAGAAAACAAAAATAATATAGTTTGTAACAGAAAATTAGCTGGATTGTCTCCACTCGACTCGCAATTTGAATTAGATTAAATAACATAATATATTATAATTAAATTAAATTTAATTCATTATAAATTACAAATTAAAATTAATAAATAATATTTATTAAACCAGCGCATGTTTGGCTCTTTGTTAATGGCACCATGTCACGTGTTGGCGCGTGAGATTTGCAGTGTTAAAAAATTAATTCTGGTACTTTCATCGATTCAATCAAGCTGAAATTCTATATAAAGCAGTTTTATACAATTTTTAATTTAGTGAAAAATTATCAAACATTTATCTTTATTTTTACGGTCACTTTAGAAGAAGAAAAAATCAAAATCAAAAGTTGAGAGAAAACTACAAATTTTGAATAATTCCCGTATACCAAATTTCATTATTCTAGCTCAAACCGTTTTTGCGTAATCTTGTCTACATACTTACACACATACATACACACATACATACACACACACACACATACACACACACACACACACACATAGAGACATTTTTCTCAACCTTAGTGAAACTGATTCAGGAACCTTCAAAACGAATAAAAACATCAAAATCTCAACATCGAAAATTTTCGTGATCGCATCTGGCGAGATAGTAAAAAGAAAATACAATTTCAATTACAAAAATACATTATTATGTGAATATAAAATATTAAAGGAAAATAATTTATCTTTCATTTTATTTATTCATTAAGGTTCAATGTTTGTTCTTGAATATTGTTGGATAATTAATTTAACAATATTTAAAATTCATTTAAATCCGGTTGTGTTTGGGATACTGTGTGAGTTTATAAATTTTCATCCGTCAACCTCGTTCTATTGATTTTATGAAATTCATTCTTGAAAATGTTTGTTCACATAAATAGGTGCTTGAAAAAATACAAATCATTGTTTTTGAAAAATTTCTTAAATTGGAAAATTTATTTTCTGGTAGAATTGAATAAAATACAATTAAATTATTTTCATCAAAATTATTTTTATAGACATTATTAGATTGCAAATCAATTAATTCTAGTTGTAAGTTTTCTGGTGCTTTTTACTTTCCCGCATACTTCGTATAAGGGAAGTATTGGAATCGTCAAAAATTTCGACTTCGAGATTTCGATAGATCTTGACGTTTTAGGCCTCCCTGAGTTGGAAAATACCATTTTTCGAATATGTCTGTGTGTGTGTATGTATGTATGTATGTATGTATGTATGTATGTATGTATGTATGTATGTAATGTCTGTAAGCAAATTTACTCAAAAACTAATCAAGCTAGGACTTCGAAATTTGGTACACCGATATTATTCACAGTTTGTAGATTTCTATCAAAATTTCGTCAAAATCGGTTAACCGGAAGTGGTACTTTACCTACACTGGTTGCGTTTACCTTTCAAGTAAAGTACCAGTTTGCTTCGAGATATTTGCTTCATATTTTGTAAATAGATTTAAAAATATGAAAAAAATTCAGATACCAAATTTCATCATGATCTGACTACCGGAAGTGACATTTTACCTATACAAGTAGCGTTTCTTTTTTACCGACCGACGATAGTAAGGGAGGTATTGTTTTCACACCAAATTTCACCTATGGATATTTTTAGGTACATTTCTCCAAGAATCATGCATTTTCTTAACAGAAAAAAGTATTTTTAGCATGATGTCTGTCCGTCCGTCTGTCCGTCTGTCCGTCCGTCCGTATAGATGTGTACAGCCTGAACGGCTCAACGGATTTTGATGAAATTTGGTATATTTACTTAATACATCAGTAGGATGAATTGATCAACTTTTGGTGCAAATCCGGAAACCGGAAGTGCTAGTATTGCCGATCGAAGAGAGGAAGTGAAGGGTTATTTTCATATCAAATTTCACGTGAGGACATATCTCCACGTGTTATGCACTTTGTATTGGTTTTATCCTCGAGAAAAATCATCTTCATTAGTTTTTTCTTAATTTAAAATTATATGACGTCACCCAGCACTTCATGACGTCACAGCCAGCCCTTATATATTATAAATAAAATAAAATTAAAAATATTTATATTATATCCATATCTGTTTTTTTTACATTTAAAATATCAGTTAACCGGAAGTAGCACTTTATTCTATATATATATAAATGTTGCCAAATATCAAATTTGACACCAATAAACTAATACGAACTGGCTCTTTATCAATACCAAGTTTACACATTCTAAATATTCATTCACAACTCTTTATACCTATTTATATGCGGGAAAGTCTAGGGGAGGACACTCCCGCTTATTCAATATCAAATTTTAAAGGATTTTCAAATATTATATAATTCCATTTCTTTTGCAAAAAAATCTTGAAACCGATGACCTAAATTTTCATCCAGTACTTTTAGTGACTCAATAAAAATATTTGAAGGGCACTGTTTGTCGTTTATGGATAAAAAAATAAATTGAAAGTAGGAAAATGAGTATAATTATTCTTTTCAAGCTGGGAAAGAAACAATTTTAATTTAAGCTGGAAACTTTTGATTTCAGTAAATAAATCGTTAATAAATTTAATTACTGATTTATGAAGTGAGTACACAATTATAAAAAATTGTTAAAATCTTACTATAAACTCTCCACTAATGAGTTTCAATTTAGATAAATAAATAAATGTGTAGCCACATGACTTTCTTACAATTTCAGTGAGAATTTTTATAAAAAAAACTCACAACAAAACCCTTAAAAAGAAAAAATAAATTTTCCATTGAATAATTTTTGTAAAAGTGTCTGCCGATTTTAGAAAAAATTATATAGTTTTTTAATTTTGAGCTTATCAACGCATCTTTAAGATTAAAAGAAAATCGAAAATTTCATTTTTAAGATTAACAATGCTTATTGGATGATTTACGATTTATTCAACAAGAAATTATATTAATAAGAATGTGGTAAGAAATTATGGTAATATCTTTAATATATCTTTAAAGTAATTATATTATTTTTAAGTAATAACTGAATATTAACTACTAAATCATGTTTAACTATTAATATTTTTCCTGTTTCTAAAATTTTAATTAATATTTAAACTTTGGGACGAATTCAATGTGTAAATAGTTGAGAGGGCGTCAATTGTGGCATCTCTAGTGGGCGGCAGTAACCTAGACTGAATAATATTCACTTAAATTTACTAGATCATTTTTTGTAATTGACATTTTAATGTAAAAAAAAGAATAATTAATTTTTTTTTAATATTTATTATTATTTCATTTTTATTTTATTTATTTATTTATTTTGGAGATATTTTTATTTAGTTCCCTCGTGAATTTACTATGCCAATGAAATTATGTAAATCATAATAATTCAATATATAATAATATATATATAATACGTTCTAATAATGATGATTTGTTGTTTGGTGTAGAGAAATAAAATTCTATTAAAATTAAATAAGTATATTTATTTATAATTAGTATTTATACAACTTTTCACATAATCATATAAGTAATTTGTTTGAATAAAAATAAGCGCAAGAAAAATTCAAATCTTCTCTTGCGGTAGAAACTTATGGGATCTCAAATCGAGGTTTCAATGGCAGTGCTTCGGTTCGGGTCGGAATTTTTCAACCGAAGCCAACCGCACTTTTTAAAATCACTTGAATCACTTGTAACCTGCAACAAATTGAAAGAAAATGTCAAGTATGTGAGGAAAAGAGATAGAAAATTAGCATGGGGAAATAGAACGACTTTATCCGATTGAAGCCGAAAGTACTCGAAACATGAATTATCTTTCTCTCTCTCTTTCTCACTTGATAAGTTTTTAAATTATTTAAGAATAAAATCATTTTTATATGCCTAATTAGCGTATTTCAATTCTCCTGCTTATATTTATATATACTAATGAATTATATAGGAAATGTTAAATATAATATAAAGCAGTGGTTTCCAAACTATTTGGCCAAGCACCCCCTTTACGGAAAATAATATACTCAGCGCCCCCTTGGAAATTATTTTTTTTTTAATTTAATAACAATTAAACAGAAAGATAAATGTACCTATTGGCAAAATATTATAAATAAAGGTGTAAATTAGAAACAATCAATTTATGTATCTATTTATTGATCTGGGAATAGAAAAGTAATATACAAGTAATTTTCCCTAATTGCACCTGCGGCCATCACCGCCCCCCTCGATCGCTCCAGCGCCCACTTTGTGAATCACTGATATAAAGTAAAAACAAATGATTTAATATCTATACTCCTTATTTAGGGTGACCATTGTTTAGTGACAAAAACAGAACGGTGTTATATTTAGGGTGACCAAACGTCCCGTTTTTAGCTGCTCTGTTCCGGTGTCCAGAAAAATGACTTCGGGACAGCTTATTGTCCCGTTTTTTTTTTAAATATTTAGGACATTTCGTACTTTTTTCAAAATTTTTTCAATTTGGTTCTACAAAAAAAGGTAAAACGTTTTCTGGACTAAGCTCTTAAACATTTCCGTCTTTTTTTCTAAATTTTTCAAAATGGTTCTTAAAAAAAAAAAAAAAAAGGTAAACCATTTGTCCCGGTTTGGTGTTTTCGAAATATGGTCACCCTAGTTATATTATTAAAATGATGAGTTGAGAAATAGAAGAAAAAGATTACAAAAAATGGTCCACAGACTACTTCAAATTAGCCACTTTTCAAATATTATGAATTCATAAATGAGAAGATAAAATTAAATAGATTATATAAACTAGCGTTTCTCAACCTTTTTGAACCAAACGCCCTCTTCGTAAGGCCGGCTATAAATTTTAACAGATAAAAATTGCATGATAATCCCTAATATAAGGTAGGTACACTATATTGAAAAATTGAGTTTCAGAACCTGATCGCAAAATCATCTTACCTATTTTTTAGATTTGAAAATGATTTCGCTCCCCAAAAGCGTATAGTCAAATAATCGCCCCCTTTAAGATATCGATCACCCAGGTTCAGAATCACTAATATAAACAAACTAATTATTCTACAAACTATTATTCTATAGTGACACACACACAGAAGCGAAACAAAAATTTAGTAAATCTAGAGAAGCGTTTTCTCAAACAATGTGGTAATCATACCCAACATATTTCGATCTTTCAATAGCTTATTATAAAATTTCTAACACTCGATTAGTTTTTACTTTAGATTGTTTAACAACAAACAAATGGGACAATATTGACATTTTTATTAAAACGACGGTACGGTCAAAATATATTAAAAATAAAACGATACTGCCCCGTTCAAACCCGTACCTTATTTCAACGTTACATTTTTAATAATCTCTTAAGATATAAAATGTTATAACTTATAAATTGTTTGTAGATCATTCCAACTTCTGTATGAAAATATACATATATATAATTAAATTTTATTGAAATTTCAATTTGTTAAATGATGTGAGAGCGTAAAATATGTGATCTACCCCGGGTGACTGAAACCTACTGATGGAAACTTAAAGCCTTTAATTTGTTTACTTAAAATATAAAATTCTAATATGTATTAATCAAATATAGAATTTGAAAATGTAGAAAAATTTAAATACTTAGGTTCTGTAATCACGAAGGATAATAATATTCGAGAAGAGTTTAAAGCGAGGTTGCAATCGGGAAACGCCTGTTATCACGCAGTAAAGGGGCTTATCGCCTCCAAATTATTATCAAAGGGGATAAAAATTAAAATATATAAAACAATTATTTTGCCGGTTGTATTATATGGGTGTGAGGCATGGTCTATGACCTTAGGAGACGAGAGTAGATTTAGAATATTTGAGAATAGTATAAGATAAGATAGATGTGTTAATCATATTTCCATAATTTAGGTATACATATATTATAAATAAGTACATTCAGTATGGAAAGAAATTTCTCAAATAATTATTATTTTTGTATGTTTAATCATATAAAAAAAGAATTATATTACATTTTTATTTTATTATCAGGTCAAAATATATCTATACAGGGTATTTCAGGAGGAATAGAAAATAATTTAGGAGCTGATAGAAATAAATCCAAATGGGTAAGGGTTTGGTTTATTGAAATATACCACCTTCCCTAAAATATTTACCTTTCCATCTGAAATACCCTGTACAGGGTATTATATAGCTAAAAATAACATAATGATGTTAATAAAAAAAAATCTTATATCAAAAAATATAATATGGAAATTGGTTAAAACCAATTTCTTTATAGGGATGATGTATTTATTTGAATAGTTCAGAAGGAATACTAGTGCCCTCTCTGTGAACTGGACAAAGCTAATCTTCAATTGACACGATCGATTGTTATTCTCAGGTTAAAATGATTAATGAACAATTTAAATTGTGATTAAAAAAGCTCATCACTGTAATTAGAACAATTTATAATAGATACATTTTATAAAAGATGCCAAAAACCTTTAGGAACGATGGAAAAAAATGCACAACTTCAAGATATTAAAGATCGACTATTGGATGAACTTGCCAAAATAATTAAGTTGGTGCGTAATAATGCAGTAATATATATCTATATATCTATATATATATATATATGCAAATATTTAATAAATGAATGCAAAAAATTAATTATAATAAATAGAATAGGTCAATTTATTACTTGTTTAAATCACATCTTTATTCTAAAATACAATAAATAACATTGACATAAAAATGACATTTCCATATCTCATTTGTTTTTAAGCTATATATTTATATAAATAAAATTTAAGTAAAGATAAAATAATTTAAATATAAAACCTGTTTTATACAACTTGATTGATCTTTAAAATGTTTTATTATTTACACCTTGTATTTTGCATTATTGTAATAATAGATTTTATGACACTTAGATGAATGATTTCACATTGATACTATTCTGAATATCAATAACACCTTTCAATTAATATGATTGTGTGATTTTTAAATTATGTAAGTTAAACTGATAACTTTTCCTCTTGTTAAATTAAATATAATAGTTGAAAATATTTTTAGCTTGTATATTAAATATATATTTGTTTTTTCAAAATAGACCAATTATTTTTTATATAAATAAAAAAATAATTTATTTTTAATATTAATTTCTTTTCCCTAATTATAAATATAATTTTAACATATTCTTAAAAAAAAAGTAATATTTGATATTCAATCATAATTTTTAAGATTGCTTAGAGATAGTTAAATAATTTTTCAAATTTCCACCCATTTCTATTTTAGATTCAACATCATACAATCAATTACAAAGAGAAAGCACTAACCCAAGATAATTGGTTAGTTAAAACATTGATTAAATTATTGGATGATATTTTATTATTTGATTTAAAAGATAAAAAAAAAGGGTATTGGCCTTTTTTCCGAGAATATAGTCACCCAGATCTTTTGAAATTAATATATTCATTAAAAAGTATTAATACTTCTTTGGGAAAGGGTACGTTAATTGTATAAATTATTTGCTGAAAATAAATTCCAATGTCATTTTTTTATTTCATTCAGGAATTGCATGGTTAAGCTTCACACTTAACGAAGGAACTACTCAAAATTATTTAACATGTTTGGTTCGAGAAGAAGATAGTCTTCGCAAATATTACAACTTACAAGGAATTCTTCGAGATCATCATAGAGTAGATCAATTTCTTACATTGTTAGCTGGTCTTGAGCAATTAGATTTTTCAATTCAATTGGTAATTATAATAAAACTATATATAAATATATGTAATATAATAAATAAAATTAAAAAAATTGTTTTTATTTTTTTAGGAAATTACTTTATCAGATGCCAGTCCAATTAGCCTGCATTTCCAATCTACTCAATCCCAGACTTCAAATTTTTTTGCCCGGATGACTTCTTCAATAACTTCCTCTCTTGCTTCACCTGTAGATAGTGGAGTTGCCTTGGCTGATTCAGACACCGTTTCCGAAGCTACTATAAACGATAATGTTAGTCTACGAGAGGTAAGAAATATATTTATTGCAAAAATCAACTATTGTCATCTTATTAAAATTCATTCATTGATCTGAAATCTTAGTGATAATCTGAAGATTTTTGGTGAGTATGTTCCCCATTAAAAAATGAATGGTCTGTATACTTTGAATAACTCATTATCCATTACTAATGGAAAATTGTCAAAATAATGATTGTAAAATAATACTAAATGGAAAAATGCCACAACTATTAATACACATTTACATAGATACTTCCCATATTCACCAAATGAAGTGGCTTAATAACATGAATAAAACCACATTTTTAGGTTTATTGAATTAATAAATTTATTAAAAGAAAAACTTTTATTTTAGGATCCTATTGAACTCCAAGACAACAGAATCAATGCAATATTAGATCCTAATAGATTCAATGAGATTGATTATGAGGATTTAGCTCATATTAAAGAAGCAAAAGTTCTTGAAACTGAATGTGGTTCTAGTGATACAGTTAAACATCTAGAAACAATGACCGCTAGTGATATTGTCAACCAAAATCACCTTAAGGTATTTGTCCAAAAACAACTTAAGAAATTCTTCAAATATTCTATAATTTTATTTTATTTATCTAGGATGAAGAAATCGTTTTTCGGCGACATAGAAAGAAAAAATCTAAACATGTAACAGATAGTCAAAATATCAAAAGAGTGTCATTTAATGAAAATTTAGCAGCTCAATTTTCTGCTTCTTTCTTACCAGAAGCTCCAGTTAAAAAATGTGATGTTATAGTTGGTAGATATTCATGGTGTGCTCACGGTGATACACCATTTATATCTAAGCCTAATGATCCTAACGCTACCAAATCTGCAATGATACTCCCAGGTAAAATCAGATGATTTTATGATTTTGATTATTGATTTTAAATATATTATAAATTATTTTTATTAATATAAATTTTTAGCCAAAATATCTTTATCTGAAAGAGGCATGCCTGAGGGTCAAGAAGATCCTCCCAAATTATATAATTCTACTCCAAAATTAGCATGTTCAGATTCTGAAAGCATTCGTAGTGGGGCAACTTTAAATATTAATGATCTTACGTCTTGTAAAAAATCATTAATTTCAAGGTTTATTCGTTCTCTTCATGCTAAACCAATTAAGGTATTAAAAATAATAAAAATTAAAATTAATCCTTCTTTTAATTGTCATTTTAAGATAATATCATTTAAAGAAATGGATAAAGTGAATTTAATGCTACATACTTACATTTTAAATATTCATTAACTTGTTAGCGTATATTTTATCTACCAATATCACTATTAGTATATATTTTTTTAAATTTCAGAAAATTAACGTCAAGACTAAACCTATACGTTCAATGTATATTCCTGGAAAATTTGATTTAAACTTAAAAAAAATTTTAGATGAAGATATATCTGCATATATCAAAGCTTGCAATTTAGTTAAAATAGAAGAACAATCAGATTTCGACCCATCACTTACTGATAAATGGAATGAAATATTATATTGCAAATCAGAATATGTTCTTAAGGTAATTTAAAGCATAATATAAACAAGAGTTGATTAATTAATTAAAAATAAAAAAAATTTATTAAATGTTTCTCCTCCACAAATATTTAATGTAGAAACATAAATTGGAATGAAAAAACTATATTATTTTAAATTCATAGAATAGGTAATTTAAGTAAGAAACGAACTGTTGATAAGTTAATATATTATATTATGTTAATAAAGAGTAGATGAAAACTTAGAGTTTTTGTCCTTGGCTACTCTCTTCTGATAAATAAACAATGTGAAGAAGATACAAACGATTTTTTTTCTCAAGGATAAGAAGAGTTGCTCTGGTTCGTCCGTTCTTCTTGTTTGTGTCATTTTATTTTAAAGGACTTTTTACAAAAATAAGATCTATTTTAAGATCATTTAGAATTTATTTGATTGAGATCAATGATAAATTACAGTTTATTTATTTCAAGCCTTGAAAAAACTACGACTTTGTCTGTTTTAAAAAATCTGAACTCTGATATCTTGTCATATAAAAAAATATTTACAAGTTTTTTTATATTTTTGAAATTTATTTTAATGGTATATAAAAAAATATTTCCCACCAAAATTTAAGATTAAATAATAAAATATAGGTGAAAATAATATTAAAAACAATAATAAATATTCAAATTTTCGATAACTATTAGAAGTTATTAGAAAATAGAAATGAATGACATTTAGTGCTTAATTTTGACTACTAATTCTTTAATTGGATGGTATTTTTATCTCTAAATAGAAACAAACATAAAGATATATATATATATTAGCATTAGTTAATAATTTTGAATTTTTTATTATTATAATACTTAATATTTTTTTATATTTAGGTTTTTCCCTTAACTCTTGGGTATCTATTGGATAAACCTGATGTACCAGCTGTTGCAATTCTTACAAACTCTAGCATATATTTTGTGAGCATGCGAGTTAATCATGGGGTTTTTTGTCATTTTCACTCCTCTTTAGAAGAACTCGATGCAATTATTGTAAGTTAAACAGTATAGTTTATTCTTAATAATAACTATTTTATAAAACCAAATATATTTTTGATTTTCTAGCTTGGCCCAAGCATACAAAGTGCTATGATCATTAGCAAAAAATCAAAACAAAAGACTAAGAATGATTCTCCTGAGCAATTATCCATATTAGCATGTATAGCAGATAGAAATATTGCTGAAGTTTTAATTAGCTCCATCGAATATACGATGCGAACTACTAATCCACCTTTACCTCCTCCTTGCGTACGCACTCTTACCCTGGATGATTTAAAATATTTAAAAAAGAGCTTAAAACATGCAGGAGCTTTAGATGAGGTATGTTTCATAATGGGGATTTATTTTGTTTTATCCAATAAATATTTAGTAGTTGATCTCTGATTTTACATAAATTTAATTTATATAGCAAATTATGAAATTAAATGATAATGATTAATTCATAATTCAATTTTTCTAATATTATATAATTTCAGGAAGAAGATATAAAATATTATAGTATAGTAAGGTCTCAAGATGCTCAACGTAGTCCTCCAGGAACACCCTTAGGACCGTCACGAGATGGCCATTTGATGTTTAGACTACTGCAAACATGTCATATTTCTTCTGCTTGGAAACCTGGATATTTCCGTCTTAAGTAAGATACATTTATATATTATTATTCATAAATACGAAACATTATTTATATAGAATTTATATATTAATAATTTCTCTGATCATAATTTAATTTAAGAATTTTTGAACAACTTTTTTAGGGGAGGTGTTCTGTATATATTTAATGATATATCTGCTCGACTACCAATACGTTCCATAGCATTAGGCGATCCCAATCAATGTTCTGGTTTGGCTCGACCTATTAATTCTAGTCGGCCACATACATTTCAAATTAGCACACCTATTCCTCCTTCTATCGAATTGGCTGCTGCTGATGATTCAAGTGTGTCAGAATGGTTACAAGCATTACTTCAAGCAGCTGCACAACCATCTCAAATTCCTCCAACTATTCAGGTATTCAATCACTTTTATTTGAAACTCATATGGATACAATTTTATTTTATATTATATTGTTGGATTTTTAAAATGGCTTTGGATATATGGATCACTTAATTGTCCATGATTCAAAGTGTCACTGGATATGAATACATACTCTTTCCAACAACATCTATGCAATGTTTGTAGAAGGAATCGTTCATTTGTCCTCTTTTTTTTCCCAATAATTTTTACATCTTTCCATCTATAAATAGTTTAAATTACATAAATATTCAACATAATTTATAAATTACCGTTTTGCTCGTGAGGAAGAATGAGGGAAGTACTAAACTCAACTGTTTGCCATAAGGATTAACCCAAAGAACCAAATGGAACAAAAAATATAAAGAGAAGAGAAGAGAAAGGTATCTTAGAACACAGAGCTTTGGGGAAAAAATGGAATCGAAGTAGGAAGGAGAAATAGAATTATATATATGTTATAATAGAATATATACTTATATATATAAAGGTTTTTTCTGCACATTGCTCAGAATTTAAAAATTCTTGCATATCTTCGCGTTTCTTGACCTCTATAATTCAAAAGTGATGTAAAATTTGTCATGTTTTTAAATCGCCAATTACAAAATTACATTATCTTTGTCTTGATTTTTAATTTAATTATTCAATTATTAATTATTACTATATTTTAGGGTTAAAAATAATTATATAAAATTAAAATGTGATCAAGGAGTTCTTTTAAATTTTTGTGTTTTTAAAATTGGATAAATTTTTAAATTTGTTTTAAATCCAAATTATTCTATTCTATTATAAACTATTAATAGGTTTATTAAGTTTAATAAATTCTCTTTATTGATGCGATATTAATAAAAAATAATATTAAATTGTATATAAATTCAAAAATTAGAATATTTGAATTTGTTTAAATTTTAATATATGTAATTATGCAAATAAAATAAGAAATTTTGAAAATCAACTTGCTATATTAAATTCAGAAATATGAGTTTAATTATAATACTTTAAAATTTGAATATTTAATTATAATATTAAAATATAAATATTATTTGATTAATATAACTATTTATTATTTCTCATGCAACTTTGTTAGATGGGTAAATAATATAGACTGGGGTAGGATCCAACTTATAAGTTTTTTATAATCTTAGGAGAATATTAATGCGGATTAAGACCAAATTGGACAACATTAAATAAAATATATTCTCGCTAAGAATATTCAATATTTATCAATTATTATGACTCACAAATTTAAATTGAATCGTATTTAAATTAAAAAAAAATATTTAAATTTTGTATGGTTGTGGGGAGACCAAATAAGTTAAAAAAGTTTGTTTTTGTTTTATAAATCATATAAATGAAAACTTATTATACACAAACTTCCAACCAAATAATACGAGGTACAGGGGCAAAAGTGCGAAGAGCGCGAAGGCAGTCTGCACAACTAGTATATATGTATATATTTACTATATTATAATTTTTTCTCAAATTTAAAGGAGGAGCGTGGAGAAGCATCGCAATGCACTTTAATTTTGGGAAACCAGCATATCATCACATGTCGTGAATCAGTAATTGAGGGTTCAGCAATTCCGATTTCATGTGCTCGTGTTGCTGATATTTCTGCTGTACGATTTCCGACTTATCAACAATGGTGCATAATTGTGAGTATTTTTTGAAATTAATAATTTGGAAAACTAATTTAATTTTTATTTATATGTTTAAAATATAAATAAGTATAAATTAGATGTTATATGGATGACAAACTAATATTTAAGATATTTACATCATCCTCTAGGCGTCATAAATATTAGAATTTACGATATTTATATTCTTTAAAGTTATTCTCACTATATTATTAATACATATATATCTTTTTAAATATATTTTATATGAGATTACAAAAATAATATTATTAAACTTATATTTCTAAATTTTAGGAATTTGGATGTCAAGAAGTTGTTGAAACAGGCGGAGATTGGGTAATATATTTTGCAAACTTATCAGAATTAGAAAGATTTAAACACGATTTGGAATTAATATGGACGGAAACTCAAAAAGTAAGTATTTTAAAATATTTTTGTTTTCAAATTCATATTTTTATCTCATTAATTTTTTGTGTTAATTATTATATTTATTTAAAATGATCAATAAATTTTGTAATTTCAACTTTTAACTTTTGATAAAATTATTCTCATTAAAGCTTATGGAATAAGAATCAAATTTAAATTTAGCATGAAGTTATAAATAGAATAAAAAATTAAATCTTTTATATATTTTTAATTTTCTTGAATTAAATAGTAATAAATAGTAACACATTTAATACCAATATTTTAAATTTCCTTAGGTTGATTTTCCTGAGAGTGCAATTGAAGATGATAATATTTCTATTCGTTGCAGCGAAACAAATTTAAAGCTTCTTAATCTTTGGCATCCCCTGGTAAATTATTGTTAGTTCAATTAATTTACTGAAAAAATTCAGTCAGGCATAATATTATTTATATATACCTATGTATGTTATATATATATATATTTATAATTCTATAAATGCATTAATAAACGGACAATATAATATATGTAGAATAACTAGTTGGAAATATTTTTTAATAGTTATATTATTTTTCATAATTGTTTTTTAAAAATTTAGAAATATATATTTATTGTTATTTTTAAACTGTTACATTTTTCTTTTAACAGAAATGAAATTAATTTATAAAAGAATATTTATAATTTTAATAATTTTATAAAAATATTACTTCTAATAGACTTTAAGTAATTTTTTTAAGATTATTTGATTGAAATTAAGCACCCTAATTGATATAAATGTTAGTAAAAATATTATATTAATAAAAGAGTATATAGCTCTTTTAAAATTGTGATATATGCTTCAATAAGGTTAATGTATTTCTGGTAAGAAAGAACAAATTTTGGTGAAGAGTTATCTTGTATTAATATTAATAAATGAAATCCTATTTCATAGTTAGAAAATAAAATAATATAATTTCAAATTATTTTTATAATAGACTATTTATTGTTTTATCAAAACAGATCCAATTTTCTATTTTACTTTATATATTTATATTCATTCCATACATAAACTTATCATTACTATATTTAATTTTTTTTAAGAAAGTCATAAAAATTTAATAGATAATTACATATATATCGACTTTTTCATATAAATTTATCATTTATAGTAATTTTAATTATTTTTAAATTTAAAATACTTTTAAATAAATATCTATTATAAAAATATTTCAAATATTTTCTATTTTTAATTAGTTTAAAATTTAACAATTTGAGATGAGAAAAATTAAAACAAAATTTATAATTATGAATTTTTTAATTATGAATTGTCCTATATTTTTATTAAATAGAACTATATATTGTTCAAAATACTAAATGTTATTAGTAAATTATGATTTTTTTTAATTTTAAACAAGGTAAAATTTAATTTTTATACATGTTTTTAAAACACTATTTAACTAGTTTTATTGTCTTTTATTTATTTCATTTGCATTTTGTATATAAAATCATTCGTATGAAAAAATGAGACCATTACTAAAACTGATTATCTGATCAATGGCATTCTTTCAAATCAGAAATGATAGAATTAAAAATTAAATGAAACACCTGATATCTTAGGATTGTGTGGGTTTAAAAGATAAAATTTTTAATAATTTTTAGTACTTTTTGAATCCTAGAAGTACGATCTAAACTAGAGACAAAAAGGAAAATTTAGGAAAAAAATTTAGTAGTATTATTTTATTATTACTAAAATAAAATAAAATTTAAAGCATAATTAAACCAAATTTATTTAATCAATATTTTGTTTTACCACTTGTAGTTTTAATCACATTTTCTAAGCAAATTTAGGAAAAGATTTTAATAATTTTTTGATGGGATCACTTTCCAATCAGTAATTCTATCTCGAACCCTTCAAAATTTCAAAACTTGCTTGAATTCGGGCACGAACTTTTTTTCAACCTCAACGTGGTCCCACAAACATCTGAACTTATTTATGTCTATTATTAAATATCATTTGAAATTATTTTGTTTTCTTTAATCAGTTTCTATTTGAAAAAAGGTCACTGATCACTAGTTTAGGGACTGATTCCATTTTTTCCCCAACTGTATAATACAGTTCTTGATTTGGAAATCTTTATTATTTAATTAATTAATAATAATAATATAATAATAATAATTAAACAAATAATTAATTGATAAAATTTTCACTTTAAATTTTTAGAACAGTTTTAATATCTCACATTCAAAAATAATTAGCTCTCTATTACAACAAAAAATATTAATCTTATCATGATTATCAAATGGTGAAATAGTTTTTCTACTATAAAGAAATTTAATTATTTTTTATATTTTTTCTAATAAGTCTATATTTATTTTATTATTAAAAGTTCTTTTTTAATTATATATATATATATATATATTGTAAACAAAATCTATATTTTTACATTTTAAAAACAAGTATTATTTGTATATAATTTTTCACATTTTTGAATTTATTGTTTTATAAACAATTGTTTATGTTCTATATATCTTGTTTAATATTCTGTAATTATTTTTGCCATTTTTATATTTTAAATTTAATTTTTGAAACATTAAAAAGAATATTTTTATTTTAATAAAGATAAATGAACGCTCTGTACCAAATTTTTTAAAATTTAATCCTAAATTTACTTCGATCTTTTAATATTATTTTTAGAATGCAGGCCATTCATTCAAATAAACGCTTAATCAAAACAGATTTTTATTATTTGATATATATATATATTTATTTCTTCATATAGTATATGCCTATAAAAATATCTGAATATTTGTATATAATGTATTTGCATATTTTGAAGTTGTTGCTTATTAATAATAAATTTAAATAAGGTTTCGAAAAAATAGAAATTTTGTTTTTGTAAAATATTTATTATTTTAAATGTAGTATTCTATATGAATAAATTAAACAATGTTTTTTTCGATAAATATAAAAATATTATGCTGTGTTATTGTTATGATTCCCTAAACTTTTTTTATTTCTCATTATTTTATCCAGATCAACATTAGGATATTCTGTTTTTAAATTATTTATATCCATTTGAGGAAATCTCTTCAAAAGTCCCGCAACATGATTAAACTCTCGCCTAAAAAAGAATAAACATTTTTTTGTTAGGAAAGTATAATGAAACTTTTGTAGATTTATATATATATATATATATATATATATATAACATATGAATAGAGAATTTGTTCAAATCATCACTTGTATTGTTTGTTCCTTCAATTTACAGTTTATAGTTTATAGTTTACCCTTAACAGTAAAATTTTCTACCCATTTAAATGTTTTATCAGAAAAAAAAATTATTAATTGAACTATAAATTTATTATTTTATAATTTAAGGATGTTAATCTTTCCAGTTGCAAAACTCACTATCAATTTTACATTTTGATATTGTTTAAATGAGTCTTAATAAAGAACCACCGTTATTAAATTATTTGAATAGAAAACTACATCGACTCTCAAAAAGATAGAAATAATTCTTTTTGCATCAAACATTCAAATTTTTCTGTTTTCTTATCTATTTCAAACTAAGTGATTCTTATATTATTTATTTCTAAATATTAATAATTATAAGCTCGAATTAATCAAATGTAGATAAGATACAATTTCTTGACCAATAATATCTAAAAAATACTTTACTAAATAATCAAAATTAAACTTTAAAATTATATTCTCAAAATTTTTTTCTAAAATTTCTAATTTGAAATATATAATATAAATTTCTTACGTTCTTTGGCGTCTTTTATTAATTAAGATCTTCTCTTTATATAATCTAATAAACTTTTTATATAGACCTCCTGTTGGAAAGAACTGATGATCCTCTTGCCATTTTATATTACTTCTTTTTGAAATATGATGTTCAGTAAGTTTATATTTTTGTCGAATTCCTAAAATTAAATATTGAAAAATTTTTATTTAATAAATGGAGGTTTATAATTTTTGAACTTTTTTTTATTAAAATTATCTTTCTTTAATTAGAAAATATTTGATAAGATACCTAATTGATTTTTAATTATTTTAACTTCTCGTTCTCCAGTTTTTCCAGTTTCTAATTCAAAAAATGCCTTATTTCTTTCTCTTACAACATCTTCTAAATTTTTCATACTAATTTCAACCTAAAATATACTTTTTTAGTGTATTTATACATTTAATTATATTCTTTGCTTAATTACTTTATCAATTCGTTCTGGATTTGGAAAGAGTTTGCATTGGTCTTCTGCCTCATGTTCCATAGTTAATAACATATTTCTTTCTTTTAATAAAACAAACCTATGAAAATAAAAAAAAATTAGAAGAAAATTTTAAAATGTTCTATTTTATTTAAATAACCAGAGTTTATGAAGGTCTTCATTGCTTTTTATTCTTAATTCCTGTATTTCCCAATTTCTTCCAACTTTTACTTCTCTTTTACCCCAATTATCTTTTTCATCAAAGAATTCAAATAAATCATATTTTGAAGTTGATGTTTGAAAAGATCTAAAATTTTAAATATCAGGAATAAATTGAAAAAAAAAAAACAATATTATAAATAAATAAACCTTAAAAAAGGGATTTGAGTTACAAGTGGATTAAATGACTTGACAATTTGATTAAAAGTGTTTGATTGTCTAATAAAATTTATACTATTACAAATCAGTAGTTTTGAAATATTCATTTTATTAATTTATAAATTACTATATTATGAGCTTAAAAAATTAATTTTATCCATCAGAAAAATAATTAAACTTTCTAAAAGTCCTAATAGAGGTCTCTTCCTTATTTTCTCTTCGTATTTAAATTTTACAATAAATTATTAAACTTTATTGATTTAATTATAATAATTATATTAATATTTTTAATATAAAATTTTGCGCATTTAATTTTAGAAATAACTAATAAAAATAATTTTTAACTTTTAAATAGTTCATTTATAAACAGTTTTGAATTTCTTGTGGATATTGTTGAAGAAATTAGTTCCATTCTTTTGTTTGTGTTGATTTTACTCAATCATTTTATTATTTTTTCATAAAGTGAAAATTTAGCCTTGACTCATTCTTTCGTGAATTTTTGTGTTGGGGCCAGAATGGCTCAGTCTTTCCCTAGAACAACGGTTTGGTTTCTTCTTATTTATTCTATCGATAAACATTTGTTTAAATTTGTTACTTAGAATTTATCTTAATTAATTTGTCATGCTTACAAAATTATTTTAAATTTTTTGTTTTGTTATTTGAAATTTGTTTTTATTTTAATTTTCTTATTTAAAAATATATTTTCTCCTTTAATTGAATTTGACGCGTTTTGGTATTTCCTTTGAACCAAGACGATCATTTCCGAAATTACCCGATATTTACCGAAATTATCTTCTTGAAGAAAGTCTAAAGGTGGATAAGCGTTGTATTTCTCATCTAATTTATATCCTAAATCATCTATTAATTTAACGAACAATATGGCATAAAGATGCCAAGAGTATATCCTTAAGTGTTTTTATTTTTTCTATTTGTGTATGTCATTGAAAAAACATTTACTTTTGGCGTTTATTGGACGTTAAAAAGGTCCTTCTTATGAGGACTTCAAATAATCGAGATAACACGTTGTCATGAGCATGCAAAAAGGAAAACAACATCCAAACACAAATCCAGGACCAAATTATGCGTCAAGATATCAATCGTATCCTTTGATTTAAAAAAATTGATATATACCAATAATCTCGATATATAACATCATAATTACCGGTAAGTAGTCCTAATTATTAATTTTTCCCTCATGAATACACAATAGTTTTATTAATTTTAATTTCATATTAATGGTAATATTTATTTAAATTTAAATTTAATTCCAATATGTCCTAATTTCAATATAAGCTAGTAACCTAAAAATGCCAACTCACTACTTATCAATTCTCTTTCTTTAAATTAAACCAATATTTTATGAATTTTTCATTACATTCATTCCTTTATAATATATTAAAATAAAAAAGATTTCTATAAAACATTCAATTATGACATCTGCCAAAGTGCCCTGCCCACTTGCTAGAAAAGTTGAGCTATTATTTGTTTATGCAATATGGTCAAAGTTCACCAGAGAATTTAATCATTATAATTATTATTTAAAATAAAAATTAAATAATTCAATTTTTAATTAACAATAAATTTTATATGTAGTGATATTTTCAAATGGGGAAAATTATTTTCATATTTCCTAATTTATTTCATGTGAGAATTATTATATAAGACAACTATCCTTCTATAGTGCTGATGTGTTAGGCTTTATTTCCTGAGTCCATCATAATATACATTGTCAAAGTAAATTTACAATGAAAGTTATTTTTATTTCATATTATTTTTTTTTATTTTAAAAATTATATAAATTAAAATAATAAGAAAAAAATTAGTTTTTTTCAATAATAATGTTTTGAATATTAATGTATTCATATTTTTAATTATTTCTTAAATAATTTTCTTGAATACATAGATTTAGAACATTTTGATTATCATTTCATCCTTTCTAAAAAACTTTAATTTGCATTTTTTAAAATTGTATTTATTTTGCTAATTTCTTAGCCATTTTTTAACCAAATGAGTCATGTGATAATTCAATAAAATATTTTATATAGAAAATTTATTTTCATTAAAATAATTATTGGTTTATTATATAAATTATAAAACTATAATTTATTCTCCTTATGATTTATAAAAACTTGTAAAAAATCATAGAATTATAATATATCATATCATATATTTCAATTTTTTTTAAATTTTTTTTTCCCTTAAAAATATTTTTTAAAAAAAGTTCAAAATATGGAGGATTATTAAATTTTGTTATTTTATATTATTTGTTATTTATATTTGAGACTATTGTTAATTTTTCTTATTTTTGTTATAAGGAACATCGTAGCCAATTTTAGCAAAGTCACCGTCATTGAAGTAGCCAAGTTTGAGGAGTAGCCAACATATTGTGTTGTAATCCATAGGTTTAAAATTCCAAAATAGATAAACTTAAACATTATTGTTTTTAATAAATTGATTCTCATTTCTTTGCATTTTACCATTTTAGCAGGTAATTATATTTAAAAGTATTTATATTAATTTATGGATTTCATAAAAATAAAGAATTTAATTTCAAATTATTTGAAATATATATGATATTGAAATTATAGAACGAACTTCTTTTAGAATCTTTTTAAAGTATTAATTTTTTAAATATTTTATATTAGTAAATTTAAAACAGAGTTGTGTTATGAAAAATTTAAGTATTATACATTATACATCGTAACTTACTTTTATTTTTAAAACTTTGTTTCATTAAAATTTAGTTTATTATTTATTTAATGAAATAGTCATATGAAACAAAAATATAATATGAAATTTCTATGTTATTGACAAAACTATTTATTAAATACTTTAAAATAATTATATATAGTTTAAAAGGGAATTAGCTTAAAAAATAGACTGACGATGTATTAATACTTTCTAAACTATAGTACGTTCAATCATTCTTTATCAGCAGAAGTTATATCATCTATTTATTTAATATTTATGACTATTCTCAATCAATAACGATTATAGATATGCAGACTACTTTAATCATTTTTTAAGACATGACCTAAACAATTACTGATTTTTGAACAACATTAAAATATTTAATTCATATCTTAAACTTAATTTATTTAAACTTAACAAATTTGAAATAAATAAGACTTATATTTTCTGTTTAAGTATATTATAAATGAATGTTTGTTCATACATAAAATGATTATTGGGATTTAAATGAGGCTATAAACAGAAACAATGTTTTCGAAACTATAGTCTCTATTAATCATTCTATTTTCAGCAAAAATTTAATTTAAATGTATAAATAAGTACTTAAATAATTCTTTATTTTCATATCTCATCAAGACTTTCATGATTTTAAAACTAAGAATGTTTAAGATGTATAGACATCATGCAATAAATGAAGATAACTTGTTTCTCATATATATTATATATATTTCATAATTTTATTTTCTAAATTAATTCTCTGGCCAGCTAATACCTTCAAAAAAACTTTGCTTATATACAATTAATAAATTAATATATTCTAATTTTTCAAGATAGGATAACTGTAAGAAAATAAAATAAATTTTCCACTAGATCTAAAAATAATATAGATTGAATTGAATGTCTAACATTCTATTATCAACATATTTCTTAACAAGAAAATTATTTCATTTTTATTTTATTTCCTAAGGTTAATAATTTAATTTTTAAACAGATATTTTTATGTTCCTGTTTATTAGAGACCTAGAGAACGAATACGTTTGCTATTTTCTATTTATCTCAGATTTAATTTGTTAAATGTTGTCTTTTTATTGTTTATTTTAAACTGAACAAAATTGTGTAACAAAAGTAAATCGGCATTTATAAAATTTTACATTTAAAATATTTCATTTCAACTTAAACTATATATAAAAAGATAATGATTATATCATTTATATGATAGATAAACGTCATATATATATTATTTTTATTTTTTCAAATTTCCAAACTTTCACATTTCCTAAAGTGAAAAATAAAATATATTAAATATTAGTCTAAATTTGCTAAACTATTAAAGAATTTGGAATTTCCAATTTTTTTTCCTTAAATTGAAATTTATATGTAATTTCTAGGATCATGAAAACGTATTTTTACTATTTGGAAAAACAATTCATTATTCAAAAATATCTATGTGTATTGGGCTAATAATTTCGCTAAATCACTAATTGTATAGTTTCATTTCTTATTAATTTATTGTATAATATTTTATTAATATTAATTAATAAAATAAAAGTTTTTCTCTTTATAAATTTCAATCTTGAAATCTTGAAAATTGATTGAAATGTTCATAATCATAACATGTTTTGTAAAAATTTTTAGATGATTTTTATAAACAAATTAAAGTAAAATTAATCAAAAATTTGAAAATTGTAACAGCTTACATCTCCACATGAACATTTTATTTTAAATTTCTTAATACTTTAAAATACTTTATCTATATATTTGGCCAATTAAGATGAATAATTATAACAAATAAATGTGAAAGCTACTATATATCACGATATCACGATGATAAATAAAAAAGTGTATATTAAAAGATTTTATATTTATATATATATATTTAAAATACTAAATTCTTATATATAAGATATATAACCATTTCAAGTTTAATTAATATTTAGTAAATATTGTATATAACTTTTTTATTTTAAATTCTATTAATAACCAAAAATATTTCGTTTTATTTTTAATTTAACCTTTTTTTCAATTCTTTTTAATTTTATATTTTAATTTAAAATTAATATATATATAAATGAGAGTTGTGAATCAGCAAAATACCAAATGATATAAATCATTTATCTAAATATTTCAAACTTCCGGCTTTTTATTTAAACCAGTTTTTTTTTTATTTTTCTATTAATTTATAAAAACTTAATAGAAGGTAAAAAACAATATATAACATTTTTAAAACGAATAAATAAAATAATAGACAAATAAACCAATGTCATATGAATATGTTTGCTCTTTGGCTATTTTTCCATTAAACTTCTTAAATAGTAAATCATTTTCTAATACTAAAACTAAAAGAACCCTTTGAACGGACACGAGAAACACTTTTAATATTTTCTTATTAAAATAGACATTAGATTACGAAAAATTTTATACATAAAATCATAATTTATTTGTATTTCTATTTATTCTCTCTCTCTCTCTCTCTACATATATATATATATATATATGGATACTCATGATAAAAATGATAACATTTTTAAACATGAAACAAATTCTTAATAGTAATATTTATTGAATGGTCGGTCATTCTTTATTTCAGTAATTTCATTATGTGTTCATTTCAATTTTTTAAAAGAATACTTTAATACTTATTAAAATAGACATTGGATTACGAACATTTTTATATAAAAAAACAAAAACCTCTAACTTTGTACGTCCTACGCAAGGACAACGCCTATCAAGTCGGTTATATCAATGAGGTGTCTTATGATCAGTAAAACGGGTCCTCTCAACCTTTACCTTGATTTTCTTGATCGGAGGCGCTATCAAGTAGCTTTTCCCCAATGTTGTTCCTGGAGGCTGGGTTGACTCCGTCCCATAGACCCCAGCTAGGGAAATTCCCTTGCCAGGTCCGGGTCTTGAACCCGGGACCATGTGAATGTGTGGCAGGTTCGCTACCCACACACCCAATGGCGCCTTTTTTAAAATTTTTATATATGAAATCATAATTTATAATAATAAACTACCTTTTGAAACTATTTCTAAACTTGGTTTAAACATATTTTACAATATTATTTTGTATTAATTGCAATAATATTTAAATGTCTGAATCTCTAAAACGATTATTTCAATTGTGATTTGTGATATATGTTTGTATATTTCTTATCTTAAGATAATTTTTTCAATCACTGTATTATTATTATTATTTTTATTATATCACAAATTATATATTATGTTAAACTTTAGTCCTAAAACCAAGAAGGAAAGGATAAAATTAAATTGTATATATATATGTTCTTAAAGTTTCTTTATCGATATTTGTTGCCAAAGGTCATTCATTCATTCATTTTTGGCCCAAAGTTTAATATATTTAAATATTATTTTTTTTTTAAGTTTTCCTACTTTTTTTGTTGTAATATTTTGATATCAAATTCCATTTTAAGATTAAAGATGAAACTTTATCTTAATTTGAAATTTCATTTTTGATATAGAACATTTAAAACAAATATAATATATCCATATTTTTTTTATATATTAATTAAACAAACATAATTAATTGTTCTTAATTTTGAAAAAATTCTATTTTCGTATAATATTTTATTAATTGTTTAAATGTTTAAGATAAATTAAAAATTAATTTTGTATAAGCACTCCTTTTTCGACGTCGTTGTTTCGAGTTCAACGAACCACTCCACACTGTATCTGTTAGTTCTGCTGTTGTTCCACAGTGGGCCGCGTCTGTCTGTATGCTGTTCACTCAGCCTTATCGATCTAATTGGACACACAAGCATGCACGCACGCACCCAAACCCGAATGGGGACCCATGCCCAGTTGCAGCTATCAACTACTACCCTCTTCTAAACCTTACTTATTCGTCAATTCAACCGAAATAGGCAACCTCAAACCTTTCTTATTATTATTATATTATTATATTAAAAAAAAAATTGAAAATTCCTAATAATAATATTAATATTAACAATAATAATAAAAAAAAACTCGACTAATTGGGAAAAAATTACCCAAATAAAATCCTAGAAAATTAGTCACATATGTGATTTTTATTGCTTTATTATTTTTTGTTAAATTATTGTAAAAACACGAAAACACAAAAAATAACCCTAGTAATAAATGTAAATTAATATACAGAAGAAAAGGGTGTAATTTAAAATTTAAAATAAAATTGATGGTAATTGTTTAGCCTAACCCACAGATGTTCCCAAACTTTTTCGGTTTTTTTTTTTGTTTTTTTTAGAGACAAATTGAAAAATTTTGTAAAATAATCGAAAATTTCAAGTATTAGGAAATTTTTTCGCATCTCAGAGTTTGGGAATCACTGGTCTAACCCAAAGGTTTCCAATCTTTTCCGGTTTGCGGCTCCTCAGATTTTTTCCCCGGCACCCTCAATACATAAGATTTTTTTTTCTAAATTTTTTGACTTTCTTTAAAAATTGGAAAACTTTCCTTTCATAAAAGCGATTTCCCATCTAACAGCGAAAAGTTAAAAACTTATAATTACTTAGCTTGGGATAAATATAAAATATCTAATTGGCGGCCCCCTAATGACGGCAACGTGGGAGCCGAAGCGCACACTTTGGGAATCACTGGTCTAACCGATATTTGATGGATAAAACTGTACCAGTAGATCCCTTTTTACCGACCGACGATAGTAAGGGAGGTATTGTTTTCACACCAAATTTCCCATGTGGAGATTTTTACATAACTCCACGAATCATGCATTTTCTTAACAGAAAAAAGTATTTTTAGCATGATGTCTGTCCGTCCGTCCGTATAGATGTGTACAGCCTCAACGGCTGAACGGATTTTGATGAAATTTGGTATATTTACTTAATGCATCAGTGGGATGAATTGATCAACTTTTGGTGCAAATCCGGAAACCAGAAGTGGTAGTATTAGCGATCGACGTTAGGAAGGGAAGGGTTATTTTCACACCAAATTTCACATGAGGAGATTTTTTTACATATCACCACGAATGTATTGGTTTTATCCTCGGGAAAAATCATCTTCATTATGTTTTTCTTAATTTAAAATTATGTGACGTCACCCAGCCCTTCATGACGTCACAGTCTCCTTATTATGATCACGGGCAACGCCGGCTACTTCAGCTATATATTATAAATAAAATAAAATTAAAAATATTTATGTTATATACCTATCTGTTTTTTATTAGATTAATAGATATATTAAAATTATTTGAAATTGTTTCTGCAGCTGGAAATTAATTTATTTCAAACCGTCGGTCGGTTCGGACCTGGCCACAGGTCAACTTATTTGATTTAAAACAAACTTTCCTTAAGATGTATCTGGCGGTCATTTCTAGTTTTCTAGATAAAAATTATTAAAGTTTGCATATAAACTAGTTATAAATGAGCAGCCATTTAATAATGTTTTCTTGACTAATTCACTAATTATTCACTAATTTTCGGCTTTTAGAAGTCCGGATTGGATATAGGAAAATATTTAATTAATTAATTTTTTAATCTTTTTATATTCAAACCGAACTTATATAAAAAGTTAGCTGGAGTGTCTCCACTCGACTATCTCGCAATTTGAATTGGATTAAATAACATAATATATTATTTTTAAATTAAATTTAATTAATTATAAATTATTAATTAAAATTAATAAATAATATTTATTAAACCAACGTGGGTTTGGCTTGTTGATGGCACTTCGTCACGTGCTGGCGCGTTATTTGCAGTCGTGTTAAAAAATTATTTCTGGTACTTTCAGCGATTCAATCAAGCTGAAATTCTATATATAGCAGTTTTATACAATTTTTAATCATGTGAAAAATTATCAAACATATATCTTTATTTTTACGTTCACTTTAGAGAAAAAAAATCAAAACGCTGTAGGTAAATGACCCTCTTTCGGTTGAGCTACATTTCTCAAAAGTTGATAGAAAACTACGAATTTTGACTAATGCCCGTATACCAAATTTCATGATTCTAGCTCAAACCATTTTTGCGTAATGTTGTCTATATACATACATACATACACACAGACATTTTTCTCAACCTTAGAGAAAATGATTTAGGAACCTTCAAAACGTATAAAAACATCAAAATCTCAACATCGAAAATTTTCGTGATCGCAATACTATCTCTGATAGTAATAAAAAAATTAGTGGAGCCCTCTGGTGGCCAAATAATAAAACATTGTAGCTAAATAGAATATCAATGAATTTATAAGCAAAATTAATAATTTTATCTTGTAAACTAGAAGCATTCGCCACATACTTCTTAAGGAAAGTTTGTTTTGAATCAGAAAAGGAATTCACTGGTAAAGATTAAAAAATTAATTTATTAAATAATTTTCCTATATCCAAACCGAACCATTCCTATATCCAAATCCATCCTATATCGGTTAGGCTAAATAATTACCAAATTTATAAATATATGATATATTATTTCAATTTCTTAGGTTAAAGTCTTTATGTGTTTTAAAATGTTTAATTATGTTAAAAAGTTAATAGATGAAAATGTATATTATCTTATTTGAACTATAATCATTAAGCATACAATCTATTTATTTACTTTTGAAATTATGAAAAAATGAAAGAATTTTTATCTAAACTATAATACCTAGAAAATTAGCAATCATAATAAAATGTAAACACAATTCTTTCTAATCTATAACTTATATTAAGGAGGGTTAAAATAATCATTAAGATTTCTCATATATGCATAATTTATTTGTGGATCGTTGCAGTTTTCATGTATTTTATATATTTTTAATAACTTTATCAATAAATTAATTAATTATTTAAATTATAAATTATTATTCAATTTTCAAAACTAAAACTATAAATTTCTTTAACAGTTAAAACTGTAACATTTTCAAAATCGGTCATTGTAAATATTTGTTTTGTTTTTTTTTTAGTTTCCAAGTTAAGATAAGATTGTATTTAGGTTTTTTGGTTATATAATCTTCCATCAAAGTTTATTTAAATAAAATGACAAAAATAATAACTTAATATTATTTGACTGATTAGATCAAATCCAATTTTCTATTAAAATAAAAATATTATAACTTTTTGAAACTTTTTAACATAAATTAAAGTCAAGTAACTAAGTTAAAAAAGAATTGATATTTGTGAATAATATTTTTCATTAAATAAATTTTTATTACATTAATTTTACTATCATATTTTTCTCAAAAATAAATAAATATTTATATTAAACCCAACTATAGAGTCTCTGGTGACATTCTGATTTTCAGCATTCACACACCCAGGATCGGAGCGCACACCTGGAGTCTCCGGTCTAATAGGGTCGGAGGAGGGGGGGATTGCGTTTAATCGGACCTTTTAGATATATTGCATATATGATGTATGAAATATTTTTCAAAATTTAATCATTCTTTTGTGCAAATTACTCAATGATTTTAGAGAATAGAAAAGTTCAAAATTAATTTAATTTATATAACTATAATTACTATCTCGCCAGAGAGAGTATTGCGATCACGAAAATTTTCGATGTTGAGATTTTGATGTTTTTATACGTTTTGAAGGTTCCTGAATCATTTTCACTAAGGTTGAGAAAAATGTCTGTGTGTATGTATGTAACCAAGATTACGCAAAAACGGTTTGAGCTAGAATGATGAAATTTGGTACATGGGCATTATTCAAAATTCATAGTTTTCTATCAACTTTTGAGAAATGTAGCTCAACCGAAAGAGGGTCATTACCTACAACGTTTTGATTTTTTTTTCTTCTAAAGTGACCGTAAAATAAAGATAGAGGTTTGATAATTTTTCACATGATTAATAATTGTATAAAACTGCTATATACAGAATTTCAGCTTGATTGAATCGCTGAAAGTACCAGAATTATTTTTTTAACACTGCAAATCTCACTCGCCAACACGTAACGTGGTGCCATCAACAAAGAGCCAAACATGCGCTGGTTTAATAAATATTATTTATTAATTTTAATTGATAATTTAATTAATTTAATTTAATTTAAATTAATATATGTTATTTAATCCAATTCAAATTTATGAGATAGTCGAGTGGAGACACTCCAGATTTTTATTTATATAATTAGGGGAGAGTGACACCTTGGAACATATTTTTTATTCTAATTTTTTTATATGGATGATTTATTGTCAAAATTTTACCTAATGTTCCTGCAACCTATTTTTATATTAACTTTCAATCGCATATCGATTATAGAAAAATTTTGTCCCAAGATGTACTACTACCTGGTGGCTTAGATTTTGGAACAGTTAAAAGTAAATATGAATTACAATTTATTCGGAATAATTTGTTCAAGAAAGAACATTATTTCAAGTAGATATTAAATTATTAAAGCTTATTAAAGCCCTTATTTATAAGGGAATTTTGTAAATAAAACCACATATTGATATTTGTTATTGTAAATTTATTGCTACTTCTGCAATCGAAACGTTGTGTAAATTTATGTATTTTTTGAATAAATTTACAATAACAAATATCAATATGTGGTTTTATTTACAAAATTCCCTTATTATTTCAAGTGATAAATTATAAAATATTAAAAATTGACTAGGCAGGCATGATCTAAAAATAAAAATCTTAATAAATTCTGGTCTACTTTTTAAATTGAATTAAAATACATCTGTCAATTTGATAATGCTGCACTTTTTTACTATCACGAAAATTTTCGATGTTGAGATTTTGATGTTTTTATACGTTTTGAAGGTTCCTGAATCATTTTCACTAAGGTTGAGAAAAATGTCTGTGTGTGTGTATGTAAGTAAAGAAGATTACGCAAAACGGTTTGAGCTAGAATCATGAAATTTGATACATGGGAATTATTCAAAATTCGTAGTTTTCTATCAACTTTTGAGAAATGTAGCTCAACCGGAAGAGGGTCATTAACTTCAACGTTTTGATTTTTTTTTCTTCTAAAGTAACCGTAAAAATAAAGATATATGTTTGATAATTTTTCACATGGTTAATAATTGTATAAAAATGCTATATATAGAATTTCAGCTTGATTGAATCGCTGAAAGTACCGGAATTATTTTTTTAACGTGACGTGGTGCCATCAACAAAGAGCCAAACATAATAAATATTTATTAATTTTAATTTAGAATTAATTTAATTTAATTTAAATTAACATATGTTATTTAATCCAATTCAAATTTGCGAGATAGTCGAGTGGAGACACTCATAATCACACATAAATCTGTCCCGTGGTGTATTGTGTCTAAAGATGAGCCATTCTCCGCTCTAATCAAAAATTAGTTGAACAAGGAAATAGAGTAAACTAAAAACAAAGTTAGTATTTGTAAAAACCCATGGTCACTATGAAAAATATATATATAACTCATGTAAAAGTTATGAAAAATTTGATTGAAAACGAGTATAAGTCAAAACAAACAGAATTTTATTAGATGGGAATTAAGTTCAAAAGATGTAGCAAAATATTTATATTTTATCAATTATTAATTTTATAATTTTTATAATTATTTAGAAGAATATACTCTTTTATATTTTAATAATAATAATAATAATGATTTGATAATATTTAATTAGAAGTTTTTAGAAGTAAATTAAAGATAATTAGAAAATTTTTGTTAAACTTTAAAAAAAATCTGTAGTGTCTCCACTCGACTATCTCGCAAATTTGAATTGGATTAATTAACATATATTATATTTAAATTAAATTTAATTAATTATAAATTAAAGTATAAAGTTACGAGGATAATGTTAAGACAAAAGCAAAAAAGTGAAAAATAGTGGATTAGGCCGTTCTGGCGCTGAAGGTCTCATATTTCACAATTATTCTAAGTTTTAAATTTAATGTTTAAAAATTCTTTGACAAATTTTAGAAATCTAACAGATAAGAGTTGGGTGAGGAAAAAGATACGACTTGAAAAATTCAAAACCTATTCAAACTTAAAAATATAAATTTCACATTATTTTGCTCCAGATTTTATTTTCTATCATTTAATCTCCATCTATATCTATCTTTGTGACTCTACCAAACTCAAAAGTTCTTGGCCTCAACAAACCCATTCATTCTCTCTCTCACATCATTTCATCATTTAATATTTTTCTTTTCTACCGACCGACGATAGGAAGGGAAGGTATTGTTTTCACACCAAATTGTGAAGATTTTTACATATCTCTACGAATCATTTTAGTATGATGTCTGTCCGTCTGTCTATTATGTGTCCATATAACTAGAACGGCTCAACGGATTTGGATAAAATTTGGTATATTTACTTAATGCATCAGTAGCATGAATTCATCAACTTTTGGGGTACATATATCTGGAAAAAGGAAGCGGTAGTTTACAAAGTATTAATTTTATATTCATTGTCGGAAAATTTTCACTTAAAATATAGTAGTAATTAATAATTGAGTAAGTAAACTAAAAATAAAAACCAAAATAATATAATTTAGTCATTTTAATTTAAATTTTAAAAATATTTTTTTTTTATACTTTATATAATGTTTTTTGGAAATTAATTTATTTCAAAAACGTCGGTCGATTCTATGCCTGGCCACAGCTCATTTTTTTAAATTTAATATTTTAATATCTTGAAATAGATATATTAAAATATGATTATTTAAATAAGTCTTATTTGGGTTCATTCTGTAAAAAAAGCCTATTAATGGTTGCACTGTCTCCGTTAGATTTACTCATTCTTATGTTGTTGACCGTGTATTTGGGCCTTTCTCTCTTGACGTTTCTCCTTCACTCACTGTTGTATGTAACGGGATTTACTGAACCACGGTTAGTGACTTTTGCACATTTCTACACATATTTTCCCACCGATTGCCGCGAAAGCTATTTTTTTCACAAGAACTTCGCAATGTTCGTTCCTATGATAATTCTATTTCATTCCTAAGATGTTCAATATCCTCCTGCATCTTATATTTGAAACAGAATGATCTCTTTTACAGATCTTTTTTTTTTTATTTATATATCAATTTTATTTATTAAATATTTATTGAACGATTTATTTTCAATCGATTTTTTATTTCAATAATATATTAGTTATGTTTCTTTTATGGTTACTTCTCATGTTGGTGGAAAATAATCAACTGTATAATATAAATTATTCAAAATCCTATTGAAATTTACTTAATATTATTTTGGCGAATTTTAATAATTATAAATAAAAGGGGAGAATACTAAGTATTATATATAAGCTGAGTGAAAGGTGTAAAACTATCTTATATATTAAGAAACCTATTTTATAAAAAAGCAGAATTTAATATTTCATTCATGGTCTAATTTTTATTTTTTTCATGATGATTTAAATTTTTATAAAATTAAATAAGAAGGGTGTGGCAGCGCCCGACTTTATTCATTTTCGCAGTATACTCATGAAAATATTCAATTTTTGCAGATTTTGTAATGCATTATAAAATTATCACACTTTTTGGATTTAAATAAATTTTCTAATAATATTTGAATTGAAGACAAACTTATCGCTTTAATTATTTTCTGTATATATATATATATATTTTTTTTTTCCTTTTCGGAATATATCTCCATTTAGCCAGCTTTTTCAGAATTGTTTATTATTATTATTATTATTATTATTTTTTTTTTTTTTTTTTTTTTTTTTTTAAATATCGATGCACCCGGCGAGGTTCGATCCCTCGAATTCGGCGGACCAGTTTTTAAATTGTTTAAAAAAAAACATCATCAATACACGTGTCATATAAAAGTCAAATTTATTGTTTTCTAAAATTAAATAAATAAGTAATATGCATGGTAATTATTTTCATTTTAGTTATCATAAATGCCAAAAAAAAAAAAAGTTTTAATTTTCAATTGAATCCAGATTTAATCCATTTTGTAAATGGAAAGATGTTTTCTTATTCATTTTTTTTTTAATGTTTGTCTTGATTCGACCTTCCATGTGAAGCAAGGTTGGCTTTCTTCTTCTGTCACTCCATTCGATAATTATTGAGTTGGCTAATTTTTTTGATAGTGGCTTGCATGCTCGTTCTTTGCCTGCTCCGACCAATTAGATAATATTAATTGGAGGAAGAGAAATTGAAAGAAATTCCTGCCAATAATAACAATAAAAAAAAAAGCAAAAGGTATGATTGCCGAGAGGATATGGGCCTTGTGAATGAATGGAGTGGATCTATGTCGAGTTGGTTGGTGACGCAAGCGTAGCGGCTCCGCTCGGAGGGGCTTAACGGTGGCAGTGGCGGTGGCTCCGCCGTTCCGTTCAGTGTTGCTCGCGACTCGGTACCTTCCACGTTTCTTTCTCCTCTCCTCTACGTTCGATTGGAGTGGATGCTTCCCTATCAAGTTAAAGTGTTGCCATTGGCATTATGTGCCTTGCTTTGTGCTCCATGATCTCGCGTCGTTTGCTGCATGGAAAACAATGTATGCCCCGGAATTGGGCTCTGTTTTGCCCGGCACTTCGATTCTAATACCTTGTCAAGGTGAGCCAGTGACCTTAATTTTATTTTAGCACTTTCTATACTCCTCTACTTTACCTCGATGATTGGATGATGATGTTTTGTTAGATACCATATGTAAGCACCCACGTAACCAATCTCGCCCTGATGCGAGGCTAGCCCTGACGATGACGTAACCTTGTCATCGAGCAGCAGGTTGCAGGTAGAATAATCGGAAAAACAACCAAAATATTATTTCCCTTAACCCCAAAACAATCCTTTTTTTCAATGATCATCGATCATGTGTATTCGATGATCGACGCAATCCTCGATGAAAATGAGTAATCCACGTGTGTCCGTCCATTTTGGGGATCACATATGTGCCACGTGGCAAGCCATTCATTTGCCTTGGCGACAGCCACCAGCACAGCAATGGTTTCCTCCGCTCTCACTTGGTGAAAAGATTCAAATTCCGATGACAGTAGGAGGGATAACCAACATTTTTTTTTCTTTTTTCCTTTACCTTTTCTCCAGGATTTGATCTAGATACACTCGATGTTGTTCATTATCGTTTTATTACCAATGGTGTTCGATTATCCTCATTTTTTTTTTTTATATTATTTCCCTTGGAAACAATTTCTATTTTATATTTTGCATTTTTATATATATATATATTCAATTATTATATAATTACAAAGAACCTTATCTAATAAAACTAATTAACATTTCCAAGTTTTTATTCTACTTAAAGATTAATTCTTGTTTTAATTATAATCATAAAACAAAAAAAAAACCCTAATATTCATAAAACAAAAAAAATCCTAATATTCATAAAACAAAAAAAATCCCTAATATTCAAGTTAGCCATATTTAGAATTTTAAATTTTAATTTCTTAAATTGTTCATTATATTAATATACATACTATCGTACAGTCTAGGCCATGACCTAGAATTTTTTTTCTTTTTAAATCACATTTTATTAAAATTTCACTTGGGTTTATATCTAATTTTTAAATGTACTATATAATTTTTAAATATAGATGATTTATTTTTAGAATTTAAATTTTATAGTCTCTGAAAAATTCTCATTTTAACGTAATTTTTTTTTTTTTTTTAAAGAACAAAGAAGCGGATGCTCACCTTTTTTGTTCTTATCAATTGATAAAGTGTCATAGATTAACGGAAATACAATGGATAAGAATTGGGTAAATAGATAAATAGAGCGGCCATGAGAGGGAAAGAGAGAGAGAGAAAGAAAGAATTCAAAAGAATTCCAAAGCTCTCTTTAACTAATTTAATTAATTTTCTTATTTTATCAAACTTTAGCATATGCTAGATTAATTTAATTTATCCATAATGTAATATAATAATTATTTTATAATATAATTATATATATATTCTTACAATTTTCAAATTAAATTATAATGTATTTAGAAATTATTAATTAATTAATTTATTTACACATGAACTTGTAAGGATTATTTTTCATCAATTAAGATGTTTAATATGATAATATGTAAGCATGGTTTTAGCATGTTTATTAATATTTAATCGAAAACATTTTAAAATTATAAATATTCTATTATGATTGAAAACAAGTTTTTATTAAATGATAAAATTTCAAAATGAACCCAATTTTCACAATTTTTTTTTTTCGAAATCTACTTCTAATAAACTATTAGTACTTTGGTTTTATTATTTTTTTAATGTTAAAATCTTAACTGTTTTTATTAAAAATCATTGCATTGATATTTATAGCTTTGTTCAAGGTAAATTTATTTTTAAAGAAATCTTAATCTATTCAGTCGAATTTTTAATTATATAGTTTATTCTTTCCATTTCTATCTAGTCGAGTGAGCATTTCTTTGGTTTCTACAGTTCAGACTTTCTAAGGATTTTATGATCGTCTTAATTAAATTTACTTAATAAATGTGTTTTAATAATCAAACTTTCTTATATAAAATTAGTTAAAAGTTAATTTCACTTTTTATTTATTTGTATTTGGACTTAATATGAATATAACTCTATGAAAAGGATATTTTTTTCTTCAGGGTGGGAAAGGAGCCGATTGTAAAAGGGCCCTCGAACACTTAGGTTAAAATTCCTAAGTCTTTGATTGTTGATTTCCTATCATCTTGCCTGGCTTTCAACCTTTTTTTTTTTGCTTCCCCTAAGCTGTTTCTTTTTTTTTTTTTTTTTTGCTAGCCACTATCCTTTGTTAAAAGTCCCTAGGAATTTATTTTTAAATAACCTGCCTTCTTATTACTAAAAAAAATATAATACAAATATTATATATTTTTATTTATTCATTCTATCGATTATTATATTTAATTAATTTAATCAATTATTTATACTTGAGTTATTTAATTCCGATTATTTTTTTTATTTGTAATTAATCTTTTTTTTTAATTAAAATTATTTTAATAAATAATCATTTATGTGTATTAAACACCTCTATAATTAATAAGATTTATGAAATTTTTTTGCTAATGATATAATTTATGAAATTTGTTTGGTGGCGGTAACGCTATCTGGTGCTGCCATCTATGTCCGTTTGAACGGATGCTCTACTGATTTTCAATAGGCGCGTGAGAGTGAGTCCATCATGGCGGGCATAAATGCTCACGTTTTGTGCCAAGTTCCATTGTAATTGCTGATCTCTTCACTAATTCTTAGCCATCGTTTTACAAATTGGAATTTATTTCTTTTTCTTCTCTTTCATTCGAATCTAGGTTTCTATTTTTCAAATTGAACATTGTTCTAAAATAAGGGAAATTCGACGACGACTCAGTCGTCTTTTAGAGATCGTGCTGGTGTACATTTGAAGGGTGGGTGGGGGGGGGGTAGGGCTTTAGTATTGATTCACTCGGAGCTGTCGAGGGGTGCAGTCCCCTTTGATGGTAGTGTATTTCCGAGTCGCGACCGTAGTCTTTCCATTTCCCATTGGAACCGAGTGCAAATCCAAAAAGCCCAAGCATGCATGCCGTGAGCGGCTGCTCTTGTGACAACGCGGCCATCGAACACCCTTTCGAGGCCGTCCGTGTGAACATCGTTCGACAATTTTGATTTTGGACACGCTGTGTAGGTAACTGCAATTGCTCCCCATTATTTCAGCCGGCGTGTTCCTTATTATAGCGATTCCTAAATAAATTATTAGATATTTAATATAATCATACATATATAAATATATTTACAATACTATATTTGGATATTTTTTTATTGCTATTGCAATCCTAGCAGATTTTATTGTAAAGAGACATTCCATTTTTGAGATAGTTTTTTTCTTAAAAATATATATATATATCTATCTATATCTCTAGATATAGATCTAATATATATATCTATAAATATATATAAATAAATAAATAGTTAGTAATATAAAGCAATTTAGGCCTCCTTGCTCATATCTCTTGTTAATTTCTATAATCGTATCGAGATATCCACGCGCCAAGCACGCACGGCAAGAGAAGAAGAACGTATCGATTTTTTGCTAGACAAAGCGCCGAGCGACCTCATTTTCCCATTTCTGAATCGTTCCCTAAAAGCCCCTTCGTATTTATTCGAACCCCAACCTCCCTTTGGTATGTTGACTCGTTTCGTTGGCCAGGCACCTTAGAATCCAGCCAAGCTGGCTCAACTCGTGCAACCTGGAAGTGGTGGCGGCCCACCCCGTTCCTCTGGTGGCCGTCGCCCTCTTAACGGGCCCCCAAACGTCTCAGACTCTTCCAATGCTGCTGCAGCTGCTGCGGCTGCCGCAGCTGCAGCCGCAGCCGCTGCTCTCGATCGAACTTCACCGGCTGCGGTGGCCGCCATGGTCTCCCGCTACCAACATCAGCAGCAACATCAACAGCAGCAATGTAGAAAGGATGGCAGTGTTGCAGCAGCTGCTGCAGCTGCTATGCAATGTTATATGGCTGCGCATTGTGGTGGGCCCGGTGTGCCAGCTGCAGCGGCTGCGGCGGCTGCAGCAGCCGCGGCCGCTGCAGCGAGTGCTCCACCGGGGGCAGGGCCTGCTCCTCATCCCCAAGCACTTTCGATTGCTGCTCAATTCCGACTCCTTTCAAATCATACTAGTGAGTATTTGCTTCATATTGGGAATCTCATCACGCAAGCAAACATTCGAAAATATACAATTTTCTTAGAAACTTTTAGTAATTTTCTATTTCTATTATTTTATTTTTTTTTTTTAAGAATTCTTTATTTTCTAATTAATTCAAATGAATTCTTTCTTATTTTGTACTTTTTATTTCTTTAAAATTCAATCTATGAAATAAATAAGAAAGAATAGAACTTTTGACCATCCCAAAAAACAAAAATTGAATGATTTAATATAAATATTAAATTGATTTCATTTAGAAGCAAATCTCTTATTTATTTATTTATAATAAATATCATAATTATTCCATTACCTACAACTTAATAAACATTAATCTTATTATAAAGAAGTTTGAAAATTAAATAAAAATCAATTAAATGAATTTGTATGAACTATGATCTACATATTATTTGAAATATTACAATAATCAAAATTATTTTCTTTTTAATTCATAATATTTTCATTTATCAGAGAAAATATAATTTGATTTATTCAATGATATTTATTTTTCACACATTTATAATTATGAACTTTGTTTATTCAGAGGGAAAATTTTTAATTCACAGTAGTTAGATCTTAAAATTTATATATAAATACTAAATTGAATTTTCCTTAATTCAAGATTTCAGTTATTCTCATCAGCAACTTCAACAAAGTAAGTTTATTTTTTATTTTGGATATTTAGTTTAGTTTTTTAAATGTCAATGTCATTATTCAAGGTAAACTGGATTCATTGACCTTAATCATTAAATATTTTTAACATATTTATATCGTTCAATCTTATTTTAATATTAATTAATAACCATATACTAGTAATTTATTAAAAATTACATTACTTTGATACAAAAAAAAATTTTTAATAAGAATATTTCATTTTTTTACCTACTGGAGTATATTATTTATTATATGCTAATGTGCAATCTTATTTTATCTCACCTGTACTTTTATATAAACTAATATTTATATTCAAATTATTTTTGAATAATTTTTATTCTTAAATCAAGTTTAAATTTTACCCAATCTATCTGTGATTATTTTATTCTCAAGGAATAAACATACAAACTAATCTTTTGTACAAAATTCATAGTATTTTCCTTTAATATATTATTTCTATAACTTGAATACACAATACAAATCCTAATTTCAATAAATCCCATATTTTATTATTGATTTTATTTTGGTATTATTGTGCTTCAAGGGTTTTAAAAAAGGGTCCATAGATATGCCTGTGTGCTGATAATGAACAAAGGCAGTCATGTGACATAGAAGGGCCAATCATTCCAAGTTTTGTTGTCTCTCTCTCTCTCTCATGTGACTGAATTTTCTTACAATCCACCAATTACTAAGTTCCTCGTCCAAGAGTCCCTTTATTAAATTCTTATATTTCTAAAAATAATTTAACAAAGACAAAAAAAACGTCATTTCTCAAAATCTATTTTTAACTACCTTATAAAAATAATATTTTAATTAATCTTAATTAGTTAATTTTTTGAATCAATAAATTAATGAAAAAATAAATTCAAAAAAAAAAAAAAAAAACTTGAAGAATTTTTGTTTAAATATAGTTTAATTCAGCTGTTCCCAATATTTAATATATCATATACAATAATATCTGAGTACTTCCACTTTATTAATATGAATATAAATATATTTAATATAGTAATAATAATACAAATTTCATTATATTTTCTATTCATATATCACTATATAAAGTAATAGAGGCATTTAAAATATACTATTTAAACTTTTTTTTTTTCAAAATGTTGATTCTTTAAATTATTAGAAGAATATAGATATTTAACTAATTAATGAAATATGTGATTATAAGAAAATATAATAAAAATACATATCAAAATTAAAGAAATATAGAATCACACATTTTACATCTAATCAAGAGGTATTTTTTAAGGGAATGGCAATTTATTTACTAAGATAAATATTTTATACTTAAGAAAATTAAAAATTAAACTAAGGTTAAAAAAATATTTCCAAATTTTCTTTATTGTTCTTATACTAATGGACTAATTTTAATAGATCTTTAAGCAAATATATATTTTTTTCAAAACAATTGATTTGAGGAAATTATTTGTTCATTTTCAAATTTTTTGTTAAGATACCGGTAGCGGAGGGGTAACCATTACCCTCCCTACTAGAGTTTTGTTTACAAATTGTAAAGAAAAACTCGTGTACACTACATTTCATTTTCAAAGCAATTTTTGTGTAGGTAGTGTAGGTTTTGTGTCTCACTTGACTATTATTCTTAGTTAGTTATCGGCACAGACCATCTTCGGTAGCATATTATTTTGTACAACATGTATCGATGGTCAATTTCTGATGGCACATGTAAATAAATATAAATAATTTATTGCTAATTTAATAAAAAACAATCGAGTTTAATCTTATAAAATTATATCTATACTCTGAAAATTAATTTTACATTTAAAATAGATATATATTATATATTTATTTAAAATAATCCTTTTTTTTAGGGGAACACAACAATTATTCTCATCAGTTAAATGCTCAAACATTCGCAACTCCAGGACAAACAGGCGTTCAGCAGACTGCTCCTCCTGGTCCAGGTGTCCAAAATAATCCTCAGGTTTCAGCTGGAGCGAATCAGGTATTAATCAATATTTCTTATGTTTTTATTATCTCACCAGGTATTATTCATAATTCGTAGTTTTCTATTAACTTTTGAGTGGGTCAATACCTACCACCTTTTTATTTTTTTCCTCTAAAGTGACCATAAAAATAAAGATATATGTTTGATAGTTTTTCACATGATTAAAAATTGTATAAAACTGCTATAAATAGAATTTCAGCTTGATTAACTTGAAAGTACCAGAATTAATTTTTTAAAACTGCAAATCACAGGCCAGCACGTGGCGTGGTGGGTGCCATCAACAAAGAGCTAACACGTGCTGGTTTAATAAATATTATTTATCAATTTTAATTTATAATTTATAATTAATTAAATTTAATTTAAATATAATTTATGTTATTTAATCCAATTCAAATTTGCGAGATAGTCGAGTGGAGACACTCCAAAATAGAATTTCAGCTTGATTGACTTGAAAGTACCAGAATTAATTTTTTAAAACTGCAAATCACAGGCTAGCACGTGGCGTGGTCAACAAAGAGCTAACACGTGTTGGTTTAATAAATATTATTTATCAATTTTAATTTATAATTTATAATTAATTAAATTTAATTTAAATATAATTTATGTTATTTAATCCAATTCAAATTTGCGAGATAGTCGAGTGGAGACACTCCAAAATAGAATTTCAGCTTGATTGACTTGAAAGTACCAGAATTAATTTTTTAAAACTGCAAATCACAGGCTAGCACGTGGCGTGGTCAACAAAGAGCTAACACGTGTTGGTTTAATAAATATTATTTATCAATTTTAATTTATAATTTATAATTAATTAAATTTAATTTAAATATAATTTATGTTATTTAATCCAATTCAAATTTGCGAGATAGTCGAGTGGAGACACCCCAGTTGTTTATTTCAATTAAATTAAAAAAGCAATTTCAATTTTATTTTTATATGAGATTGTAAATTTGATCTTTAATCAATATATTGCTACACTATATTTTGATGCACTAATTCTAATTATTTTTTTTAAATTTTTTCCTCATCATTCTTCTTAAAACAACTAATTGTAATTGATATTTTATTTATTATAATTATAAATATTTTTTTAAATATAAAGTACATTTTTGTTTAAAATTAAAATAAAGACTCACACAACCCTAAGCTATGTCTTAAATAAAATAAATATAAATTATAAATTTTTATATATATATTTATATATATTGAATTTAGAAAATATATTCTTATTTGTTAGTTTAGAATTTCTTTTAAATAAATTGTTTTTATGCATAAATTCAAAAAGTAAAAAAAAATCTTGAAAATAAATACGTTTTAAATATTCACATGTTTCCAAAATATTTCATGGCAAAAAAGTTGGCAGCATTACAGATAAGTTTAATTATATATATATATATAGAGAGAGAATATCAATTTTTAGAAATGTGGAATACTGACCCCTGAAATAGCAAAATATTTTATAATGACTTAATACCCTCCTTTATATTCCATTCAGAGCTCTAAAAAAAAATTAAAAAAAGAATGTTATTTTTTATATTTTCGCGTTCATTATTATTTTTAAATAATTTAAAAATTATTGTTTATTTGTGAATAATAAAATCTAGTTATAATTAGTAAATAAAGGTTGGTTGTATGAGATATTAAATCATATATAATTTATTATTTATAGCCGGATGGTCCACGTACGCCTTGGCGAACTTCAGCTCCTGTTAATCAGCAACCTTCACAATCGGCACCACCTGGACCCCCTCCACAAGTAGTGAGTTCGAATCCAGCAGGTCCGGTCCCAAATACACCAGGCGGTCCACCGCCAAATCCTCAAACTCAACCTACAGGAGTTCCAGGAGGAACAGGGGGTTTACTTCATCACCCTCTAGTGCCACCTCCTCCACAGGCTGGCGGTTCGCAACCTCAGCCTAATCCGGTACCTCCTACATCAACACCGCCGGCAGATCATCATTCGGGGAAACCGCCACAGTGCGGACCTCCTCCGCCTACGCCCCACATGTCAGGTAAATTTAATAAAATAATAAAATGTTTTTTATTAAATCATCGATTAATTTTGAATTGATTTCTATAAATTAATGTTATTCTATTGGAAACATTTATTTGAAATCATAACAATATTGTGTATTTTTAATTATGCTAACCATATTAAACAAAATCGTATTTATATAATATTTACATTTATTTCTAATGATATCATCATTTAATAATTATATTTTATTTCAGGACAAATTCCGATTTCTTATATGAATCAACCGAGACCTACTTATAGTCAACATTTTCGCCAAGGAACACCCAGGATGCCTGGACATAGGAATCAAATCGCCACTACAATTCATGGGAATAATGTGGGACAAACTTATATTAGTCCACCGGTAAATTTATTATTATATATTTTGTTTTATTGAAAATTAATTAATATATTTATGTATATTTATTTCGTTAATGTAATTTAAATTAACTTTCACTCTTATTTAAAGACTACTTTTTCTAGTCATTATATATTTGCATTACAAATATTATCACATTTGATACTAGAAAAAAAAACTTTTTTATCCTTTTTCTGAGATTAAATTATATGTTAATTACTTTAAAATATTCAATACTTACAATATGTTTATTTTTTAAATTCAATATCATTTTATTTTTTTTTTTTTTTTAATATATGAAAAAAATCTTTCAAATATATAGTATGTTTTATTTTCTAATTTCTCAGCTTGTAATTAATAAGCTAAATTATATTCTTTTCATTGTTTTGTATTAGGCATATCTTATTATTTATTATATTTATTTATTTTTTTTTTTTAGTTAAACTACTCTCTTCAGTCGTTTATGCCTCAGCCTCCTACTATAGCTTTGCAATATCCACAATTTCTGCCAAACTTTTCATTTTCCAACCAGCAAAGACAACAGAATCATCATAATTATTATCAAGCAACTGCTTCGGCTACACCTCCAAATCTAATGTTAAATTCTCAAAATATATATCCTTATCAAAACAATCAATGTATGTATAATTCAATTATAAATCATTTTTTTAATCTTGATTAATTTTATTATGAATGATACAAATTATTTTTTAAATTATATTAAACATAAGATCTTTTTTGTTTCAGTATATTATAATGTAGCACAAAGACCTGCAGCCCCTGCAGTGACTGGACAACAAGTTCAACAGGGTGCGCAAACTCAGTCATTACCTCTTATACAACAGCATCCAATGCAACTTTCTATGGTAACAATGCCAATGCAACCTGTTTCTACAGGTCAACAACCTCAAACTCAAACTCAGAAAAGTATATTTTCAACTAATTTACTTATTTATCATAATAATTATTCATTTAAATATTATTAATTTACAAAATTTATTTTTTAGATAAAAGACAAAGAAGAACTCATGCTGTAGATATTGTTGATCCTAAAACAATGCAGGATATAACTCCTGAATTATTTGATAATAAAGAATCTTCTCCTCCACGATCTGGAGAAAGTAGTGCTAGGGAAACTCCTCAACCGGTAAAAATAACTAAAATAAAAATCATTCCTTTATCATAGTAGATCAAATAGACCTTCTTTCTAATAATAAATTATTTTCTGGTTTAGAATAATACTACATCTAATTCTGATGTTATTGCTCAATTTGCTGCATTCGTATATAAAGTTGCAAATGAAGAAAATGGCCCTGTAACAACAACACAAACATCGACTGGTTCTGTGATGGCAACTACCACTACGGTTGCTCATACTATTACTACTACTACTATTGTTAGTTGTACCTCAACATTAATATCACCTTCAGTAACAACTACAGCAAATATTTCATCTATGTCTATTGAAGCTCCTTCTAACTTGACTGATAATTTAGATAGTGTTTCCAGTGAAGTGGAAATATCACAACCATCTAAAATAAATTTGAATGAAAATTCCAATAGTGGTTCAACGTTGTGGAAGAAACCAGATAAAGTAATTTTTCTTAATAAAATTTTGAAAATGGTTAAATAAGAATTATATATAATTAGAATATTTTATATAATTTTTATCTTATAATTATTTTATGAAATTATAAAATTTTACATTCTTGATTTTTTTTATAATAAATCACAATATTTTCTTGATTTTTTCAGTCTGTAGAACTTACACCTGTTGTATCTGCAAATACCAATGCACCAGCAGTTCATGTTAAAAAAATGAATACGTCAGATAGCTCACAAATTAAAGCAAGTAATATTAAAAATGTTAAACCAACGATTAATCAAAGCTCAAACAATCTTTCTCAAGACAAAGGAAAAATAAAAGATGAAAAGGAGAAATCTCCTCCCGTTGACTTAACTAAAAATATACAGCCTTCTGCTAATCAAAATAAACATACAGCTAAGGTATTTTTATTCTCTAAATAAATAGTTATTAATTAATAATCCAAGTGATAGATAAAAATTGAATCTTAAAAAGAAAAAAATTTATGAATATTCTAAATTGTAATTTTTCCTAACAATCATACTAATAGATAAGTTATATATTTTTCCTCCAAGATAAATAATTTATATACTCTAATTAGAATTGATTTTAAATGAACCACTAGACTATTTTGATTAAAGAAAGGTTTATGGAAATTTAGTCCTTTGTAATTGGGACGCATTTTGAGTTTTTCTGCTTTCTTGTTACGCATTAATTTTAGTGATTGCGTATTTATTCATGTTAAGGAGTTTGAAGAATTTAGATATAGCGAGTTTGTTTATGTTTACCAGTTAACAATCAATTTTTTTTTCTTCAATAATAAATTTGAAATAATAGGTTGTACACTTGGTAATTTTATCAAGAAATTATCAATTATGAGTTGTCTCAAATGTTTTTGCTTCTGTAAGGTAAATTAATTGAAATTTTTTACTAATTTTCACGCCTGACATAAACATAATAAATTAGAAATATGGGGGTATATAATTTTCACTTCAAATTTTTATTATTTTAACATTAACATATAGAGACACATTTTTCCCTTATTTATCAATTTTTAAACACAATTATCGAAAAACGATGAATAATTTTCATTTAATAGGTATATTTCACGTATTAGGTTCAAAGATTTAATTATAAAGATTCATTATATAGTTCATTCATTCACGAGCCTTAAATTCTCGAAATTGAGATTCTTAAAATAAATTCTTAAGCAAATTTTATGGTTATTGTTAAAACTGATTTTAATTTTTTCTAGGGACGCAAGGAGAAAACTTCGAAATCGAAGGATCGGGACCGACCTAGTGCGGCTCCGGGGAGCAATGCTCCTTCAAACGAGACTTTGTCTTGTAATACTGGTGCAATTCCGAGGGAAATCCCCTTATCAAATATTGCATCTAACGAATCTTGCCGTTTTGTTCCTGCGGGATATCTTGACGGGTAAATCATTTTCAATAATAAGTTTTTTTAGGTTGTTCCATATTTAACGTAAATAAAATATTCGATCTAGTTAATAAAAATAGAAATAATTAATTTATATATAAAATTAATGGAAATAGTTAGAAATAAAATCACTTTTTATCACAAAAACATTTAAAGTTTACATCTAAAACTGATCTCATATACATATATATATATATATATAAACAAGAATTTCCTTAATTGCTATCTTAATATTTTAATTCTCGAAACTAGTCTTGTAATTTTCCATTTTTTCATTTCATTATATTAATTTCATGATCCGCTTTTATTATAATTATAAATATTTCATTCTTTTAACAAGTAATTTGTCTTTTATGCTAATATATTTTAATTCAATTATTTTTCTTCTAATATTTTCCCATTTGATATATATTTGATTCCATTTAATTCATACATTTAATTATAGTAATCATGATTCCATTCCATAAAAGTTATTATATATTATAAATTTTAAGTGAAAAAAACAAATTTGATAAGAGTAGGAATTTAAAATTCACATAAATTAGTTTTATTATAGAGGACTTAGAAAGAAATAAAATATTACAAAAATGATACTGGTTAAATGCGTTTACTATGGATATTTAATAAATATAATTTAGATTGTCTTCATTAAAAATGGGACTTTTTTAAAAAACAAATTATATTGAAAATAAATTAAGTAAATTAGAAAAATATATTTTGTTTTAATATAATATATTGATGGTTTCAGATTGGTGAAACCTTCTCCATCTAAAGATTCGATTCCTACTAGTGGTTTCACCACCACTAAAGCTGAAAATAATGCTTTACCTGTTGAATTTTCACCGTTGCCTGATTTATCAAATGTTCAACCTGCTGAAACTACTCATTCTCAGGCTGATGAAAAAGAGAAAGAAGAAGAGGCTGTCTACATAAGTAGCAGTAGCAGCACTAATTCTAGCGATGATGAAAGTAAGTACCATTTATTTATGTATCATATAAGTGAAATAGATAGTTTTATATTTTTAATTATTAAAATGACGAAACTAGAGTTGTTGAAATAATGTATTAACCAACTTTTTTAAAGTTTCAATTCTAGAAGACTTTCTTTTATTATCAAATTTAATCAAAGTTTTTTGAAAAATAGAAAAATGATTTTGTTTGGTTAAATACTCACGAAATTTTAAATACTTTACATTAAAATTTTCTTCATTTTGCACAATTCTTTTTAATGAATAGGTTATAAAACCATTTTATTGTAATTGTATTCAAAATTTAACTAGGAATTCCAAAATTAGTTTATATAATTCTCTACCACGCAAATTTATAAATCTGATAATATTAAATATAAATAAATATTTCTTCATTACTTTTCAATCGAAAACTTTCTAAGTTCTTTGAAAGTAAAATACTTATTTTTTTTATATTTGAAAATATTTTTAATATGAACATTATAAAAATTTGTTAAAAGATTTTCTTTAATATTTTTCACATTATTTCAAATGAAAGGAAAAACTTTTACCCTCTAATGACGTGGCTGTTTAGCTAACAGTTTAAGCGACCTTGATTGTTTTTTTCCTTGAGATCTTAACGCCCCTTCAAATATCATCTAGTTTGCCTTGCAAAAATTTCACGACTAATATATATATATATATAAACGAAAAATATTTCCAGTTTTTTTTTCAACAATGTTTACATATAATCTTAGAAGTATCATTAATTAATTAGCAATTATATTATAATGAATAAATATAATATTTTAAAATTATTTTAAATCACCCACGATTTTATTTAAATATTTATTTTATTGACTTAATTAATATTCTGTGAATTTTATTGAATCATTTTCCTGAAAAAAATATTTATAATTTAATCATTTATTTATACTTAAATACTTTTGATATATATACATATATTACGTTAGAATAAAATATTTTTTAATTTCAAATATTTTTTAATTATTTGAAATTCATTAATTTTATTAAATTTATTTTTAAATAATGGTAAGTTGGTACTTGTGCTACTATTTCACATATGAACGATCATTTTAAAATATCGAATTATTTTCTTAAAAATAAATAAATAGTTTACATTGACTTCCAATATGTTCACGGAAGGCATGCGGAGGTGGCAAATTATCTTTTTTATTTAATTTGTCAATCGAAACGTAACCGGCTCCGCCTCTACCGCAAAATGCCTAAACGTAAGTACAGTTAAAATGCACCAAAACCCACTTATTCGAAAATTATAAGCTTATTTTTCCTTCCAAGCAATTGATTAAGGAATTAATAACTTTGCTAGAAATCATTTAATTTTTCATTTGGTTACACATAGTTAATTAAGAATTTTTTATTTTAAAATAAAATAAAATAAAATTTTTATAATTAAATTTAATTGATCATCCATCCAAACTGAAAAGATTAATGTTAATAACGAGAAGATTTAGATATAATACCATTTAAATTTAATTTTTAATTAGTTTAGAAAATATAAATAAATAATTCTTGTGATCACAATATAGAAACACTTTTAAATTTGTACTAATTTTAACTATTTGTTTTGTTTTTCAATGGAATTCTTTTAATTCAAATATTTAAGAGAAAAATCAAAGTATTTTTTTAACTATTTAATTCTTTGGACTATTTATATTTAACATCGAATTAAAAAAATAGGTACTTAAAAGGATTTAAATAGAACTAATTTCCATAATTAATCTGATTTTTTTTTATTTCTTCTAATATATCAAATTTATAATTTTTTCCCTTGTTTATTTACATATATCTATATATAAATAAGTAATCAACATCTGTTAAATAATGAAAATTAATTAAAAATAATAATAAATTAGAAAGTAAAAAAATGCCTTCATTTTTAAAATATGATGAATAATATTTAAAATTGGAATTGCGTCAAATAGAAAATATGTCAAAAATATATTGTAACATACTCATTTGTACTAATAACAATTTTTTTCATTACTTTCTCTTATATATATATATAAAGTAATAATAACCAATGTAGCAGATGGAGGGATTTGAATAGTATTTGATTTAAAATTCGAGTTTGAATATTTTAGTTTTTAAGAACAATTTGTTCAATCTTTAGCAATATCCAAAAATAAATGATATTTATATTTTAAGATGATGATTAAACTATTTAGATAAATGTTATACTATACATTTCAATACGACTCATTTTTTTTTTATTTTCATTCAAATTTCTCTATTGATCCTAAATTTATATATTTCTTCTAATTTTTTTTTTATCTTTATTAAAACTTTTGTCAGGCGGCGGATTAAATTCAAATTTTTATTCATACAATTCTTTAAAAAATTTTATTATATAAATAATTGACAACTTTTTGATTTATCTATGTGTCAGATCTAAGTTACTGAAAAGTAATTGAATGCGACAAAATAAACAAATTTAATATAATATTAGTAATATAAATTAGCTAATTTTTATGTATGCAAAACGATTATAGTATAATATAATTCGAAAAAAGACGACAGTCATATGAAGCACTTCTATGGGGAATTAATCTATTCCACAAATTATAATATTTTTCCTGTTAAATTTTAATTTGAAATTTTTGTTTTAATCTATATGCACTATCAAATAAATTCATGGATTCTAATATTAAATATAAAAATATATAATTTATAAAATTGTATTTTCATATCTTATAAATCATCCATTTCTTATAAACAGTATAACCGTTTTTTTTTAATAATATTTCAATTTAATTGGTAAATATTGTAAAATTTACTCGGTTCACACCCATGATTTTTGAAAATTTTCAAAAAGCTTTCAAAGATATTTTTCTAGAAATAGATATTTTTCAAAAAGCTTTCAAAGATATTTTTCTAGAAAGAATAAAATGAAACAAACAATATACAGGGTAGATAATAGAAATAAGAAAAATTCTTTTAGTTTAAATTCTTTATGAACAGATAAAACGGGACATTTTCTTTTATTTTTCTTTTTTTTTTTTGCATTTCTAAACAATTTGGGTAATGGGCATGGCCCTCACGTGTTGTTCGCCGTTGCAGACCTTGTTGTTCGGGTTCTCTCGGTTGTTTTCGACAACCGACGTGGCGTCGACCTCTTGTTAACCACTTGCCTTTCATTCGACCACTATTGGTAGAACCGCGCTCTCGCGCAGTTCTCCAAAGTCCACATTTAACAGCGTTAAAGGCGTGACTCCTCCACGTGGTCTAATTCAGCCATATTTTTATAAAAACGATTTAATTTTAAATCCATCAAGTTTTATTACATTTAATTTATCGATTTAAATCGTTGATGTGAAACATAAGAAAATTGGAAATGGATTAATTTGTCCTAAAGGACCTTATTTATTTAAGGTATAAAATTGTTTATTCAATCCAAATTACTCACTATCTATTTCCTAAAATTTCTCTTATTTAAAATTACTAAATATTTATTTTTCTTCTTAATATCCATAATTTATATTCTTATTATTCGTAATTTAATTTCATCTATATATTCATTTTTTTTCCCTTCTAATCTCTTTCTTTGTTTTATACAATCACATTTGGCTATTCATCTAAAATCTCAATGAAACTACAGTGCTATCCATACTTATTATCTCTTTGTGCTCTCCCAAGTTTCTCTTTATCAACATTTTGTTGAACTTGGTTTCATTTGACCTTGCTTATGCTTATTCCCAGGCGGCCATTTTGTCTTAACTATAGCGCCTTTGAGAGAGATTTTTTTCCCTCCTCCACCATCGCCTGCCTCAATTTTTTTTTTTTTCCAATTTACCAATCACCATGACGACTTGTACAATATTTATTCGCTTTATTTATATTAAAGCGTCATGTATTTGAATACCTATCTAATTCTTGGGCATAAAACTTTTCCATATTTATATAAACTTAATTCTAAATTAAAAGTAGAAAATCGAAGACTTTTCAAAATTACTCACACATATCGAGCTCTGAAACCAATTCTCATGCCACATCCTTTGTTTTCATCCAGGTATGCAACTCTTTCTATATCTAACCCAATTCTACAATTGAATTTTTCATATATATATATATATACTTAATTTTTTTGTATGGGAAATATTTCTTGGCTGCACTTTCAAATTGTGGAAGATTGCCTAATCAACTGTTCCTCACAGCCACCTTTCAGGTGCCGCCCTCGCCGTCGGCCATTTTGCCAACCTATTTCACCACTTTTCTTATATTATTTCATTAAAATCTATTTTCATTTTTTAAACATATGGCTCACAGATTTAAATATTAACTAAAATTTGAATTCAAATCTATTTAATTTGATTATAACAAATAAATATTTACTTGAATCTAGATTTGTAAATTGTTTTTATGATAGATATGTTATTCTAATTTTATTATTTTTATTCCATATAAACTGATTTAAAATTATTTTTCGATTTCAAGTGAAATAAAAATATTAATTTCATATTATTTAAAATAATTAATCATTTTTTACTTTCACAATATTTTTATATAATAGTTTAACTAAAGATTTGATCAAATATTCAATTTATATTAAAACTAAGTTTTAATAAATTAAACTTTTTTTTGTTTTTTAAGTAAAAAACAACTTTAATTTAAATTTGCCTTATTTATGACTTATTTTCCTTTTTGAAAAAGAACTGACCTTTTTATTTTACCTGCTTAGGGTCTGGTCCTGTTGGTAAATCTATAGAATTTAAACATTTGTAGGGTCTCTTTTTGCTATTATTCTTTTGAAATGGCATAATACTTTGAAAAGAAAAATGACAATCATGTTTTGACCTTTTTTCTTTCCATTTTAAAAATCTTTACATTTATAGCCAAGAAAGTTTCTTTCATAGTACTTTGTTTCTATATTGTTATAGTCCTCTACCAATGTTCGCTAAGAATAAGCATATTGAAAGTGTTAGTAACTAAATTTAAAAAATTATTCCACTAAAACTATATAAAGTTAATAATTAAAATTTGGAAAAAATAATTTTATACGTATACACAATGCACTGGAAAGGCTTTTTTCACTTATAGCATTTTTAAATAAAAACGATACTATCTAATATTAATTTCTATTTTAAAACAATATGGATTTTAATCTTATGAACGCGTAACTTAGGACTAAACTTCTCCTCCCTCCCATCTATCATGATCACATGAGTTGAAAGAAGAATGAATTATCTATCATTCACGTTTTAATAGATAAACCAATTGGGAAAAGTTAATGAAGAAAGTAAGTCTTAATTTGCATTTTCCACAGACATTTTTGTAATTATACATTTTGTCTACTAAACAATGCATATATTAAATGACAGAATCAGCAGAGCCAATCAATATTTTCCAAATTGTTTGGTTTTACATTATCTGTTACAAAAATTTCAAATTATAATTAAAGATTCTATTATATATTACCTTCAAGTCCCTTAATTATATTTTTAAATACTTAATTTTATTTATTTTATTTTTATTTAATCAAATCGCATATTTAAATCTTAATTTATTTTTGCATTTTCCACTGATATTTTGTAATTATACATATTGTCTACTAAACAATGCATATATTAAATGTTAGTCAGGAATTAGCAGAACCAATCAATATTTTCCAAATTGTTTGGTTTTACATTATCTGATACATTTTCAAACATTTTAAATTATAATTAAAAGTAGACGATTATTATTTAACTTCAGTTCTGATAAATGTTTTACAACTGATTTGTTATTCTTATCGAAATGAAATTCATATTTAATTCCTAATATACTATATTTTTGCATTTTCCACAGATATTTTGTAATTATACATATTGTCTACTAAACAATGCATATATTAAATGATAGTCAGGAATTAGCAGAGCCAATCAATATTTTCCAAATTGTTTGGTTTTACATTATCTGATACAAACATTAATTTTTAATTATTTCATTCATTACAATAAGAAGATTCTCTTATCCTTAATAAAAAAAATTGATATCTTTTGAAAAATTGAATTAAACACTGCAGATCCATCACTTTAGTCAATCAGAACTAATTTTTTATATTTCAATATAGTTAACTTGTTTCCCAGTCTCGACTATCTTGAATATTTAAGAAAATAAATAATCTAAAAATATTATAAGATTTTTTTTTTTAATAATCCATTTTTCATACTAATAACTATTTTATATATTGTTATAAATTATAGAAGTATGTTCCATATATACACAATTTTAATTCAATAGTTTCCCTATTGAAGTACTGTTTAAATAAACTCTGAGACAGGGATCCAAATGACCTCATTAGAATTTTTAGAACATGTAAAATCTGAGTTTATCATTCCTTTCGTTTCCATTTCTACTTTTGCTTATGCAATAAATTTATTTATAGATATTAGTATTTTAATAAAATATTATATAATATTATTAATAATTAAAAAAAAATTATTTATAAGAGACAAAATCAATTTAGAAAGTAATAAAATATTTCTCATAAAAGTTTTACCTGAATATTTATACTTTCATATTTCAATTATTGTGATATAATTAAATGAATATTAAATTTTCTTATAACTTGATTAAATTGAACATTAGTATATATATATATATATATATTAAATTAATTTGATTTTATTAACAAGAATTATTGTTTTTTAATTTTATTTTTAGTTTTATTTGTAATGTTTATTTATTTTGATATATACATATTAATTTGTTTGTTGTTTTTTGATATATTTCGTATGATATTTAAAATACCCTATTGTTTAATCGTCTCATTAGTTTGTTTATTTTTAACGTTAAAAAATTAAATACTATCTATGTTTATATATTACTTTTTAGAAAAAAATTAGTCATGTTACTCTAAAATTAAAAAATTGCATATTAGGTGATTAATAATTCAAAAAGGGTGACCGGGGGACGTGGGGGGGGGGACTAGCCTAAAATCTCAATTTTACTTTTACAATTTTATTTTTCATTAAAATTGAAAAACAGATATTCTTTCTAGGGGAAAGTTTTTTTTTAAGAGAATTAAATCAGGATAATTTATTGATGGGCAAAATTAATGACCAATATAATCGGCTAATGTTAAAAATAACAGTGAAAAAGTTTGTATAATAGGTTAAAAACAATATCTTCATACATTTACTATTAAATAAAATCAAATAATTTATTTATCTCTTAAAAAAATAAAATAAATTTTAATTTATGGTAAATAGAATTAAAAGTTATTTTCATTTATAGTCCCCCCCTCCCTCTATGCCTTTAGATAAATGATTTGATCATAGAAAGGAGAAATGAAATATGATATTATGAAACCATAAATGATATCTAATTTTTATGAATAGAAATCAATGTATGAATGGATATATTTGTTTGATTACCTTATAAATTTTATCTTTTCCTTTTGATTTTTTTTTCTCTAAGAGATTTCGACTATCACATTCGAGAATGCATGTATCTTGTATGCAAGTCTCCTTCATCAAATCCATTCTCGATCTCTATGTATATTTCTGCCTCACGCCGACGCTTCTAATATATTTAGCATAGTGGCGTTAAGGGAGAACGCAAGTGAGGGGAGGGGAGAGAGTCACGCAGGCACTGTCTGCTGCTGGGCGACTCAGTTGGTCGTGGCATGATGTCCTGTCTTCGACCGGCATCCAAAATGTGATGAAAGAAAAATTTATCGGCCTGGGGTCGCGCTTGTTGCGCGAAAATTTCTCTATTTCCAAGTGTTTTCTTAGTTATTCGATATTTTTAGAAATAGTATATTTGAATTGAACTTTTAATTTTAACGAAATATCCTTTATAATGGAGAGATGTGGCGGACGAAGCCGTAGTCGCCATAGGCGAAATTCTCGAGATCAAGGTAGAGACCTGCTTTTTGATTTACTTTGGTTATTCTTTAAATAATGGATTGTAGAATTTCTTTTTCTTGTTTTAACTTATGCGTCATTGAAAATATAGTGACAAGCTTGAGGTTTCCTGGACCGCATCGCCTTCCAAAAATAGCCCTCATTCTACGCACTCTTTATGGCATGCTCTTCTACAGTGCCTTCACATACCATTTATAGATAGAATCTCTAATTAGATTTTATTCTATTTATGAACTTCCTGATACATTAGAAGAGATTAACTAATTTGCCATTGGAGTGCATCTACCTCTTGTTACCAAATCTACATCCCTACAATCTTAAAATTTGAAAATTTGAAATTTTATTATAAAAGTTTTTCCCTTTTCAAATTTATTTTTATTATTTTATTTTGCAATAATATATAATATATAAATCATCTATAGATTCATCTATTATTAAAAAACTATATATAATTAATTGTATTTTTATCTCTAGACATATCTATTTCCGAAACACGGCTATGCCAATGGTTAAAGAACGAACAATGACATTTAAACTTATTTTAAATTTGAATAACTAATGAATTATACTAATTGCTAATTGTAAAATTTAATTACTATTTACAAATCAATATTCAAATCAATGTCAAATTAGAACTTGAGTCTTTTATTTTATACTATGTAAAACTTCTCTAATAACTTTATTTACTTTGATATTCAGACAAAGATATATCACCTTTATTGCCAGAGACCTTACAATACTAAAATGTTTATTTTTAGTCCTAAATAGTAATCCACAGTTATACAAATTGTATAAAACTAAAACATACCCATTTAAATTAATTAAAATGGTATATTAAAAAAAGTTTGATTACTAGCGATATTGAAATTTCATATAAGCATGGAAAAAATTAAACATTTTATTTTATTAATATCTTATAAATAATATATTATTAAAGAAAAGTAATTGTCAAGAAATTTCGAAATGTTGTTATTTTTCTATTTTACATTTTGATATTATTCAGAAAATTTGAAATTGTCTTGGCAGAAATTGCATTTTTGAAAACTATTTTAGTTTTTTGCACTTATATATTGAATATTATTGCAGAATTTTTGAATTAATTTTTAATATAAATAAACATTTTCTAAATTTGTTTTTTTTTATTTGATTTTCAGGTTCAAACAAGAAAAAATCCAAAAGAGGAAGTCAAGTTGGAAGTACAAACACTTCCGTTTCCACTACAACCTCCAAAAGTGTTGAGCCTGAATTGTCTGATAGTGCTACTCCAACAATTGATCAACTTGGAGAGCCATCTCCTCCTGTATCTGCCAACCAGGCCCCAACTATAATGAAAGATCTTTCATCTATAGAAGATGAAAAATATTTAGAAGTTAAAACTTCTAACAATATACCTTCACAAATTGAAGATAAAAATTCTAATATATCCAATAGTATTTCGAATTCTTCTTCAAGACCTGAATCACCTACAATTCAAAATAATAATTTTGAGCAGAAACTAGCCGTTGTTCCAAACATGTTTCTTAAAGCTAATGAATCATCTGAAAATGATGAAAAAGAGAAATTAGATAATAAAAATGATATAAATACAGAAACTACAGAAACTACTAATCACTTAACCGAAACAAAAACTGAACCTTCAGTTCCTGTTGTAAACAAAACGGAGCCAACTCCTCGAAGTAATCTTAAATATTCACAAGGTAAATTTTTATTCCTGGCCAAAATTTGCAATATATATATATATAATTACATTTTTATATTTTGTATTTCTAAATAATTGATTTTTGACATTTAGATCAATGGAGCCCGGTTAATCCTCTTGGTAAAAAGAAATATGGCCGAGATTTCCTTTTGGAGTTAATGAATGATCCTGAATCAAAGAAGAAACCTGATAATCTTCCAGATTTAGATGTTGTTATGAATAGTACCAGGGTAAATTATTTTCTATTTATTACTTGTTATTTTAAAAAAATAATTATTAAATTATTCTTTTAAAATAATAATAATATAAAGTAATAATAATATAATTATTTACTTTACAGGATTGGACTTCTCAACAAAGGACTTTTGATCGAATATCCAATATTCGTAATCAACATGATTTGCTTGCACCCACTTTTTTGAGAAGTGGAAACAATGCACGGCCTGTAAATATCAAATTTTAAAATTTAAAATTTCTCAACTAATAAAAATAAATAAATGAATTTACAAATATTTTTTTTTTATATTCTATAGCAAACCTTATCAAAACGAAATAGTCAACAAGGCAAGCCTAACAAAGGAGGAAAACAAAATTTAATTCAATTTTCAATATCACTCAAAGAAGATGTTAAGCTTCATGAATCAGATAATGCTTGGAAACCTGGAAGATTTAAAGGAACTTCCATACCTAATGTAGATAATGAAATTCAAAAAACAGACGATTTATATAAAAGAGTTAGAGGTGTTTTGAATAAATTAACACCTCAAAAGTTCGATACTTTGGTAAATCAAGTTAAAGAATTACCGATTGATAATTCACAAAGATTGAAAGGTGTAATCGATTTAGTTTTCGATAAGGTGTGTATTAAATTAATCCAATTTTTTTAATAAATTATTATTTTCTTTTTCTTTTTATTTCAAATTTAATTTTTTACTTCTAATTTTCTAGGCCGTCGATGAGCCATCATTTTCAGTTGCTTACGCTGCAATGTGTAAAGTTCTTCAAAACATGGCGGTCCCTAATTCTTCCAATACAAAACCTGGTGAAAAAGTTGAAACGGGTAATTTTCGAAAAATTTTAATCAATAGATGTCAAGAAGAATTTGAAAAAAATAAAGAAGCAGAAATTGATAAAGATAAAAAGCTTGAGGAAATTAAAAATTGTGTAGATCCCGTAAGTTATTATATTATATATACAGATTAAATAAAACAATAAAATGATTACATTATTTAATGAAAGTAGTGAACCTAAAAATATTTTAAGGATAATTTCTTTATGATTAAATATAATTAATAAAAAATGAAAATATTAATAAATCGTTCTTTAATAATTGAAAAAAATTGTATTTTTAGGAAAAAAAGAAAGAATTACAATTGCAATTTGATGAAGATTGGAGAAAAATTCGAATGAAATCCTTGGGAAATATAAGGTACTAATAATTTGTTTAATAGAAAAGAAAGATTGAATATTTATTTAGAACACTTGTCTTTTTCTTCTATTAAAGTCGGGTGTATCAGAAGTTGTATAAAAAATTAATAATGAATTATTGTTAATTTGACTTTTTTATTTAATGATTTTTATATTTATTTAAAATGATAAGCCTATAAAATAATGATAATTTTATATGATAAATTATTTCTTAATTTATTTTTAAATGATGAAACTATTTTTTATGTCAGACTAGAGTTTCTGAGTATCTTTGACGATTTTAAAATCTGAACATTATAAATTAAAGTTTCTATTTCTTCTCTTATATGTTCATCTATTTATCTAAATGATAACTACATATATATTTTTAGATTCATTGGAGAATTATACAAATTATCGATGTTGACTGTAAATATAATGATCCGATGTATCAAACATTTACTAAGCGGAGGTGATGAAGAAAGTTTAGAATGTCTATGTAAATTACTTACGACAATTGGAAAAGATCTTGAAAGTAAAAGTAATAATAATTATCAGGTAATTATTTAATAATTTTAATCTTTCTATTATATATAATTATTTTTTAATTTTAATCTTAATATTTTTTTTTAGGATCTCGGTCCCTATATAGATCAAATGAAACAGCTTGCAAATCGAAGAGGAGAAATTTCATCTCGGGTCCGTTTTATGGTACAAGATGTGGAAGAATTGCGATTAAATAAATGGGTTCCCAGAAGAGATGAATCTAATCCAAAAACTATCGATCAAATTCAAAAAGAAGCTGATCGTGAAAGAGAGACGATAGAAACTCTTAATTTAAATACTATGAATACTCCTCGAAAGGATGATAGACTTCAAGATCGTAGAAAACTTAGTAAGTTCGCTCCTATTGACTTTAAAATGAAAAATAATGTAAAAACATGTCCACTCAAGTTAGATTTGCCTTAAAAATAAATAATCATTAATTATATATTAAAACCATTGATTGATATTCGTTTCTTGTGAATTCATTAATTTATCAAAAATTAAATTTTTTCAGAAAATGAGGAATGGCAATCGGTATCTTCGAGAAGGCCTGCTCCTTTTGAATTAACAAAAATTAAACAATTAAAGGTTAGTTAGTTAACACTTTATTTTTAATATAATCTCAAATTTTCATTAAAATAATTTTTTATAATATATATTATTTCGAAAATTATAAATAATTTACTTTAACATCATAATAATATATAATATAATCAACATTATTGAAATAAATTTATTATTATTTTGTTTTAAAGTTCACTTTTCTTATAATGTTTTTCTCTTATATAGCAAGGTTCACTTGATACCCATTTAGAACTTGGCTATAAAGGCAAATTTTCACAATGGGGCAGAGGAGCTTCCACGAAAACGGATGAGAAAAAATCAGCTTCATTTAATAGTAACAAATTTGCTGCATTAGATACAAGTGATGATAAACGTTCTTCAGATCTCATGAGATCTTCAAATACTTTAGGATTGGACGTAGAAAGTGAACGTAAAAGAATGCTTAGCTCACATAAAAATGAAGGTAAAACCATAAATGCATAATAATGATAATAAACTATTTATTTAAATTTTTAGCAATACCTTATTTTATTTGAATATTTTTCAATTTAGCTAGAGCAACTCCTCCGGTTTCTCGTTCTAATTCAAGGGATAATTCATCATCATCACATAGAGATGCCCATAATTCTATCCCTTTTTCAAATGTTGGGATATCCCCATCAGTAACATCTTCAAGTGGAGTTGGACAAACTTCAAATATTACTCCAACTACAAGACCAATTATTCCTCCAAATACATCACATAATCTCAATTCAACATCTGGACTATTGAAAGCTCCAGTAAAATTAGATGAAAATCAACTGAAACTACATACATCAAATATTCTTGATGAATATTTATCAAACGACAATTTAAAAGTAATTATATTTTCTTGATTCATACACACTTTTATGTATATATATATATGTAATATATATGATGAATATTCTTTTTCTTAATAATTTCATTGAAGATTTATTTTGGAATTCCTCGTTACTGAATTTTATATAGATTTTAAATTATATATATATCTTATTATTTTCTTTCAATTAATTATAATTATTTGAATTATAGGAACTCTCAGATAATGTTCTTGAGGAATTAATTGAAGAACAACGATCTGAATTTGTTAATATTTTACTTAACCTTGGAATTGAAAGATCGGTTAATGTTCGCGAAAGCATTTCTAAAATGTTAATACATCTTGTATCCAATGATATTTTGAAAGTTGATGATATCTTGAATGGGTATGTTTAAACTTAATTTTTATATTTAATTAATAATTATTTATATTATTTTAATATTATTTATATTTTTAGTTTTATGGATATATTTGAAATAGCTAAAGATATTATCATTGATGTTCCCAAGTTTTGGAACTTTGCTGCGGATTTCCTTGGTAATTAAACTTTTTTAATATTTTTTTTTCCATCTTAAGTATTTTATATATATAATAAATAATTTAAACATGATGATAATTTATTTACGGATCTCTATGATGGATTTAAGCTCAACAGGGCTGAAAAAACTAAATTATTATTTTGATTTGATATATTTCTATAATAAGTTATTATTTAATGTATTTTCATTTTTTTTAGCCCCACTTATTACTTCGAAATCCATTTCTTGGGCTCAATTCCGAGATGCTATTAAAATGAAAGATATTGATTGTTCTAAACTTCTTCCTCATTTATTTCAAATAATTGTGAAGACTCAGGTAATGAATAATAAATCACAGTTTATATTATTTATAATTAATTTTACATGCATATTTTAATTTTGTATTTTAAATAAAATGATGAAACATAACTTTTTAAGTCAGACTAGAGTTTCTGAGATAACTTGATGAAAGTTGATTCTGAGGAAAAAAAAAACTATTTTTTATGTATAAATAAATTTATAAAATTTAGTAATTATAAAGAAAAAAGAGAAAATGGTTTATTTTTGCGAATACAACAATTATTTTTTTTGTTTTAGAATCCTGCAACTATACGTCAAGAAATGGAATCTCAAAACGTTGAAATTAAAGATTTTATTTCTGGTGAAGATGTGGCTAAATATATGAAAGAAGTATGTATATATTTCAAGCACTTTAAATTAATTTTTATTCTTTAATTTTAATAGTAAAGTATTTTTATTATTAACATTAACCTATTATTACACTTATGCATTTATTATTAATTTATCAATTATTATAATAGAAGAAGAAGAAGAATTATTATTGTTTTAACATAAATCTAATTTTATTTTTAGAATTTGGAATATCTTGTTACATCTACTACAAATAACTCTTCCTTGACAAGAGATGTCACAGAGAGTGAAATTATTACAAAAATCAAACAGTTATTAAGAGATGAAACTCCAAGAGCGGTGCTAGATGCTTTCTCTGATTGGGCTAATGTAAGTTGAATTTTCATAGTTGATTATTTTGACATGAATTAATTATCATTTGAATATTAAATTAAATATTGACATTTCTTATTTAATTTTCTACCTAATCTATAAACCATTAAAATTTAAATTGATTATTAATAAAATAGAATCAGTTTTGGCCATTATTATAAGTTTTGATACAAATTGATTAAATATAAAATGATGATACAATTTTTAAGTCAGACTAGAGTTTCTGACAAATCTTGACGAAAAAATGAATCTGAGGAAAAAAAATTTACAGTATAATTTTTATTTACTTTCTACTATTTTATGTTACATTTCAACATAGTTGCCCTTTAGGATATATTGTTATAATATTGTTAATCTATGTAATGTATATTCTCTTGAAGATAAATGTCGGTGCTGGCGTTAAGAAACCCGCCTTTATTCGTGCCTTAACTACAGCAATTTGTGATGTTTCGTTAACGCGTAAGTAAATAAATATAATTAATATGTGTAATTATACAGGCAAGTTATATAAATTTGTTGGTAATTATTACTAAGCCAACTTTCAACTAACTTGCAAAATTAAAATAAAGAACGTTTGAGAGAATCAACTACTTATTGGTCGAATCTTATAGATTTCTTAGACATGATAACATTTATTATATATATTTATAAAATAGATTTTATAAGATTGTTTGTTTTTTTAGGGTCACCTAATTCAATTAAATTAAACCAAGATTGTTTCAATTCGCTAAATATACTTTTAACTAAATACATTGACTCTAATCCAACTTTAGAATTACAATGTATATATGCAATACAAGCATTTGTCAATAAACTTGAACATCCTCCTAGTAAGTAATTTTATTTAATTTTATTGAAACCTATATTTTATATAATAAATATATATTTGTCTTAATATCAATTAAAAATTTTTTTAGGTTTATTAAATGATATCTTCAGTCAATTATGGGATGGATCCATTATTAGTAATGAAGCCTTCTTTCAATGGGAACTTTCACAAGATCCAGCAGAAAAACTAGGAAAAGCAGTCGCAGTTAAATCTGTAGTTCCTTTATTCATTTCGATGAGGGAAACAGAAGAATCGGATGAAGACTGCTCATAGACAACATCCGATCACTAATTTTGGAACAACATAATTTATTATGTATAAATTTTCGTAAATATTAATAAAGATATCCTACTCGAATGAATATTTTTCTTGAGATGAAATAATTCTATAAGTTTAAGAGATAGATTATTTCTGAAAAAAACATATAGATTAATTTTATTTATATAAATCTATAATTATTTTAACCATGAATGTGGATGTATATCAATCCATATATATAATGGGACTTAATTAGAATAAATTATGTACAGTTTAAGTTAATCTTGAATATAAATGTTAAAACTATTAAGTTAAGAATTTTTCCCAGTACTCACCAGGTAAAACTACTTGGAAAACTGGTATTAATGAATTGTATAAAGATATAATTTTTCTTGTTGTTAATTTACTAGTTATATTTTAATCTAATTCTTTATTTGTAAATTGTCATGTGCCGATACGATTATAAGTTTATTTTTATTTGAATATTAAAAGGTGGTCACATAAACCATTTTATAAAGCTTCCCAAGTAATTTCACGATCTATATGGATCATTAATTAATTATCATGCTAAACAATATATAAATTTTTTTAAATGTCCCTTTGTCTCCTAGTCAAATTATTTCTAGATCATTTTTGATTTATTCATTTGAACATATAAAAAGCTTAAAAACATGAAAAATATTCTATTAAAGGGAATAATAATACCGTGATAATTGTATAAAATAATATTTCATTGTGAATTTTATTTATATATATATATATATATATATATAAATATAAATGTGAGTGTATATATGTATATATGTATATATATAGAATTCCCCTTCCGTCGAAACCTAGCTTAAATTAAATAATAGTTATTGTAAAATAACACGCGATAAACGTGAATGATGGTTATCATGTGCGAATGAATATAATTGTGCATAATTCTGTAAAAAGTAAATAGATCTGGAAAATGTTTATTTAATATTTTGAACGAATACTTCAAACGCTTTTCTTAAAGATTAGCATTTTGAATTATTGGCTACCGAAACATTAACAACTTGCTGATTTAGCCTTTAATACAGTATGAAATGATATGTCAGTTTATATATATAGATATATATATATATATAAAACATGTAAAAACTGAATAATGAAATTATTTGACTAGGCTACATATTATATTATTATAAACTCTAGATAGATATTTGTAATATAAAATAAAAAGAAACGACTTTAATTTTCTTTTTATATACTCCTTTACCACACTTTATTTATCGGTAATTATATTAAAATGAAATTTTTTATAAGTATAATGAAACATTAAATCCGATGTAATTTAACAAAAATAAAAAAATAAAAAAAAATAGTTATAATCACAAATAAATCAAAATGATCGTTAATATTTTGATTTTCATATTGCGTAATTTTAATTATATAATAATCTAATTATGAATAAAACAATTCTAGGAATAAATAAATATATATATATATATATATATAATATAAATGTTTTATTAACATTTTTATATATATATATATATATTTCTTTTTGTATATATTATGATAAAACTTTTTTAAAATGATGATCATTCATTGTTATAAATGATTTGATTGTTACAATTGATATATAAATGAATGAAATAAAAATAACTGATATGGACTAAATGCTAGTCTCCCTGAAAATGTTTAGAATTTTGCTCGTAAGGGAGGGAGCAGAATAAACTTGCATCTACATTTCTCGCAAGGGCTAATATATAAACTCTTACTAAAGAGGGTATGCGTATATTAATTCTAAGCGAAATGGGCGAATCTGTTGAATTCCAGTTTAAATGGAATGAAATAAAGCTTATTAGGCCCATCTAGACAATTTGTTTTTTTTTACAATATATATATATATAATATAATGATTAATTGCCAAAATATAGAATGAATATATATATATGATTGGCCATTTTTCTATAACTTTTTTCTAAAATACTTAGAAACTACAAAACATGAATAGGGAATTGATTAAGACCAAATTTAAATTTATACAATATCCAATCATTCTCACAAAGAATTATTTATTCTTTTTTTTTTTTAAATATAATTATATATTTCTTGTTTTATTTCAATATATAATTTCTTTTTCTATGTTTAATCAATTTTTTTTTTTTTTTTTTTTGTAAATAAATAGGAAAAAAAGTTAAAAAAAAATAGAAAAGACAAACAGAAATGAACTATTTTTTATTTATAATTTCAAGTTTCTTTAAATCCTTCAATTTTCTTATAAAATACTTCCATTATAAAATAATTTAAGATTATTACCATATATATATATATATTAGTTAAATAATTAAAGCATTTTATAAAACTCATTATATAAAATATAACTTAAGATTCATTTGTATAATTTTATTATTTTTTTGTATCTTTTAAAATGTATTTGAATAATAAATAGTTCTTTTCTGTAACTAATTTCTTTTCCTTGATAATGTCCAGTTCTTTCCTTTCTATCCGACAAATTTGAAATATCAGTTCAACACCTAATTCCTATTCATTGTAAAACATATAGTTGAAAATTTATAGAAACCAGTATATATTTATATTTCAAACATATACAAAAGTTTTAGAACATGTTCCCAAAGTGGTCTATATAGACCCCCGGGGGGTCTATTTCAATTTCCAGGAGGTCCATAACAAATTTGGGGGTCTATGGGGGTCCACGTTATTTCCCGGCTCTAAAACAAGGTAAATTTATTTCCGACATGGATTTTTTGAATGTCTCTTAAAAAAAAAAGGTAAATCGTTTTTCAGACATGGCTTTTGAAACATCTTTGATTTTTCAATAAGACTAAAAAAAAGGGTAAAATTTTTTTATAAAAAATCAATTAATTTAGGGAGTCTATCCAAAACCGAAAACATGGCAAGGGGTGTACTACACAAAAAAAGTTTGGGAACCTATGGTTTAGAACAGGCCTGGCCAACCCGCGGCCCACGGTGAAAAATTGTGCGTCTCGTCAGTTACCTTTATATTTCTTTTATAACTTTTATTTTTCGTCTGAATATTTAAAAACACTGAATATAATTGAAATAATTATAATTAATTCATTTTTTTTATTTAAAATATGTCTTACAATTTTTAAACTACATATTTGATTCCATAAATAGGAAGAAAAAAGTTAGAAATAATAGTAATTAATAGTGAATATATATTTTTTTTATTTTAAATTATTATTATCTATTATTACCGACCGACCATAGTAAGGGAGGTATTGTTTTCACACCAAATTTCACATGTGGAGATTTTTTACTCTTTAATCTCCACGAATCATGCATTTTCTTAACAGAAAAAAGTATTTTTAGCATGATGTCTGTCCGTCCGTCCGTCCGTAGAGATGTCTACAGCTTGAACGGCTCAACGGATTTTGATGATTTGGTATATTTACTTAATGCATCAGTAGGATGAATTTATCAACTTATGGTGCAAATCCGGAAACCGGAAGTGCTAGTATTAGCGATCGACGATAGGAAGGGAAGGGTTATTTTCGCACCAAATTTCACATGAGATTTTTTACATATCATCACGAATCATGCACTTTGTATTGGTTTTATCCTCGAGAAAAATCATTTTTATTAGTTTTTTCTTAATTTAAAATTATATGACGTCATCCAGCCATTCATGACGTCACAGCCATCTCCTACTTATATATTATAAATAAAATAAAATTAAAAATATTTATGTTTTATGCCTATCTGTTTTTTATTACATTAATAGATATATTAAAATTATTAGAAATTGTTTCTGTAGCTGGAAATTCGTCGGTTCGGAACTGGCCACAGGTCAACTTATTTTTATTTAAAAAATGTAGCTAAATTAAATTCATTTCCCTAAAATGCGGCCCCTGTAGCATTGCTCATAATCAAACAGGCCCATGTAGTCATTTGGGTTGGCCAGGCCTTGTTTAGAAGATAAAGAAAATGTTTTTTGAAAAATAGTTATGTGTGTGTATGTGTGTGAAACGCGATCAGTTGGGGTATTTAAAGATTTATATACAAAGTTACTATGTAAAAGGTTTAAAATACATGGTAATTCGCTATATTAATTTTTTAAACATTGGCAGATACTAGGTAAAAAAATAAGTTTATGGTATGATTAGTTATGTAAAAATAGGTATATTTGACTTGGAAAAACGGCACTTTCCGTATAATTGCTGTTTGGTATGTCGACATATCATAACGAAAGAAATCTATGTTAGCATAATTCGACAAAATCATTGAAAAATAACTTTCGAAAAAAAAATTCCTTTTATTCGAAAGGAATTTTGAAATGTTGACTAAACCCGGTATTAATAGAACATATAAAAGATATATTCGCATATAGGATCATTTGGGGACATCTCGACACTTAAGAAAATTTCTTCAAAAAGAGGTCTGCACCCTATCGCGTATGAAACTTCTCTATTGGAATAACCTGAGAGAGTAGAGTTGTTTTATCAATCGAATGTGATGAAACTTCAAAGATTGAACAAGAAAATAAATATAAATAGTCTATCTGTTAAGTTCTTTTTAGTTTACAATGCTTGAAGTATAAGATTGGCAGAGGAAACGATAATATATTGTAATATATATACCCTTTATTAGGGAAATAACATATAAATAAACATTTATACCAAATAGTGACATCCTCACCTTTTGGAACGAAGACGTGGACAATATAAAGAAAGGTTCTCGATTGAAGAAGAGAAACTATTGTCATGAACTTTTAAATAATAATAAATTACATGATATGTTTCTTTATATTGGCACATGTGTGCAAGATAGGGGTGAGTTATTGGAAAGGTAGCTAAAAGCTACTTCGGAGGGGGGAAGAGTTTTCTTCTGGATATACAGGAAGGAAGGACGTCATTCTTCGGCATAGATCGGACAGAGAACTTCATCTCTAAGTGAGATAGTGCTTGGATAATCCTTCAGGCCAACGAAGGAGTTGCAAGGCCATTGAAGATGGAACACTAGATACCTGCAAGAAATAACCCTGGGAACCTTCACGTGAATCTTTATGTGCACCGAACTATCTATAAATCTATATCATCAATAACAGCTAAGTGGTCGATCCTTAATAAAATGCAATTGCTAATTAAATACAAAATCTGATTTAATTTATAATATCAAATACATAACTTTATTTTCTAATTAATTACTTTTTTCTAATGTCTAACGATACCAAATATAATTATGTTAAATTCATTAATTATTAAATCTTAATTTTATCTTAATTTAATATTTAATTTATATTCTGAATGAATTCAACTTTACCTCTTCCAAACTATATTCTATTCACAATTATTTAAATTCGTATATACGCCCTCGTGATAAAAAGTTCGTCCCTTATGGTCTCAAGTCTAAAGCACTGATTCACAGCGATCCATGGTGGCGGTGATGGCCACTGGTGCAATTGAGAAAAATTGTATTAAATGCTATTCTGAATTCAATAAATAGGTAGTTTCATAATTTCAAACGTAAAAGATAGAAACATTATTATATAAATATATCTTTCTGTTTAATTGCTATTAAAATGTATATAAAAAATCTGGAGTGTCTCCACTCGACTATCTCGAAAATTTGAATTGGATTAAATAACATAATATAATATATTTAAATTAAATTTAATTAATTATAAATTATAAAATAAAATTAATAAATAATATTTATTAAACCACCGCGTGTTTGGCCCTTTGTTGATGGAACAACGTCACGTGTTGGCGCGTGAGATTTGCAGTGTTAAAAAATTAATTCAAGTACTTTCAGCTATTCAATCAAGCTGAAATTCTATATATAGCAGTTTTATACAATTCTTAATCATGTGAAAAATTATCAAACATATATCTTTATTTTTACGGTCACTTTAGAAGAAAAAAATCAAAACGTTGCAGGTAATGACCCTCTTCCGGTTGAGCAACATTTCTCAAAAGTTGATAGAAAACTACGAATTTTAAATAATGCCCATGTACCAAATTTCATCATTCAAGCTCAATCCGTTTTTGCGTATTCTTGTCTACATACATACACACATATATACACACACAGAGAGACATTTTTCTCACACTTAGTGAAAATGATTCAGGAACCTTCAAAACGTATAAAAACATCAAAATCTCAACATCGAAAATTTTCGTGATCGCAATACTATCTCTGTCAGACATGCTAAAAATACTTTTTTCTGTTAAGAAAATGCATGATTCATGGAGATATGTAAAAAATCTCCACATGTGAAATTTGGTGTGAAAACAATACCTCCCTTACTATCGTCGGTCGGAAAAAAACAATTTTTAGGCAAGATATATTTTTACCAAAAATAAATTTCAAATTTTTTAATAATCGTTTTATTTTTTTGGAATAAAGTTTAATATTTAAAATTATAACTCTTTTATACAGGATAGTTAGAAGTTATACAAAAATATTCGATTATATATTCAAGCTAGAGAAAAAAATGACAATTTTGTGGCACGTTAGTTACTTCATAAAGATTTTTTATAATTTTGTGGCACGGACATTGAAAAAGGTTCGCCATCCGTGACCTAGATGTTACAAATGTCTAGGGCAGTGGTTCCCAAACTTATTTGGCCAAGCGCCCCCTTTCCAAAAAAAATCTACTCAGCGCCCCCTGGAAATTAACTTTTTACTATCTCGTTAGAGATAGTATTGCGATCATGAAAATTTTCGATGTTGAGATTTTTATGTTTTTATACGTTTTGAAGGTTCCTGAGTCATTTTCACTAAGGTTGAGAAAAATGTCTGTGTGTATGTGTGTATGTATGAATGTAGAGAAGATTACGCAAAAACGGTTTGAGTTAGAATCATGAAATTTGGTATACGGTCATTATTCAAAATTCGTTGTTTTCTATCAACTTTTGAGAAATTTAGCTCAACCGGAAGAGGGTCATTACCTACAACGTTTTGATTTTTTACCCTCTAAAGTGACCGTAAAAATAAAGATTTATGTTTGATAGTTTTTCACATGATTAAAAATTGTATTAAACTGCTATATATAGAATTTCAGCTTGATTGAATCGCTGAAAGTACTTGAATTAATTAATTAATACTACAAATCTCACGCGCCAACACGTGACGTGGTGCCATCAACAAAGAGCCAAACATGCGCTGGTTCAATAAATATTATTTATTAATTTTAATTTATAATTTAATTAATTTAATTTAATTTAAATTAATATATGTTATTTAATCCAATTCAAATTTACGAGATAGTCGAGTGGAGACACTCCAGATTTTAGTTTTAATTTTAATAACAATTAAACAGAAAGATAAATGTACCTTTTTGCAAAATATTATAAATAAAGATCTAAATTAGAACCATTAAAATTGTATCTATTTATTGAACTCAGAATAGAAAAGTAATATACAAGTCTAAGGCATCAAAATAAATAAAAAAAAATTAAGATTGATGACAAAATTAATGATGCAACTTATATTGTATAAAATCAAATTTAAAAATAACTGAAAAATATAATAAGGAATGAATAAGCAAATTATATAAAATAATATATTTTAATTTTATTTTTGATAGTTACAAAAAAATATTTTAAAAATATTTAGAAAAATTAAAAAAATTAGATAAAAAGATATATAATAATAATTATTATATATATATATATAATCGTAATATACGATAAATAAAATAAATATTTACAAGGTGGCCATTTTTTGAAAACACCAAATCAGGACATTTTGCCTTTTTTTTAGAACCAAATTGAAAAAAATTTTGCAAAAAATTCGGAAATGTTCAAAAGCTTAGTCCAGAAAACGTTTGACCAAAAAGTATGAAATGTCCTAAATATTTCAAAAAACGGGACAGATATCAAAAAGGACAGAGCTTACAAATGGAGGACTGTCCTCCCGAAAGGAGGACGGTTGGTCACCATATTAATATATAATTATTCATTTATTATCACTGATATGACCTTTTGCGAAAGGTTATTTGAATTTCTTCATAAGATTTGTTTTTTGTTTCAGGTACTTTCCTCCAAACAAATAAAGTAAAGATTATAAGAAATACTACAAATATAATAAATACATTGGGTCCCAATAATTTCTGAAATAAAATAATATAATTATTTATTGTTTTTTTTTGTTTCATAATTTTATAAATTAAAAAATTACCTGTAATGGTAAAAATCCAATTCCAACAAAGAAATTAGCAGTCCAATTCACTGCAACTGCAGCACTTGCAGCTGCTGGTCTGGCACTTTGATTAAAAAGTTCATTGACCAAAAACCAAGGTATCGATCCTGGTCCAATTGCAAACATGATTACAAACAGTAACACTAATGCAATACTTGCATAAGGGATCCAAGAAGCAAGTTTCTAGAAAATTTACAAAAAATTTAATTTTTCTTTTATTTAGATTAATTAGTATATACACCCTCCATTCTAAAAGAAAACGAACTTTTTTAAAAAAATAGTACCACTAATGCCATCTGTTGTAATATTTTACCCGTAGATGGCTTAGTCCCTCATTGACAATTGGTATAAATTTCATGACATTTGGATGCATACAAAATGCATATGGTGATGATTGTCTATCCCGTACGCAAGTTTACGAGTCGTTCGGGCGATTCAAATCGGGTAGAGAGACGCTGGATGATGACGAAAGATCAGGGCGTCCTAGAACCGGATTTTTACGATTCAAAAGGAATTATCCACAAAGAATTTGTTTTACCCGGCCAGACAGTCACTGGAGAGTTTTACTTGGGCGTCATGAAGCGTTTGCTGGCAAGAATTCGTCATATTCGGCCAGAATATCGAGAAATCGGCAGTTGGACTCTTTTGCACGATAATGCATCATCACATCGTTCGCGACTTGTAATTGAATTTTTGGTCAAAAATCACGTTATTCCTTTCATTTGCCCTATTCACCAGATCTGGCTCCGTGCGACTTCTATCTGTTCTCTAAACTGCATTTGGCGATGAAAGGAAAGTGGCATGCATCGATTGAAGCCATTGAGAAGGCGACGACCGACGTCCTAAAGACTATTCCAATAAAGGACATGGAGAAGTCGGTTGACAACTTGTTGGAGCGTGCAAATTTGTGTATCGATGCAGAAGGGGAATACATTGATTAATAAAAATGATTTGTTCCAAAATGTACATTGGTTTTTTGTTTTTTTAAAAAGTTCGGTTTCTTTTGGAATGGAGGGTGTACTTTATATATATTATGTAACTTACAACATAATTCAAACAGATGGTAAGTAAAATAGTGACAAAAAACATGCCTATGAAGCCAACCAGTAATAAAGTTTTTCTACCAGCTTTCTCCACTAACAATAGAGAAACGATAGTCATTAAAACATTTACAGATCCCATGCCTAAAGTAGCCAACTGTGATGTATGATCCGAGAGGTGAGCTGAATTAAACACTCTTGTGGAGAAAAACATCACCTAAATGTTGAAAATTACAATTGTAAATCATTTTATATAATAAAAAGAAGAGACGTAATTTCTCTTAAAAAATCTTAAAATTAAAAAAAAAATAAATTAATTGGATTCAAAAATGAATGAAATATAAATATGGGTAGATAATTTTTCAATCAAGTGATTTCAATTTATTTTAGAATAAAAAAAAATTAAATTTCTGAATTTTTAATACGTAAATAATTATGAAAATGTCTTATATATGTATTTTTTTTATTTACGTTTAATTAATGAGAAAATGATTAAAATTTAAATTGAAAACAATTTTATAGAAATTTCATTTTTCATTTGAACTCAAAATATTTTTTTTTTTTTTTTAATTATTAAAAATAAAATATAATAATCACCGCATTAATTCCTGAAAATTGTTGTGAAATCATAACAGTAATAGCAATGAAAAGAGGAATCCGAAGAACAGGGTTTGTCACCATTTCTCGTAGACCAACCCGAGATTGTAGTTTGCTTGATTCATATTCATGTCTCATTGAGTCCATTTCATCGTGAACTTCAAGAGATCCACGTAACCAAGTCAATGCTGAAAAATATAATTACCATATTAAAATAAACCATTACCCACCGTTATAATTTTTGAAAACATTTTTTTTTATTCATTCTTGCCCTACTACTAATGTTATTTATAAATTAAATCATTTTTCTGTAGGGTTAAATAATTTATAATTTATAGTCTGTCCTCCAAGGCGCCATTGGGTGTTTGGGTAGCGAACCTGCCTCACATTCACCTGGTCCCGGGCCTGGCAAGGGAATTTCCCTAGCTGGGTCTATGGGACGGAGTCAACCCAGCCTCCGGGAACAACATTGAGGAAAAGCTACTTGATAGCGCCTCCGATCAAGAAAATCAAGGTAAAGGTTGAGAGGACTCGTTCTACTGATCATAGGACCCCTCGTTGATATAACCAGCTTGATAGGCGTTGTCCTTGCGTAAGATGTACAAAGTCAGAGGTTTTTTTTTAGTCTGTCCTCCTCCTTCTCCTCCACAATGCCATCACTTGGGACTTGTGTACTACTCGTGCAGTGGTCTTTTGAAACATAATTTCTTGACATCCAAACAAAGTATGCCAAAAGAGAAGAGCCAGATTAAGCTAACATATTAGTCAATTAGTGCAAGGGAAGTCAAGGCTAATGATTATAAATTAAATTTTCTTTTACAGAAAACACTTCATAAACTTCAAAAACATGAATAATACAAGTTATGAAATAACTATGATGGAAAAATACTGAAATTTACTTATATATATATATAATATATATTATATTTAAATTATTATTTTATCATTTATTAAGAAAATTCAAATATAAAAACTTGTCTCTCTCTCTCTCTCTATATATATATATATATATATATATATAAACCTCTGACTTTGTACGTCCTACGCGAGGACAACGCCTATCAATGAGGTGTCCTATGATCAGTAGAACAAGTCCTCTTAACCTTTACCTTGATTTTCTTGATCGGAAGCGCTATCAAGTAGCTTTTCCCCAATGATGTTCCCGGAGGCTGGATTGACTCCGTCCCATATACCCCAGCTAGGGAAATTCCCTTGCCAGGCCCGGGAGAGGCAGGTTCGCTACCCACACACCCAAAGGCGCCTTTTTAAAAAATTTTATATATGAAAATCATAATTTATAACAAAATATAATTTATAATAATAAACTATCTTTTGAAACTATTTCTAAACTTGGTTTAACCAGATTTTACAATATTATTTTATATTAATTGCAATAATATTTAAATGTCTTAATCTATATAATATAATATATATACATATATATATATATATATATATATATATATATATATATATATTAATTTTCTTTATTCATTGAATATATTGAAATTAATTGTATAATTTATTTTTTATTTTTTTATTTTTTAATAATAAATTTCAATACATATAAAACTTTTGTATAAGAAGGTTAGTTATATAGAATATAAGCCAGTGATCGCAATTACGTGGCACGCGTGCCATGATTGGCACGCTTCGAAATTTTCCTGGCACGCGTTATAAAAATATGAAAAAAAAAAATTTCGTCGCACCATACGCGCGAAGTTATCTTACGTTCACCGTAAATGACGATTCCAAATCAGTTCTCATCATTAAAAAAGCTAGCAATAGCTGCATTAACAGTATTTCCTTCAACTTTTTATTGCGAATTCTTATTTTCGCAAATGAATGTAATTTTAATCAAAACCAGAAACAGAATACATGTAATATTCATATCAAATATAGACAACTTAGCGTCACAATTTATACAAAAAAGATCTCATACTGGGCAACTGTAGAAAATATTGTGTTTTTTTCTAATTGAAGTAAACTTTTATTATTTAATTTTTGATATATTATTTTTTATCGTTTAGTTAGTTTTTGAAATTTTTTTTTTTGTTTTTTTTTTGATTACATATATAGGAGTTTTGAATAAAATATAAAAACGAATAAGTACATTTTAATTTCTGATATTTCAATACTATTTTATTTTATGGCACGCCAAAATATTGATTTGAACAGAGACATCTTTTTTGGCACGATACCCAAAATCTAATTACGACCACTGATATGAGCTACACAATGATATTAGATTAAATATTAACACAGTAGGAGGAACAGGAAGAGAAGAGGGGGGGGGGGAACAAAGAAGATAGTAATTGAATGAACGTAGCGCAGAATAGAAACCAATAGACACAGAGAGGAATATGATTATTTGTGCACTCAAGAACTTAGTAGTTTATTTAAAATATACCTCTTTGTGCTGCAAGTTCATTGCCCTCACTAATAAGCAAATGATTTGGTGATTCTGGACATAGAGGCAGCATCACTAATTGAAAGATTGCTGGTACTGCTGTCAATGCCAAAAGCCATGGCCAACCATTTTCTGTACCCAAAAGTATATCCAATCCAAAAACTTGTGATAATAAAATTGAGATAGTGATAACCAATTGATATACAGTTCCGACCTGAAAAGTAATTTCATTAAGATATATTATAATATGATCATAATAATAAGAATAATATTAATAGAAGAGATTAACGAATAGATTTTTTAAGAATAACATCTACCTAAGAGTGGAGTTTTTTAAAAAACATAAACATAAAAAAAAAATCCTCTGACTTTGTAAGTCCTACGCCTATCAAGTCGGTTATATCAATGAGGTGTCCTATGATCAGTAGAACGGGTCCTCTTAACCTTTACCTTGATTTTCTTGATCGGAGGCGCTATCAAGTAGCTTTTCCCCAATGTTGTTCCCGGAGGCTGGGTTGACTCCGTCCCATACACCCCAGCTAGGGAAATTCCCTTGCCAGGCCCGGGACTTGAACCCGGGACCATGTGAATGTGAGGCAGGTTCGCTACCCACACACCCAATGGCGCCCTATAACATAAACATAATAGAATGAATGATGTGACTGTGATGCTAAGGACATAGATTTCCAGGTATTAAGAAGAATTGCATTTCTTGAGCCTTTCGGCACGTCAACCAATTCCTTCCCTGCCAAAAATGAAACAAAACGGACCTTTTTCTATTACGAGCTACTACTACATCTGCCCCCACGAAACTTTTCCTTAACTCGTGAGTGAGCTAGAGAGTTAACGATTCCATCGGGCTGACTTACGATCGATCCCATGGTATCATTGTGATGATGTGCAACCATATCTTAATGGTCACAAGCCGGAGATCCTTTTGGACACGTACGGTTTTACGCTATAAATACTGACTAGGTTCCAGCCAGTGTTTCAGAGGTACGATAGTATTCTGTACCGGACCTATCTAAGGTCAGGGCGTAGGTGGGATAGAGAGATGTTTTATGATCGAATAATTCGGTTTCTCCCAACCTTTCCTGAATTTTCTTGTCCAGGAGGCCCAGCATATCTCATTTCAAGTAGTTCCCCAATTTTGTTCATGTAAACTGAAAACTTGGTCTCCTTGCCAGAGGTCCAAGAATGATACTCGATTTCAGGGGCAACAGGCAACTAAGCTAACCATTGAATTACTATTGTAGAGCCTTTGAAGCATTTTGGAGTATATAATTTCATTTCAATTAATTAACTATTATATATATAAATATATATATATATATCAATATTGTTTATCAATTTATTTAATATTATTATTTATCTTTATAAACTTTAATTTTGTCTGTATATCATTTTTTATACAGAATTAAATAAATAGAAATATATTGAGTAAAAAGTAATTAATTAGTTTTTATATAAAATAAATAAAATAATAATAAAAATAATTTCTTTCTTATTCCAATATAAATACTTATAATATATATATATATATAAAATAATTTACTTACAGCTCCTCTTAAAGATTTAGGAGAAATTTCTGTTAAATACATTGGAACTAATCCGGCATTTAACCCAGAATTAATGCCAATAATAAATCTTCCCAAAATAATCATTTCATAGGAATGACATGTTTTTGCCAACCCTAAATATAAACAAAAGTATTAGAATAAAAGAATTGAAAATGAATGAATGAACTAAATGAAATTAATAAACTAAAAAAATACCTTGTAAAAGGGCAGCTGCAAATACTAAAATATTATTATAAAGAAGTCCTTTTTTTCGTCCAAGACGATCAGCAATAAGAAATGTTAAAGCACCACCGATCATTCCTCCCACACAAAAAATAGAAACAGCAATCGACCAAATCATTAGTATTTTATCCTCAGGAATATATTCTCTAGTAATATTGGCTCTTTCAGCCATAACACCTGCAAGCCATTCTTCTATTAACTGAAAAATAAATAAAATATTATTAGATAAATATTAAGGAGGCAGCTAGCCGAGAGTGTAGCGTAGCAATTTTCTACACAAGAAGTCGGCGTTCGATTCCAACTAAGGACAAATTTTTCTAATAAAATTCAATTTAACATCAGCTGCCTCCAGTTCCAGTTCCTGGTTCTACACATGCGGAAGGCAACGGGAACATTTCCAAGAAAAATCATCATGGCTTGGCAGCTTCTAAGGCTATCCTAGTCATTATGATAGCCAATCTCCGAAAGGGTATGAATAAATATTATACTCTACACATTCTACATATCTTTTATTTACAAACATGTGAATAATTACCTTTTCGGGAGCGTTGATTACTCCAGTATTGTAACCATGTTGAAATGATGAGCTAAGAGCTGCAGCTGCGATTGCAAATGCCAGTCTTCCATTTAACCCCTAAAAAATATAATTTTTTTTTTATTTTATTTATAATCAAGATTTTGGATGGATTATTTCTTTGAAATTTAATCATGATGAAAAAAAATAAACATTAAGATGATTTCAGGCCAAATGATAAATTATCCAAAAAGGGAAATAACTATTACCAATTATTTATTAGTATTTTGCAATTTTAATATTATTATTGAAATGAATATGATAAAACCTCGAAACCACTAATATGTATATTGTAATGTAAAGGGAATATTATAGTAGATAAAATATTTCCTGTGAGATAAAAAGAAACCATTTCCTTTTCATTGATGTTTCAATCAAACTAACAAGAAATAAAATTCATTAAGTAATTGAATATGTTTTACTATCGAAAATTACGAAAATTCTATAAAAATTTATAATTCTCAATATATTATTAAAATTTATAAATTTATTATTTTTCTCTCTCTTTAGGTAAATTAAAATTATGTGATAAAATAATTTTGTAAACACTTTTATCGATAATTATTAAAAGAATTCGATAACTTCAAGCTAATTTAAATTCTTTCAAGAATCTTGTTAACATGACAAATTAATCTTTTAATTCAATTTAATTACAAGCCGGTTAATTGACTTAAAATGTAAAAAGTCGTTTTAATTTATTTTCCTATGGCTTCTAACACAATTAAATAAATATATTATATGTATTATTATGTATTATATATATATATCTACCATATATGCTATACTTAGGTAAACCAATAATATACATTATATATATGTATCTCACACAAACATTCAAGAATCAAAAATATAATAATTAATGAAAAGAAAATCAAATTAATTATTCATTAATTTGTGCTCATGTAAATATAATAATAATTATTTTTAAGACTTTTCAATTATATTATCATTTCAGTATATCAAAGCCTTAATTTATTTTTTATTTTGATATTTATTCTTTAATTTATTCATTTATTGATTAAATATTATACTAAACATATTATATTGTATATGTTATAATAGAAGACAATATTATATTAATTTTCTTGGTAGATATACTGAGATGAAGAGGGAGGGGGTGGGGGCAAGTATGTCGGATCGACAATGCAAAGTCCTATAGACCCCAGATAGAGCAATTCCCTTGCTAGGCCTGGGACTTGAACCCGGGACCACGAGAATGTGAGGCAGCTTCGCTAACCTCTCACCCTGTGGCGCCTTAAGCTTTGCATATTTTTTTTTAAATTAATTATTTGATTTTTTTTCATTACAGGGTTTTGCATTAATATAAATAACATTATTCAATAGTATATAAATAAATTCAAAATAAATATAAACAAAATTTTATTTAAAAACCAAATTTGAGTCATTATGTTATTCTATACCTCTTGCATACAGTTGTCTACTTTCAACTGTTCTTTGGTTGTTTCGTTTCATTTGAATTCTAACGAGCTTCTTCCTAGTATATTTAATGGTTTTAAGGGTCCTTGAGATGGTATTTCGGCTCTTAAAAATTCCTTCAGAAACCAATTCTTCATGAAGAATCCCTAAAGAGATATTGAGAAATTTTATTTTTTTTCCTCCATTTGGTGTCTCTTTTCCTTTTTTAGTAAAAACTATTTCCTCCCTATTTTGTTTTATTAATTTATAAACGGCCGAAATTGAGAGGTCAAGATTTTCAGGTATTTCTTTGACTGGAGCATTTCTTTCAAATACTCGTCTTACACCTTTAATTATTTCCGAGATAACCATGTTTCGTTTTTTTCTTGAGTTATTTATGGGTTCGGAGTCTACAGAAGATTCTTCTTCAGGTAGAAATATTTCGACTTCAGAGTCGTTATAATTTAAAGTCATTTGGGTCAAAAAAAAGATGAAAACAAAATAAATACAATTATTAATTAATAAATTTAGATTAATTTAATTTATTAGTGTTCAAATTCAACGATTTTTTGCAACAGATAAAAATTATTTGTATTTATTTTGATTTCATTTATATATATCATTGAATAATTTTATTTATTATAATGCATAACCCGCTGTATTATGATAATAATATTTTCTGAGAACATTTTATAAAATTAAGTATATATATATATATTTATTTAAAAAATATACTTTTACTCCAATTACACTAATTAATTATTTTTTTTAGTGGTTTTAACAATAATTTCTTCATAAATGATTTGTAATTAATTAAAATTTATTTATAATACAAATTTTATCTTAACAGACAAATTGTGTTAAAAAAAGAATGTAATAAGAGTTCCATCAGCGATTTTTTGTGCCAGATACAATTTCATTTTTATCAAATCAATTAATGATATTTTTGTTAGTTTTTATGTCGAGATTTGCAGGATGGAAAAAAAATGAAAGATCTGCACCGAGTGGATACCACTGGATAGGAGTAGAGTTTGAGGAGGGCCACCAACTGACGGAAGAGACTGAATGAAAACAGCAAAAAAAAATATGTATGGAAAATCTTGGGAGATGACTATGCCCTCAAGGGCCTGTGATTTTTTTTATTTTTATTTTTTAATATAAATGCATAAAAAAAATTTATAATTAAAGGTCATTATTAATTTATTATTTAATTCAATTGTTAGTTAATTATCATTAATTTAATTGTTAATTAATTATTATACTTTAAACCAGGGGTGGCCACCCCGCGGCCCGCGAGATTCATCACACTTTTATATTCTGCGCCCTCATGAAACAAATATCGCACTAGTGAAATAAATATGATTTCATTTTTTTTATTTCGTTGTTTCTTTTTTTATTTTTAGTATTATATATTTTTTACAATGTGCATTCAGTATCATTACTATTATATTATATATGTTTATATGTAAAAATAATAGTAAACATAATAAAAATTCATTATTTTTCAATTTGTCACACCAAACAATATCTATAATGGGTCTAAATCTAATATGGGTATGTATAATTTTATATGCGGCCCGCGAAGTTATGATGCATTTCCAAAGTGGCCCGCAAGATCATTTGGGTTGGCCATCTCATTGCTTTAAACGATAATAAACTAAATAATTCTCGTTGATTTTTATTATGTCAGTTATTATTATTGAATTGTTTCTTTTTAATTTTTTGGCTACAAAACTCGGTAGTTGTGAAAAGGCGAGCCGATACATTGGCTCATTTAAGGCAACTAGCACGGCATCGTTTAGCAAGAGCCAGGCTCAGTTTACAGCAAGTAAATTTATAGCATGAATATGACAAAATACGGACAATTGATTGAATGATATGATTTCCTATGTAGGATGAGAAATATAAAAATAATATTTTTACAATAACAAAGGAGTATCAATAGGTTTTATGTTTGAATAATACCTAAATTAATTTATTATAGAAGGTATATAAAAAAAATCATGAAATAAAGCATAAATGTAGTAAACTAAATTAAATTATAATTATAAAAATTTAGATCAGTGGGTTCCCAAAATTTATTTGGTCTTCAAAAAAAATATTACTTAGCACCCCCTGAAAATTCATTTTTATTTTATAAATTTTAATAGCAATTACACATAAAAAGATATTTATGTTTCCTCCTTTTTGTTATGCATCTTGTTTTAAATTATGAAACTATTTACTAAACTCAGTATAGAAAGACAATACAATTTTCCCCAAATACACCTGTGAAAAAGTTAGTTACGTTTTTGTGTGTTCTTTGATTTTTTACTTAAAAAAAATGGATCAAAGAATTTGTATTAAATTTTTCCTTAAAAATGAAATCAAGTGCTCCAACGCACTTAAAATGTTGGCTAATAAAAAATATTTATAAGTGGTACAAGCGCTTTAAAAAGCACGCCAAGGTTTTGCTAATGTTTTTTTCGATTTCAATGGTGTGGTGCATTATGAGTCCTTGCCAACAGATTGTACTGTTAATAAGGAATACTACAAGGAAGTTATGCAACGTTTGCGTGAAGCAACACGGCTCAAACGAGCGGAATTCTGGAAAAACAAATTATGGATAATGCACCAGCTCACATATCATTGCTTGTTCGTGATTTTTTGGCCCAAAACAACACGGCACTCATGGCTCAACCACCAGTATTCGCCAGATTTGGCTCCTTGCTACTTTTTCCTATTCTCAAAACTGAAGAGACCAATGAAAGGAAAGTGTTTTGCTACAATTGATGAGATAAAGTCGGAATCGAAGAAGGAGCTGATGGCCATACCGAAAAGTGCATTTCAAAAATGGTTGGAGGATTGGAAGAAGCGCTGGCATAAGTGCATTATGTCTGAGGGGAATTACTTTGAAGAGGATATTGGGGAATAAATAAATACTTTTCGAATTAATTCAAAATTCATCTTTTCTTTAGAACAACCTATATAAATCGAATGTTTTTAAAAAGAAAACTAAGTACCTCAATCTTGAATAAAATTTATGTTAAAATGCCAATAAATAAAAAACATTTAGTTTTCTTTTTAATTAGATTAAAACAAAGATTCTCATTATTTTAGGAAAATAAATAGGCTAAGTTTAATCTTTTTTAATAGCCTTGACATGAATAGTGGATGTTATTTTTATAATATTTGTTCAAAATCCTTATTAAAAAAGAGAGGGAGAGTCAAATACTAATAATCTCCAATAAAATCATCATTAAATCCTTTCAAACGATAAGATACCGTAATTATTTGTTTTAATTAAAGATGAAATTGAATTAAAAATAAAATAAAAGTTTAAATAAATAAAAATGAAATTGAATTCTTTTTTAATAAAAAATCTGGAGTGTCCCCACTCTACTATCTCGCAAATTTGAATTCGATTAATTAACATATATTATATATATTTAAATTTAGTTTAATTAATTATAAATTATAATTTAAAATTAATAAATAATATTTATTAAACCAGCGCGGGTTTGGCACTTTGTTGATAGCACCACGTCATTTGCAGTTTTAAAAAATTAATTCCGGTACATTCAGCGATTCAATCAAGCTGAAATTCTATATATAGCAGTTTTATACAATTTTTAATCATGTGAAAAATTATCGAACATATATTTTTATTTTTACGGTCACTTTAGAGGAAAAAAATCAAAACGTTGTAGGTAATGACCCTCTTCCGGATAAGCTACATTTCTCAAAAGTTGATATAAAATTACGAATTTTGAATAATGCCCGTATACCAAATTTCATGATTCTAGCTCAAACCGTTTATACACGCACAGTCATTTTTCTCAACCTAAGTGAAAATGATTCAGAAACCTTCAAAACGTATAAAAACATCAAAATCTCGACATCGAAAATTTTCTCTGGCGAGATAGTAATAAAAATATTTATCTACTTAAATCTAGAAAAAGATTTTACACCATACTTTAAATTTAAATAAGATTCATTCCTATTAATCTTTTATTTAAAATTTTTATTTTCAAATAATTTTTTTTTTATTTGTTAAGATTCAAGATCAAACCAATTTGTTTGACTTGCGTCTAAATTTGCTTAGTATCTTATTCAAATAAACATTTTGTTCTAAACATACATGAAAAAATTTCTTATTTGTTTTTTGTTTTTTTTTTCTATTTTTATTTGGTTGCTAATTTTATTTGCATTAATCTAAACATTCGATTTATTGAAAATATACTAAAAGTATTTTTTGTTTCTTGTTTTTTTTTTGTTTTTGATAATTTTAATATATTGATATTTGTGTTGGATATATAGTAGAGTTTCTTAAATTGTTGGACGTGCGCAAAATGTTGTACGTCACTGAATGAAGTCTACCACCCACGCTCCTCGAGTTTACGCACACGCATGAATGTCAATCTCTTGGATATGCCATCACTAATACTATTCTATCTATTCATGGATTTCAATAAACATTCAGAGAAATATATTTCAAACATTTTAAAAAATTTAATATATAATTAAATATATAATAAATAATGATGTGTGTGTCTGTCTGTGTCTTTAATTGTTTATTTATTTTTATATTTTTACGATCTCGCCAGAGATAGTATTGCGATGTCGAGATTTTGATGTTTTTATACGTTTTGAAAATGACTGTGTGTGTATAAACGATTTGAGCTAGAATCATGACATTTGGTATACGGGAATTATTCAAAATTAGTAGTTTTCTATCAACTTTTGAGAAATGTAGCTCAACCGGAAGAGGGTCATTACCTACAACGTTTTGATTTTTTTTCCTCTAAAGTGACCGTAAAAATAAAGATATATGTTTGATAATATTTCACATGATTAAAAATTGTATAAAACTGCTATATATAGAATTTCAGCTTGATTGAATCGCTGAGAGTACCAGAATTAATTTTTTAACACTGCAAATCTCACGCGCCAACACGAAGAGCCAAACATGCGCTGGTTTAATAAATATGATTTATTAATTTTAATTTATAATTTAATTTAATTTAAACATAATATATTATGATAAATAATCTAATTCAAGTTGCGAGATAGTCGAGTGAAGACACTCCATCTTATTTACTTAAAAAAGAATTCAATTTCATTTTTATTTATTTAAACCTTTTAATAAATATTATTTATTAATTTTAATTTATAATTAATTAAATTTAATTTAAATTTAATATATTATGTTATTTAATCCAATTCAAATTGCGAGATAGTCGAGTGGAGACACTCCAGCTTATTTTTTATTTTTGTATTCATTGATAGGAAAGAAGTTTAAGGAGGTGGGAGATCTAATAAATAAAACGCACATATGCAATGCTATCTACTTACCGTAGTGGTCCTTAGAAAGACCATATTTCGTTTTTCAGGTTGATGTATGATGAAAGAGGGAGAGAGAGAGAAAGAGAGAAAGAGAAAGAAGATTTTTCTTCTTGATGGAACGTGCAGGTAACCGCGTGCCAAGTCAACGACCCATTCACTTCAACTGCCGCCAAATAAGAAAACCGAGTTGCTCGTCGCCGTGCCCACCAAACATGCATTGGGATTGGCTGACCAAGTCGAGCCCCTAATGACGTCACATCGCCCTTCCATTCGTAGCATCGACCGTATCGGAAAAACCTCCCCCGACCGTAGTATGGCCGAAGAACCAAGCCCAATCAATGTTTCCCCTTCCCTTTCACCTCCCCCTCCCCACACCCTACCGCATACTTTTCTCATCCCCATACCAAAGGACACGTCATTAAAAATCCCTTTCGAATTCTATAAAATATTACAAATTCAAAATATTTATTTTATTTATATTTAAAAGAAAAAAAAATTTTTGACTTTCTTTATACATGATATACTCATATAAAATAAAATAAAAATCGAAAAAGTAGTTTTGTAAAAAATTTTTATTTTCTTTTTTAAAGTAACTATTATTTATTATAATTACTTATAATTATTTATTCATTTTTATAAATTTTATTGTAATAGGAAATCTTTTTTTTTTATATATCGAATTCGAATATATATAGATACCAATATTATGGTGGTATATGTTTGGTATAGTAAAAAAAATTTAGTAAAAAAAATTAAAACATTCTTTCTATTATATTATAGGTCAGATGAAGGTCATTAATAGAAGAGCTCTTTTTTAACTTTCACTTAATAATAGTGTTAATAGTATTATTTTAATCCAAATCTCTCAATAAAGCCATGTTTTTTTATAGAGCACAATTAATTAATTAATTAATAACATTTTGATTGAAATTATCATTAGAATTACCAAAATTTTAATATTTTAATTGTTTTATATGTCAAATTTTCACGATAGTGGATTTTATGGAATTTTTTTATTTTCTAAGCATATATATTGTATATATATAAGGGATATATTCACGTATTTTTGTGATGATTGTTTTTTCGACGTTTCGGCACCCATTTTGGCGCCATTTTCAAGATATTATTTAGGTGGAAATATTTTTGGGATTCTGAAAGACTAAAACCCAGAATCCCAAAATATAACCCTGATAAAGCTGATAGTAATAATAATAATAACATTCACCGAAATCTAAACCAACACACACACACACATATATATATATATATATATATATATAGGTAAAAGTTTTAAAGTTATTTTAAGACTAAATAAATAAAAAAGAGAGAAGAATTTCTTAAAAACATTTGGCTGCAGACACTATATGTTTTTTTTTATCTATTAGTCTATTTTAAACATAGAAGACACAATTATAGAATAGAATATAAATATACTATATGAGTTCTTCCGTATTTAATTTCTTTATTATAATATTATGTCTCTCTTTTGACTGTTTTCGACTTTAATTAATAATTTACTTTGCTTGATAAAATTATAACTTAATTTGCAGAATAAAAGAAAACAAAGGGGATATATCTAATACGAGGGCAGGTCAATAAGTCCGTAACTTTTTGAATGAAACACAAGTTTTTGGATAAAAAAAAATTATTTTATTTTTCAACGTAGTATGGCTTTGAGCTCTATTAAATTCGCCCATCGTTTCTCCAATTTTTTTACCCCTTCTAAAAAATAAGATTTGTCGAGGACATCAAAATAGATATTTGTTTGTGAGATTGATTTCATCGTTGGAGTCCAATCTCTTTCCGTCGAGCCATTTTTTCTGGTTTGGAAACAAGAAATGGTCACTCGGGGCTAAATCTGGAGAATAGGGCGGATGAGGGAGCAATTCCCAATTTATGGATATTTTCACGGAATTTTCCATTTTCTTCTCAAATCACGAGGTAATCTGTTATTAATGGATGTCAAAAAAAAAAAAAAAAAAAAGAACCAGACTTATTGACCTGCTCTCGTATATATATTTATATATTTAATTAACTATTTAATTTATTATGTTCATCTATCTATAAATCATAATATGAACATCTAATCTCTTTCTCTTTCTTCTCTCCTCCTCTTGCTCATATATTCTCTCTACCAACAAAATATGTCTCTTTGAAAATCGTTGTCAACTGACAAAGTCAACAAGATAAGATAAAGTACATAAATACATACGACAGTTCCCATTCACTTAATGATTATTTTAATCCTTCAATGACATGCATTAAAACCCTTTACGTTGAAACAAAATTATTTTATAGAATTATTTAGATAACAAAATAAATATTCGATTTTTTTAGTATATATTTAAATATTATAAAAAGTTTTTATAAAAAAAAGTACCAATAATTTTTAAAAAATAGGTAATAATAATTAAAAAAATTTTTAAAACATGATTGAGATTATGTAATTATTATATTAATTGATAACAACGCGTTATAAATTAATTCTTAAAAAAAAAAATAATTTATAATATTTGTCATTTAAACCCTTTCAATGAATGAATGATTGATAAAGATTTAATTTTTATTAATAAATAAATGGACATTTTTTGCTTTTTTTGTCTGTCCTTCTGTATTGTTCAAATCTACATATATAGTAACTAATTTTTAACACAGTTGGAGATGACCAATCGAACTAAAACTTTGCACACTTTTCAGATTTGGATGACAATACATGAATATGAAATAAAGTTTTCATTTTCTTAATTAATAATTTAATTAATAAATTTTAACCTATCATTAAATATCATTTATAATCTCAAAGTATATTCAAATAAAACTTAAAACCTTAAAAATTTATTTACTAAAAAATTAAAAATAAAATAAATAATTAAAAAAAAAATTAAGTTACAGTGTTTTATTTATAAATGCACTAAAAACTAGAAATTAATTTTTTTTTAATTAACTAATTAAAATTAACTTTTTAAAATTAACTTTTTAATTAGGCTCTTTAATCAAAGTATCTAGACCATTGTTGTTGAAGTGCTAAGTAGGCGGACCATTGTACAACCCCATCATGAAGAAGAATATACTTATTGAGGCTAAGAGAAAAATTAATTTTTAGTTTTTAGTGCATTTATAAATAAAACCCTGTAACTTAATTTTTTTTTAATGATTTATTCTATTTGTTATGAATTCAGACATTAATAGTCCACATTATTTACGAATGTCGTAATTTTTCACGCCTTAAAATGTCTAATGATGACCTGTTCAATTAGTCACTGGATAATTCATGGATTCGGTGGTAAATGAATAAATGATTTTTATTTTGTAGTATCATTTAAGTCTCATTTATTGTTCATTGACCGAGCTATTCATCAAAGGGCATTGAGGGCATCGAAGGCTTTTCCAACTATATTATGATGATGTAATAGGTCTCCCTTTGAATAGATAATATTTCAATCAATTTAACAAAATTAAATTAATTCCTCCGGCCTCTTTCCGTTCCTTATTCAGTTACGATTGCAAAACAAATTATAAAAGTTAGTCAGGTTTTTTATTTTTTTTTTTTATATAATATTTAATTTAAAGAAAAAATAATATACCTTCGCTATTCGAAATTGTTTCTAACGGAGTAATATAGTTATTTTAAATTTTAATTTTAGAATTATATTATAATGTTGAGATTAAGAAAATGTAACATTCTGTATTTGTTTGTCTTTGAATATGTCTGATTGACAATTATTTAAATTTTTATAAAATTCTTGATTAATATGTAAACATAAAATAATAGAAATCCAAAAACTTTTTGTAAAATAGATAATTGTTTACAAAACGGGAAGCTTCAGGGATTTGAATGAAACTTTGCCAGTGGATTTCTTTTTTAATTCCAAAGAAACTTTCTTTATCTCTTCTAGTTTATTATTAAAATTTGCATATAAACCGATTGGTATTCTATTTTGGTACCATGTTCTATTCATTCATTTGGCCAACAGAAGGCTCCACTAATTTTCGAGGGTTTTTTTTTGAGTTCGATTTTTTTTGGATATATGAAAATTAAAAAATTAATTAATTAAATACAACAGAACCAAAAAAAACAACAAAAAAAAAACAAACGAAAATTAGTGAATAGGTGAATAATTAGTGAATTAGTCAATAAAACATTACTTAATGGCTGCACATTTCGACGTCCATAACCAGCTAATCTGTTAAACTTAAAAAATCTTTATTTATCTCGTAAACTAGAAGAGACCGAGAAATCTTGCATAAGGAAAGTTTCTTTGGAATTAAAAAAGGAATGCACTGGCAAAGTTTCATCCAAATCCCTGAAGCTTCCCGTTTTATAAACAATTACCGCCAAATATTAAACCTATTGACTTCTACATTGAAAATTAAACTTTTAAATTATATATTATAAAAACAAAAAACAAAACAAACAAACAAACAAATAAAGTATATTAAATAAGAATTAAAAAATAAAATAAAATAAAAATGAAAATTTATAATTAAATAAAAAAACATACTATGATTGAAATAATTTTAATTTTAAATATTTGTTTGATGATATTTAAATTTAAAAATAAAAGGTAAATTGAATTTAAAAATGTTCTAGAATTAAATAAAGCAAATAATTTTCACTAAAAATAAAAAATATAGTTTATCTTTTTTTTTACTTAACATACTATTTACAAATAATAAATATAATTTATTTTGAATACAGATTTAACAAAACTTTAAGTTTCGGAGGAACACCATTAATAATATTTGAAACTTGTTGTTATGTCTGTTCCAAATTAGTGTATAAATAACACACAATAATAAAACATCAATAATCTAAATATAACTGATCATTTGGCATACCAAAAGTGTCGTTATTATATATTTAAAAGACTTATGAAAGAGATTGAAATCATTTCCGCATAACAGATACAATTTTAGATTTTTAAGACAAAGAAAAAGGTCAGTCAAGAAGAATTCAGGACCCATGACTGGATTCTTGGGTATCCACGTATTACCCTTGGGTTATTCAAACCAAACCCTCTTCCTTTTATTTTTGACCTGTATTTGCCAGATGGGTTGCCTAATCACTTTCTCCAGGCGAAACACTGTGCGTTTATTGGTGGATATGTCAGGGAATTAATTTCATCACCAATATTCATACACATAGCTCAGTGACAGTGAATAACAGTTGGATTTTCAATGAATAATGAATCTTTTCATATCATCCATTAGGATTTAATTTTTTTTTTTTTGGAACCTCAATACGATATTAAATATGTACATACGAGGGTGGGGTGAAAAGTTTCTGGCCTATCCAAGAAAATCGATGTTTTCAAATTATTTTTTTGCTATATTTTTCAACATAATCTCCATCAACACTGATACATTTCGCATAAAGGTGTTCTAATTTAGTTAATTTAATTAATTAATTAATTAATTAAATTTAATTTAAGTCTCATCAACAATCGACGCAAAAATCGTTTGGATTACGCCTACAACGCCAAATTGTCGGTAGAAATGGTTTTTCGAAGCAGTTTTTGGTCTTATGTTAGCAAACGCGGCACCCACGTTGCACACAGCTTTCCATATTCAAATGGTTGAGCAAAATATTTTGCACACGTTCAGCTGACAGCCTACAGATCTCAGCTATCTTGAATGTTGAAAAATAAAGAAAAAAAAAAAAAATTTAAAAACATCGTTTTTCTTGGCCAGGCCGGAAATCAAGTTTTTTCGACAGATTACATTTGAAATTAATAATAATTACATTACAAATGAAAATATCTGATAACGCATTTGCCAATTTATACTTGATTAACTGAGATATATTCTTAAACAAAACATTCGAAAATTGTCACCAATTTCTCAACGATACGTTACTTTATCATTTATCACTTATCATTTTTATAACAAAACAAACAACAACAGATCTTATATAAACGAATGTCATGGTTAAAATAATTTGTTTACAAATACGAGAGGCACTGCTTACGAAAGGGAACGAAGAATACACACGCTTACACACACACACACACACACACACAAACACTTGTCGGTCATTCACGTTTAGCAAATCCATTTCTACCTTCCTACTATATTATACCTAAAAGAGGTACCATTTAAATAAAACTTTCATTAATAAAGAAGAAGAGTTCGAATTTTTTGAAAATTTCTTTTATATATATATATATTAAACAAAATTAAAGAAATAAATGGTCATTTTATTATAGAAATAAATAAAAACTTAAATAAATCTAGAAATCATTTAATATACCTAATTCATTAATCTTTTTTCACTTTTCTGCAAAATAAAAAAAAATCTATGATAAAAATTATTATGAGGAGAGAGAATCGATCATTTTCATTGGATAAAGTAATAAATATATAGATAGATAATATATAATAGATGTTATATGTATTTCGATCAGCGACATCTATTGGTTAAGATTCAAAGTAGCAAAGCAAACAAACTAACCTAACTATTAAATTTGATGGTTTTAACAGTTCTCTACATGAAATTTTCCACTTAGTATTCTTGAGTTATTCAGTATATATGACGGCACTATTCATGGAAGGCTCAAAATTGCATTTTCAACATTGATTTCTCTTGTTGTTTGATTTGAAGAAATTTGCTGCTGAAACTCATCAAACTCATTTAGAAACTTATGGTGATGCTGCTTCGTTATATCCCAATTGTTGGTTTTGGTTTCAACGATTTAAAAGTGATGATTTTGATGTCATTGACAAAGAACGTCCTGGAGAATCAAGAATCAATGAATTGTAAAATTTATTGGACGAGAACCCAGCTTTAACTATCAAAGAACTTTCAAGTAGCTTAGCAGTTGATTCATCAACTGTTTTGAGACGTTTAGATGCAATGAGAAAGATCCAAAAGGAGGAAACCACGCGAATTGACTGAACATTCCATTTAGAACCGTGTCAACAACGCGGTTTTATTGCTTGCCAGGAAAAAAATAAATTTTCTGTGACGTATTGTTACTGGCGATGAAAAGTGGATCTACTACAATAATCCCCATGGGTTAGTCCAGGAGAGCCGCATCGACACCGAAACAATATTCATGGTCATTAAGTTTTGCTGATCATTTGGTGGGATCAGCAAGGTATAGTGTATTCCTAGCTGCTAAAATCTAATGAAACAGTAACTGCAGATATCCATCGACGTAAACTGAACAACTTGAACGACGTATTGTGATCAAATGACCAACAATAACGAGAAACGGACACAAAGTCATCCTCTTGCAAGACTTGTGAAGGATACACCCTCTCAGCTCGAATGAGAAGTTCTGCTGCATCCAGCGTACTCTCCAGACATAGCACCTTCTGATTACTACTTGCTCAGTTCGATGTAACATGGCTTGGCTGGCACACGATTTCGAAAAAATGCGAAAATGGATCGATCATTGGATCGCCACCAAGCCAACATCGTTCTTTCGACACGTCATTTTGCAAGAAAGATGGACAAAAGTTGTACAAAATGATGGAAAATAATAATTGTACCAAATATATATTTATGCTATAAAAAGGCATTTATTCAGAAAATTTGCTATTATATTTATATATTTAAAATTACTAGTTATCTCAAAGAATTATTTTTATTTATAAACAGGGGAAAAAAAGTCTAATGAAGTATGAGATAAGCATAAATAAAAAGGGAATAAAATTGGAATAGAAATTAATTTAATTTAGGTATCAATTATTTAGAAATTATCTAAAAGAAAAAAAAACATAAATTAGAAGATAATAATAGTAAACCTTATGTTATCAGTTTTTTTTTATTTTAATTTGTATGCCTTTTAATTGCGTCCTATTTTGTATTGTGAATTTTTAAAATAAAGTTTTCTTTAATTGTAATTTGTTTACAAAATTATAATATTTTCTTTTATTTTTTATTAAGAAATCTATAATCTCGATTAATTATTTAAAATTTTGATTTAAAGAAAAAGAAAAAAATATTTTTATTTTTTAACGAAACATAGGTTCTATCAAAAGTTATTTTTTGTTAAATAAAGATTATTTTATATTTTATAAACCGGGGAAATTTAGACTAAAAGACTAAAAATTAGAAAATAAAACAAAAAAAAAACAAAAACTTAATATCACGCTTTTATTTAAAAGCACTAAAAAGGATAAAATTATTTTATTCCACACACACACCACGATTTCCCTTACTATATTTAATCATATCTAAAAAATGAAAGCGTGGGCAACAGACATTTTTAAAAAATTAAATGAATTGTAAAATTAAATGAATATCACACATCAAATAATATTTATACTTACTTAAGATACAACCAGAATACCTAACAAAGCTATTCAAATTAATAATAATAAATAATATTGTCAACTACATAATAAATATAATTCTTGATTATCTATTTATTATTATATTCGTTTTTATCAATTCTAATGATGTAAGCATAAAAGATATCCAATTTTATATTTTAATTTTACACTTTAACTAATACTCCTACTACTACTACTACTACTACTCTGAAACATATAATTACTGCGAATTAGTATAGTTGAATTTCATATCACAACTTACAAGTTGACAAGAATAATAATAATAATAATAATTTACAATTTAAAATTATTTAGCAGTTTAAATTGACAAGTTATAAATTAATTATTCAAAGAATTGAAAAATTTTTTAAGTATAAAAATTTTTTATTTAAATTCATTAATTCAAGTATAGTTAAACATACCTACGTACATATTTTAATTTAATGTAAAAAAAAATAAAATATGTAATTTAAATTCAAATCAAATTCCTGTGTGATTATTCAATTCATTTCATTATTTCACAATGTATTTAATTTAAAATTTAATTTTGTAAATCGCATTACTAATGTCTCAAATATTCCATTTTAAATATTTAATAAGAATATATAATCGAATTGGTAAAATTGCAATTTAAATTGGTTCATTATGTGTGTTACCCGTTATTTTTGAATTTCATTAACCTTCGTTCAATAACTCGAATGGATGAATATTTTTTTGTTTTTCCATTGAATATGTAGTTTTGGTTCTATTTTCGAGTTAAACCTTTTGAATTTTCAAGGTCCTATAAATATGTATATTAATATTATATAATTATATTTTTATTTACAATACATTTACGTTTTGAAGTTAACGATGAGATAGTCTAATAATAGTAAGTAAAAGGAAGAGAGAGGGAGATAAGAAAAATTAATAATCGGAATATTAATCATATATATATACGAGTATGTTATATATACCTAACTATCTTGCTACCTACATACGAAAAAACTAGAAATTTACGTTCGGTAACGATCAGACAAGGACGTCAACTTTTTTTTATAAATTCAATGACGCATCCACAAATAAATTTATTTTTTAAATTCCATATACTAAATATATTTAAAAGGCGTATTCCCTTAATAAAAGAAATATTTAGTCTCGATTTCAAAAATATTTTTTTTTTTTTGTGTTTTTGTTCAATTAAACTAGTGATTGCCAATCTGGACGATCGACATCTTAAAGGGGGCGATTATTTGACTATACGATTTTGGAGGGGGGGGGGGCGCGATAAGTTATTTTTGGGTGGCGAAATCATTTTCAACTCTAAAAAAAAAAGGTAAGATGATTTTGCGAACAGGCTTTTTAAACATTTCCACTTTTTTTTAATATAGTTGCCAAAAAAAGGTAAGATATGATTTTGAATTTTTATCTGTTAAAATTTATAGGGGGGGGGGGTGGGCGGCGAATTATGAAGCCGGCCTTACAAAGTGGGCGTTTGGTCTAAAAAAAGTTGGAAACCACTAAATTAAACAAACATTAATTCAAAAAAATAGATAGATATATTGAAAATTTTAAATTTCAAAAATTAAATAGAAAAAAAATTAATAAATAATTATAATTTAATTCACATCATTTAATTTAAATAGATCGATCACATTCAATATTTTGATTTATTTTTTGAATAAAATAAATATTTTAATTTTTATTTTTCTACCTAATATAAAGTCAATTTAGAGTTTAATATAAAAATTATTTATTTATATTCCTTATAAATTATTTAAATTTGGTAAATTAAACCAACTTGTGTAATTTAAATAGAAGTATATATATATATATATATATCAATGTGGAGATTTGTATGAAGAAAAAAAAAGTAATAAATTTAAATCTCAAAGTTGTTTTCATGGATTGAAGTTTGAAGAATTCCATTCCTAAGATGTCATCCAGATAAACATATGAGTAAAAGAATTTATACAATTTTTTTTCTTTAATCATAATTGTGTCTAATTAAATAGGACCTTAAAACATTTACTAACGTGAAAGAATTGAAGGAAGAAGAATCAATCAAAGTTTATTTTTTTTTTTTATAAAATTTGTTAATTACCTATAAAAATTATTTTAAAATTCAATTTTCTGATAATAGCAAAATTATTTATTTATTATATTATATATTATATTATTATATTATATTATTTATTTATTATATAGAATGTATAATATATATGTTATATGAATTTATCAAAATTGAAACATCAATGAGATCATTTAAACGAGTTTTTAAATAATAAAATGTAATTTTGATTTTATAAAATATAAAAAAAGGAATAAAAATTTTTCTTAAATTAATTAATAATATATAGATAATAAGTAAATTCCATTTGAAATATTTACTAAATTTCAATAAATAACTTTTTTCCATATTTTTTATACATATTTATTACAAATAAAAATATCTATAAGAGAAAGTAGATATAGATATCTAGAAGAGAGAGAAAAAAATATCATCTTTAAAATTAAAAACAATAATAATAATAATTATAATAACTAGAATGGTAGAATATAAAGTTTGGAATTTAACCAAAATAAAATAAAAAAAATTTTTCCACAAATTTCTTTGAACAATATTATATTTCCAAATTATATATTATAAATGTCATATAAAATTTATTTCGATATTAATTTTGATGATTAAATGATAAAAGATTAATTAATAACTAATATAAAAAAAAAATTCAATATAGGTATAAGTACTAGTAATTATTTTCTATAAAAAAATATTCATAATGTATAATTATTATTCCATGTTAGGGGGGGGGGGAATTGGTTATTTTATTTCATTTTTAATTTATTTTTATTTGTGTGTGTGTATGTGACTTTCTTCATGTTTGTGATCAGAAAAATTTTCGATGTCGAGATTTTGATGTTTTTATACGTTTTGAAGGTTCCTGAATCATTTTCACTAAGGTTGAGAAAAATGTCTGTGTGTGTGTATGTGTGTATGTATGAAACTAAGATTATGCAAAAACGGTTTGAGCTAGAATCATGAAATTTGGTATACGGGCATTATTCAAAATTAGTAGTTTTCTATCAACTTTTGAGAAATGTAGCTCAACCGGAAGAGGGTCATTACCTACAACGTTTTGATTATTTTTCCTCTAAAGTGACCGTAATAATAAAGATATATGTTTGATAATTTTTCACGTGATTAAAAATTGTATAAAACTGCTATATATAGAATTTCGACTTGTTTGAATCGCTGAAAGTACCGGAATTAATTTTTTAACACTGCAAATCACGCGCCAACACGTGAAAGAGTCAAACATGCGCTGGTTTAATTAATATTATTTATTAATTTTAATTTATAATTTATAATTAATTAAATTAAATTTAAATATAATATATGTTAATTAATCCAATTCAAATTTGCGAGATAATCGAGTGGAGACGCTCCAGCTTATTAAATGAGAAAAACTTTCACTAAATGTGTTCTATTTCAAAAAAAAAAAAAAAATGTAAAATAATGATAATACCTTCATGTCAGTCCAATATGCACGCCAAAGTGACAATAGTGTAAGAAGTGGACACAAACGATTAGCCGAGGCGACTGAATGAGGAGGAGGCCTTGGTGTTTGCGATAGGGCTGGTCGCCGCTAGTACCACCTCCTTCCTACCAGGCATATGGCTTCATTATACATTCAAAACCATCAACGAGATTCGCTAGCTACGTGGGCCAACACAAATCATGTCGATAGGTAACAACAAATCAACCAACAAACCACTTTCCACACTTATATAATTTCACTCTCTTAGAAAACATAACAAATAATTTCTACACATTTGGGCGGATGAATTTCTTCTTCTTATTATTATTGATATCTAAATATAAAGTCGTATTTATTAAAGCTTTTGTGGTTATTTTGTAAATTATTAAGGGAAGTTTTATTAAAAGACCACATTGTTTGTATAAAATTATTTATTAAATTAAAATAACTGTACAATAATGCGGTTTTGAAGATTGTTTAAAGAAAAACAGAATTACTTACAGTTAATGTTGTTTATTAATCTAATTTGTCGTCTCATACAGTTTTTTTACATTTTTAATTTTAATTTTTTAACATTTTAACAGCAAAATTGTAACGATTTACACCATCATTGGGTTTCAATTCCTGCAGTATCTGAATTTTATTGTAATTTGTGTTTTTTATGTAAAACTTTGTGAACCGTTTTTTTTTTTTTGAATACCTAATTTTAATTCAGCCATCAATAAAACACACTTTGTTTTATCTTTAACAGAGAACATCGTAACTCACTAAACTCACCGCAACAACAGTACAAGAACTGATGTTGAGGTTAAAACAGCTTATAAACAAACTTTTGGGTTGTAGGCTTTCAGAGTTACCAATATAACATTTAAAAATTTCCCTACAATCTTCTTACGAATTACTGAAACCGCACCATTCTTTTATGATAACCCTGTATATAAAATAATAAAATATTAAATATTTTTAGATATATTTTTATTTTTTTATTTTTGATTTATAATTTAAAAAATATTTATTTATTTATTTGTTTTCCCAAAGCTTTTTATACTCAATATTGTGTACGGCTTCTAATTGGATTCATTATCTAATTTACTTGAGTTTAAAATTTTCGAAAATAACTACTATCTTTAAAATTTATTTTATTTTTTGATTGATATTCATATTATTTTTATTATGTATTTAGAATAGATAAATAAATTGAAAAGGATAAAATGTGAGGGGTAGGAGTGGGATGGGGAAGGAGAAAGGTGGAGATCAATAAATAAATAAATAATGATTGGTGACCTTTAGGTTCTTGGTCGTGTGTAGTAGGGCAATGCCACGTGATGATACCCGATAATCTTTCCATGGGTTCACTCTTTCATACAACAAATACCCAAAAACATTTCATTAAACTTTGATAAATCTTAAACTCTAATTATCAAATATTTATTTATTTATTTTTTCTAAAACATATATAAACAAACTTTCTAATTAATATTTTCTATCTTTTCAATTTAAATTTTATTGCTATATTGATCAAAATATTATCAACGTTATTTATTATCAAAATATTAAATTCTCTTGGATGTGTGTTTTGATTTTATAATTATCTGGCCAGAGATAGTATTGCGATCACTAAAATTTTCGATGTCGAGATTTTGATGTTTTTATACGTTTTGAAGGTTCCTGAATCATTTTCACTAAGGTTGAGAAAAATGTCTGTGTCTTTGTATGCAGACACAGGTTGAGCTAGAATAATGAAATTTGGTATACGGGCATTATTCAAAATTCGTAGTTTTCTATCAACTTTTGAGAAATGTAGCTGCACCGGAAGAGGGTCATTATCTACAACGTTTTGATTTTTTTTCTTCTAAAGTGACCGTAAAAATAAAGCTATATATTTGATAGTTTTTCACACGATTAAAAAATTGTATAAAACTGCTATACATAGAATTTCAGCTTGATTGAATCGCTGAAAGTATCGGAATTAATTTTTTAACACTGCAAATCTCACGCGCCAACACGTGACGTGGTGCCATCAACAAAGAGCCAAACATGCTCTGATTTAATAAATATTATTTATTAATTTTAATTTAGAATTAATTTAATTTAATTTAAATATAATATATGTTAATTAACCCAATTCAAATTTGCGAGATAGTCGAGTGGAGACACTCCAGCTTATTTTTTGATAAAATTGTATGTTATTAGTATAAATTAGAAGGAAATTTCTTTCTGTTCTCTTTATATATCGTACGAGTATGGTATGCACCATAATAAGTAAGGTTTAAAGATTGCAGTCATAACCAGTTGTATACAATATTTCATCATGTTTTAAGACAAACTAAACCAATTTTTATTTAATATTTATTTTTAAAATAATAGTTCAATATTATAAAATATACTATATATTATATATATGTACTACTAATATAAATATAATATTAATAATAAATATAAAGTCCTCTACTTGACCAAAAAATTAAATAACTATAATTTTTTTCTGATATTCTATGCTATATATTATATAATAAAATATTTAAGTACATATAATTAATTTTCAATTTTCTTTATGCAATAATATATGAAAATTCTAGAAATAAATGGAGAAATAATAAAATAAAAAACAAACAAAAATTAAATTAATAATCTAATAAAAAATTGTAAAATAAATTTCTAAGGATTTACTTTTGTTCCATTTACCTCTACTAACTAACTATTATAGCTTATAAGTTGGTTTTCCTATTATGGCTTGGTGTAGGAGAACAATTTATGAATCATTCAAGGTGGGGCGCTCTTAACTTCATCATTCAGGTCAACTCGAATGATACATTTACATATCTATATATAAATACTAAAACCAGTTATGTTTAGGTACATATTTTGAATACAAATTTGAAATGTATTTGATTAAAAATAGAATTGAGATTTTTTTCAAGAAAATTATTATTATATAATAATATTGGTAATTGTTTACAAATCTGAACGCTTCAGAAATTTGGATAAAACTTTACCAATGGATTTCTTTTTTAATACCAAGTGACTATTAAATTATTAAATAGTTCGGTCAATTATAGTTTCCGAGATAAAAATTATTAAAGTTTGACAGATAAACTAGTTTTTTATGAACGTCCAAATGAGTAGCCATTTAGCAAACCTTTTATTGACTAATTCACTTATTAACTAATTTTCGGTTTTTTCGGTTCGGTTTGAATCTAAGAAAATTATTTAATTAATTAATTTTTTAATTTTCCTATAACCGAACTGAAAAAAGCCCCCAGAAAATTAGTGAAACACTCTACTGGCCAAATGAATAAAACATAAATATGGGAGCTAAATTGAATGTCAATGGATTCATGTGTAAATTTTAATAATTCTCGTAAACCAGATGCGACCGAGAAATAGTGCATAAGGAATGTTTCTTCGGAATTAAAAAAGGGATCCACTGGTAAAGTTTTATCCAAATTCCTAAAGCTTTTGGGTTTGTAAACAATTACCATAATATTAATGCAACATCAGTATGATATATATAATACCTTTTTTTAGTTTTTGGATTAGATTTACACATTAATGGTAACGATCTAAACCATCTGAATTAACCATTAATTAATTAATTTTATTATTTCAAGGAAAATACACAAATCTATTTTTATTAGAAAAACAAAAAAAAAAAAAAAACAAAAAACAAATGAAAGCTATTAATTTGTTTTTTTACATAAAATATTATTTAATGTATCATATGTTACAGTTAAAGTATAAATTGCAGTGAGTGAAACACCCACTAGTTAAACTATACTTTAACTAAAAAATTTACGAATACTTCCAGTCAGTGAATACACCTTCTAATGTATAGATAAGTTAAAGTATTATTAGTAAATTTAAAGTTTACTACTGTCATTGTCATTACCCAAAATTTTCGATGTTGAGATTTTGATGTTTTTATACGTTTTGAAGGTTCCTGAATCTTTTTCACTAATTTTGAGAAAAATGTCTGTGTGTGTATGTGTGTGTATGTATGTAGACAAGATTACTCAAAAACGGTTTGAGCTAGAATAATGAAATTTGGTATACGGGAATTATTCAAAATTCCTAGTTTTCTATCAACTTTTGAGAAATGTAGCTCAACCGGAAGAGAGTCATTACCTACAACGTTTTGATTTTTTTTCCTCTAAAGTAACCGTAATAATAAAGATATATGTTTGATAATTTTTCACGTGATTAAAAATTGTATAAAACTGCTATATATAGAATTTCGACTTGTTTGAATCGCTGAAAGTACCGGAATTAATTTTTTAACACTGGAAATCTCACGCGCCAACACGTGACGTGGTGCCATCAACAAAAAGCCAAATATGGGCTGATTTAATAAATATTATTTATTAATTTTAATTTATAATTAATTAAATTTAATATAAATATAATATATATTAATTAATACAATTCAAATTTCCGAGATAGTCGAGTGGAGACACTCCAGCTTATTTTTTTTAAATTGAATGATAAATTCTAAGTATAAGAAGATTTGTCACTCAAGAATTGTATTCTTTGTTAAACTTGTTAGTATGATGTTAATGAAGGAGAATTAATTTGTTTTTTTTTTATTATTTCTAATAAAGAATAGCTAAATCGATTAATGGTGATCTTATTTAGAAAGAATGGCTTTGTAAAAATCGTGAAGAGAAGGGGATTTGTCCATTGTCCACTTACTTGGCACATGATGCAGAGGTGAACTGCTGAGGAGGTGAACTTGCGGCGATATCCTGGTAAACAGTGAATTCGCGAAAGCACACCCCTCGAATAAACCAATGGCGTGGCTTCTTGTTTGTGACGTAACGGATCGATTTCGACCGACTATGCGACCGAGTTTGCTATTCAAGAAGGAAGGGGTGGCCAACCGTGACATGCCGCCTTTTATTCTTCTCTAACTGATAATTGGTCAACGGATGAAAATAATTTGATGAATAAATAATTCCCTTCCAATTTATTTATTTTTTTTATTCCTCATTCATTGATGTTCATATAAAATCAATGTTTTTTTTATTAGTTTGCTATTTATTAAAAAAAAAAAAGTTGGAGTGTCTCCACTCGACTATCTCGCAATTTGAATTTGATTAAATAACATATATTAATTTAAATTAAATTAAGTCATTATAAATTATAAATTAAAATTAATTCATTATAAATTATAAATTAAAAAATAATATTTAATAAACCAGCGCATGTTTGGCTCTTCGTGTTGGCGCGTGAGATTTGCAGTGTTAAAAAATTAATTCCGGTACTTTCAGCGATTCAATCAAACTGAAATTCTATATATAGAAGTTTTATACAATTATTATTCATGTGAAAAGCTATCAAACATATATCTATATTTTTACGGTCACTTTAGAGGAAAAAAAATCAAAACGTTGTAGGTAATGACCATCTTCCGGTTGAGTTACATTTCTGAAAAGTTGATAGAAAACTAGGAATTTTGAATGATGCCCGTATACCAAATTTCATGATTCTAGCTCAAACCGTTTTTGCGTAATCTTGGTTTCATACATACACACACACACATACACACACTCAGAGAGAGAGAGTGAGAAACAGACAGACAGACATTTTTCTCAACCTTAGTGAAAATGATTCAGGAACCTTCAAAACGTATAAAAACATCAAAATCTGGCGAGATAGTAAAAAAAATTACCACATCTCCCACCCTCCTTCCCCTCTCTTCCCTTCCCCTCCTGCCATATCATAAAAAAATACACAAATATATTATTTATATGAAAGGTGAGTTATATTTAAATTAATAACAATTAATTTCAATGAAATTTATAAAATAAAAGTAAATAAATAATTTATTTATTATAAAACTTATCTGCGCATTTTTTTAGTAAATATATTTTATATAGAATTTAATATTTAATTTAATCAATCTAATATCTAAAAAATATTTTTAATTTAATTCTACTGTTGTAGTAAATAAATTCTGATTTGAATGCAACAAAACTTCGTCTTACCTCTTTAAACACAAATAAATAATAATCAATTGAAATACCTTATTAACTTCACTAATTTTGCATTAAAGTACATATAGTATAAGGTATATGTTACAAAAACTGGTGTGTATGATTCAAATTTGTCTTGATGGTATTAAAGGAAGAGTAAGATGTCGGAATCCACTGTCAAAAACTTTCGAAATTCGGTATTGGTTAAAACAAGGAGACGCACTGTAATTAGACAAATTGGGGGAAAATCAAACGGAATTCAATTAAACAAAAAAATTCAAGTATTAGGTTACGCAGATGACTTAAATATAATAGGAGTTTCGGCAATTGCAATTAAAGATAGCGAAGAAAAATTAATCGTAGCAGGAAAAGAGGTGGGAGTAGAAATTAATAATGCTAAGACAAATTATTTAGTAATAGTATTTAGGAATAGTATTAACACACAAAGTAGAAAATGTAGAAAAATTTAAATACTTAGGATCTGTAATCACGAAGGATAATAATATTCGAGAAGAATTTAAAGCGAGGTTGCAATCGGAACGCCTGTTTTCATGCAGTAAAGAGGCTTATCTCGTCAAAATTATTATTATTAAGGGAGATAAAAATTAAAATATATAAAACAATTATTTTACCGATTGTATTATATGGGTGTGAGGCATGGTCTATGACCTTAGGTGACGAGAGTAGATTTAGAATAATTGAAAATAGGATTCTGCGAAGCATTTATGGACCCAAGAAAGATGAGATCAACGGAGAGTGGCGGAGACTGCATAACGAGGAATTGCATGACCTCTATGCATCTCCAGATATAGTTAGAATTATAAAATCGAGAAGGCTACGATGGGCAGGGCACGTGGCTAGAATGGGAGAGGAAAGAATGGCGAAAAATATATTGGTGGGGAAACTGAGTGGGAAACATCCGCTTGGAAGACCAAGGGCGCGGTTGAGGGAAGGGATGTGAGAGAGATGGGAGAGGGTAGGAATTGGATGGTTTTGGCTCAAGATAGGGATACTTGGAGAAGTGTGGTTGCTGCGACCAAGAACTTTCGAGTTCCGCAGAGTTACAGAGATAGATAGATAGATATATGTTAAAAAAACAACCTATATTAAATTAAAAAATAATTATAAATATATATTTTATGTTATTAGATTAGTCAATCAAATTATTTACGTTTATAAATATTTATGTAGAACTAAAAGAACATAATAATATTCGTATGAAACTATTAATTAATTTTCATGAATTTCTCTTTCATTAAATATTTTATTAATAAAGAATTTAAATGTTATTCTAAAATATTAAAAAATGATAATAATAATGAATTAAAAAAATGTTCCAATAGTTTTGGTTAAATTTATTCATTAGTTAAAAGATAAATAAAAAATACATCATATATTGAAAAAAAAAATATATTACATATATGTATATTTTCGTAATTGGACATATACTTACAATTAATAATTAAATAATATCTATTAATATATTATTATGTGCCCCTTAATGTTATTAAGGATACAAACTACTTGCTAGAGATGTCAGACTTGTTATCTATCTTGCAGGGGCTCCCATGAATTCATTTTTATATTACCTATATTTCATTTTTTTAAATCTAAATATATCAAGCCATTAGAGGGTTATTTTTCCCGGAGTATTTTCGTTCCCGGGAATCGGGAAATTTAAAAAATACATTTCTGGGGAATCCCGGGAAATTATAAAAAATACTAAATTTGAGGTGGAAATTGTAAAAGTTTTACGAAAAAGTTAAATAAATGTTGTTTTTGCCAAAATATAAAATAAATTTAATTCAAAAATAAACAAAAATCCAGAAGATATAATATATAATCATCAAAATATAACATAAACATAATTATTTTCTTTTACTTGTTTAGAAAATAACATTTTAGAAAAGAGAGGCAATCAATATTAGAGGAGTAACGATTAGTTATTCCTTTTTATTTTTTTTTCTTTCTTTGTGGTTTTTTCATTATTTTCGATTTTTTTTTTGGGCATTTTTTTTGTATTTTGTTTTTCTTATTTTGGTTTTTCTCTACTGTATATATCTAAAAAGATGGAAAACTGAAACTCTGAGTCTGTGATTATGTGTGCCCTCAATTAAAGACATTTATGATCGTTGATTACAGTGTTAATTATTATGTAAATAGGTAAATATGTTTTGCTTTTTGGATGTTTTTGCTATTTTTCTTGTCACCACCCAAAAAGCTGGACTGAAATAACATAAAGAATGATTGTATATATATTTCTCTAATAAATAAATAATAATATTTATTTATTTATCAAAAAATATAATTAGGTCTTTACCTTACTCGCTCTTAACGACAGCTTATTTATATTAATTTAAGTTAAGGGGCAGGTGATGGAGAGGGGTTAATTGGAACGGTGTAAGGAAAATCACCCTCTTTCCAAATGGTCAAGTGCAATAGTGTATTTTATTAATGTTACCTATTCAAGAACCATTTTATATAGAACTCTTACCAAGGTGTCAGGTATGGCAATTAAAACAGACCCAAGCTTGTGAAATCGAATTTTAAGTCTAAAAGTTGATTGACAGTTATAACTTATGCCAATTTCTATTACACGTGCAGATATATAACTATATATATACAAAAAAAAGTTAAATACAAAATAATTTGGCAATAGCAACTGCCTTCTGCCAGAGTTCACTGTAAAAAAACTCAAAAAATAGAAAAATTATAAAGTAAAATTAAAGGGAGAGAAAGAAAGAAAAGGAAAAAAAAATATAACAAAAGACAAATGGATGTATGTACACATGTATTTTATATTTATTACGATTATTTCAGTAAATAAATAAAGATTTCGGTATAGGCATCATAATCAGCATGAAAAATAATTTGTTTTTTTCGCGGGAAATGTTTCGTTTTTTCCCGGGAAACAGGAAATAAAAATTGAACGATTTTCCCGGGAATTCCATGGAATAACCCTCCTCAAGGCATATAGTTTATATATACAAATTTCAAACATAATAAACTTAATTATAATTTCAATTTTGAATATTTGTTTATATAATATTTACTATCATTTTTCAATAATTATTATCAATTTTTTAGAATATTTTTTTTCAGTATATACGGCGACTAAAAAATTTTTCCAAAAATAATAATAATAAAAAAAAAGAGAAATTAATTTTTGAAATCAAAATTATTCTAAAAACATCAATTAAAATGATTAAATTTCAATATTGTTATATGTATTATAATTTTATTATAATTACTGAATGATTATATTGATTCTAATTTAGAGGTATTTATGGTTTTATTTATTGATTATATAGAAATTTAAAATTATAATTTTTTTTAAACAAAAGATAAAAATTTTAAGGTATTAATTTTAATCTTTGTAAAATAAGATAGTTTTTTAAGTTGTTGGATTTACTGCACGGGGCGCCCAATTATGAGGAGCGCCGGTATAAAAATAAAATATTTTATTACATTCATTTCACCTTTTTTGCAGTAAATCCTACTTATTAAATCCAATAAAGTGTATCAATTTCTAAAGGCCAAAGTAATATATCAAAGCCTTCTCTTTTTTTTTACACAATTAAATTAAATTAAATTTGATATTTTTTTGAAATTGAAAAAAGAAAAATATCACATGTCGCACTATCTTTAGATTTATATATATGTATATTATCGTATATTGAAGGCTAAGTATGGGTTGGGTTATTAAATTCATGGGTTTAAATTAATAAAATTGATCTTAAATTTATTTGCTAGAACTGTATTTATTATTAATAGAAAATAGTATGGTGAATCTAGCGAAGGTTGATAAGGGAAGAGGTAAATTTGAGTTAATTCAGATTAAAATTTAATATTAAATTTTAATAAAATTAATATTTAATAATGAAAAAAATTAATACAATTATAATAAGTATCATTAGAAATCATAACTTAGAAATTAACTATAAAATAAAGTATATTTATTTTAATATTAATGATATATCAAATTTTATATTTGTTTATCAATTGCAAATTATAAAGGGTTGATCAATTAGTTGTTAATTGTTACTAGTATAGGGTTCAGGGCAAGGCGAGACAAGTGACAAGTCAAATATTAAAGAGAAAATCCTACTTATTTAAATACGAAGGATAAAATTATCTTTTATAAATGATTTTATTCATTTTCTGATTCTAATGACGAATAAATTCATATTTCATCGATTTCTTAAATATTTTCATTGAATTCATACGGATAAGAGTGATTTTGATCAAATATTAAAGGGAAAATACTAATTTTTTAAATTCGAGTGATAAAATTATCTTTTATATATGATTTTATTCATTTTCTGATTCTAATGACGAATAAATTCATATTTCATCGATTTCTTAAATATTTTCATTGAATTCATACGGATAAAAGTGATTTTGATCAAATATTAAAGGGAAAATACTAATTTTTTAAATACGATGGATAAAATTATCTTTTATATATCATTTTATTCATTTTCTGATTTTGATGACGAATAAATTCATATTTAATCGGTTTCTTAAATATTTTCATTGACCATAACCCATGAATCAGAAATATCAATAATATTTTTTTTAAATATTTTTTTTGATGTAAAATAAACGAATTTATTATTTTTTTTAAAAAAAATTTCATTTTTAAATTTTACCGTAAAAATTATGAAAGGTCATCGTAGGATGACCCTCCGTTTTCGGCATAAAAAATAATTATAATATTTATAATATATTTTTTTAATATTTTTATTATGTAAAATGAAAGAATATATTATTTATTTTTAAAAATTTCATTTTTTAATTTAACCGTAAAAATTATGAAATGTTGGCCGACGATGACCCTCCGTTTTCGGCATAAAAAAATAATTATTTTATGATGTAAAATGAACGAATTTATTATTTATTTTTAAAAATTTCATTTTTTATTTTTACCGTAAAAATTATGAAAGGTTGGCCGACGATGACCCTCCGTTTTCGGCATAAAAAATAATTGTAATATTTGTAATATATTTTTTTAATATTTTTATTATGTAAAATGAAAGAATATATTATTTATTTTTAAAAATTTCATTTTTTAATTTTACCGTCAAAATTATGAAATGTTGGCCGACGATGACCCTACGTTTTCGGCATAAAAAAATAATTATTCATCAGAAATATCAATAATATATTTTTGAAGTGAAACTTCTTTAGCGGCGTCCTGACATTTGGTTGAGAATGGAGAGTGAATTGAAAAATTGAAATTTCGTAACGCGTTACGAAACGCAAGAGAGAAAAAAGATATAGATATAACGAGTGAGAATGAGATAGCCTCTATCTCCGTCTCTCTTTTGTGCGGTGTTTCGTTCTTGAGAGAGAGGCTATCTGGGTCTTTCTTTTGTCCGGTCTTTCGGTCTTGAGAAAGAGGCTATCTGCGTGTTGCTTTTGTGCTGTCTTTCGTTCTAATACCCTCTCGCTAGGTCCAAAGTCCATGGCGCGCATGCGCGCCAGTACGTTGACCCGGAATAATATTTCTCAGCTTCTACTGGGTCAAAGAATAAAAATTAGTATGACTTATGATCAAAAGAGGGCGAGATCTCCACCTTGTCCAGTAGATATCGCAATTAAATACAATTTGAATTTAAATATATATTAATTTCAAAATTTGCCTAAACATTTATAAAAATAAATATACATATGAAATTTGTTATTTTTTTTTAATATTAAAAAATATTTAATTTGAGATTAATTATATGTAAAAAGATCAACTATCAAATAGATTCAAACTTTTATTTTCTTTGATTAGATTATAATTAAATATTATTTATATTATTTAAAAATTATTATTTTTCTATTTATTAAGGATGTCTATTAAAAAATTGTAATTAACCTTATCATATGTCAAATATTATAGCTAAGTTTTTTTGAATTTTTTAAAATTTTTTATATAATTAATCTCAAATTAAATATTTTTTAATATTAAAAAATAACAAATTTCATATGTATATTTATTTATTTTTAATATTAAACGTATTTCATATTTTTTGAGAGAGATTAATAAATATATATATATTTTATTAAAAATAAATATTTTTAATTTTATTTCGAAATTAAATAATGAATTTTAAAATATTTTAAATATAAAAAAATGTTAATACAATATCATTTAAAAAAAAAGCGGGATTAATAAATATATATATATATTTTATTAAAAATAAATATTTTTAATTTTATTTCGAAATTAAATAATAAATTTTAAAATATTTTAAATATAAAATTTCGAAATTAAATAATGAATTTTAAAATATTTTAAATATAAAAAAATGTTAATACAATATCATTTAAAAAAAAAGCGGGATTAATAAATATATATATATATTTTATTAAAAATAAATATTTTTAATTTTATTTCGAAATTAAATAATAAATTTTAAAATATTTTAAATATAAAATTTCGAAATTAAATAATGAATTTTAAAATATTTTAAATATAAAAAAATGTTAATACAATATCATTTAAAAAAAAAGCGGGATTAATAAATATATATATATATTTTATTAAAAATAAATATTTTTAATTTTATTTCGAAATTAAATAATAAATTTTAAAATATTTTAAATATAAAAAAAATATTAATACAAAATTAAAAAAAGGCGGGAGTAAAATTTCAAAATGGATGCCATTTACGTCACCCATATATAATTTTCAATTAAGAAATTAATAATGAAGCTGTAAGTTTCAAGAGATGTAATCAATAAAACTCAATTTTTCTTTATTTCTTTATAAATACTATATCTAGTGTGAATTTGAAAAAAATCGTTAGAGCGGTTTTTGAGAACCAATGGTTATAGATAAATAGATAGATATATACAATTTTAGCTAGCATAATAAGATAAGATATATATCGTGAAATAATTAAAATTCTCAAGTCAAATATACAGCGTGCACGCATACCGACGCATGTAATTGTGTGTGTGAACATGGTCGGCGATTCACACGCCAACACATACAGTTATGTGCGTCGATGACCATTCACGTTATTTATCCGAATCTCAACATTACTTTAACACTACTAAATCAATTTAAAATTATTATTGCATTTAAAACTGCTTTTCTCTACTCCACAGATTTCACTATGCCGAAAAAAAATAACGACCAAAATTTAGACGATATTATTTATTTCATACACCGTTCACTACTGGTTTATAGCCACACAGGTGCTAATGCACTTGAACGAGGCGAAGATAAAATCCCTCTAATTCTCGGGGGAGATTTTAATGTAAATTTTGGATCTGAGATGATTCGTTGCCGTTGATCAACTTTCTTCGAGAAACATTTGGTCTGCTTATAAATAACGATCCCAAGGAATCAACAACAAAATCTGGAACTACAATAGATGCTGTTTTTACACGTTATATAGAAAATATCGAATCACGAACATATATATCTTATTTTAGTTATCACAAGCCATTAATATCAGTATTACCAATTGAAGCACCAACCGACAATAGTACAGGCAATGTAGATATGATGATAGAGTAGATAATAATAATAATAAAGCGAATATTTGTTACGAAAATTTTATACTGTTATATGTCTTTCGAAATGATCCCTTTATTTTTCTCTATTTCTCTCTCACTCACACTCTCAACTAAAATTTATCTTATTCTCTAGATTGTAAGAAGTTTCACTTCCGCCACGTGTACGATGCTGCACATTTTGCTTTTTTTAATATTTTTATGATGTAAAATGAACGAATTTATTATTTTTTTAAAAAAAATTTCATTTTTTAATTTTACCGTCAAAATAATGAAAGGTCATCTAAGATGACCGTCCGTTTTCGGCATAAAAAATAATTATAATATTTATAATATATTTTTTTAATATTTTTATTATGTAAAATGAAAGAATATATTATTTATTTTATTTGTTAATGAACAAGCGAAATAGTTTCATAGATTTTTAAAATACCTGAATATTTTTCTTCGTATAAAATTATTTTAAGATAATATATAAATTATAATTTATTATAATATAATATTATACGATAAAAATATATTCTATAAATATATATAGTACAGGTGTGTGTGAGTATATAAATAGTGTTGTTTTATATGAAATATTGTTTATATCATTCCTAAGCTTTAATAAATACTTTCTATTTTATAGAATATTTTAGAAAAAAAAATATTCATGGATACCTAGGCATAAAAAAATAATTATTCATCAGAAATATCAATAATATATTTTTATAATATTTTTATGATGTAAAATGAACGAATTTATTATTTATATTTAAAAATTTCATTTTTAAATTTAACCGTAAAAATTATGAAAGGTTGGCCGACGATGACCCTACGTTTTCGGCATAAAATAATAATTATTCATCAGAAATATCAATAATATATTTTTTTAATATTTTTATGATGTAAAGTGTACGAATTGAAAATTTATTTTTAAAAATTTCTTTTTTTAATTTTACCGTCAAAATTATGAAAGCTTGGCCAACATAAAAAATACTTATGAACTACAGACGGATGAAGTATTATGAGATATAATTGCGGCTTAAGGCCAAATCGTTCAATATTAATTAATATATTTTCATTATGACAACCACAAATTCAAAATTTCTGTTCACTAATTATTTGTAGACTTTAGTAAAATATATATATATAAATTGTTTTATTTTATATGAAATATTTTTATACATTCCTAAGCTTTAATAAATGCTTTCTATTTTATAGAATATTTTAAAAAAATTAACAAAATATAAATTAAGAAAAACGTGTTTTATTAATTTTTTTTTTCTTATCCTTTGTTTCAACACCCAATCGAGAATATTTTTTGTCTTTTTTTATCAAGTAAAAAATATTCATGGATTCTATCTATTAAAAATATTCTTAAATATTTAAATTTTTACAAACTTGTATTAATTTATGAGACTAAAGTTTGAGAAATCATATAATAAATAATATGTACATATATTATATAACGATTTATTTATTTATTTATTTATTTATAATATATATAAAGAATATGGTAAAGGATATGGGATTGAATAAGTAAAAGAAAATAAATTCCCAAATTTCATTTTATAATATTTATTAACATTAATGAATTATTATTATATTTAATAATTAATATTAATTAATATATACGTTAAAAATATTAAATACAATCGTCTTTTTTAAATAAAACATCAATTTTACATTTAAATACAAATACACAAGAGTAATTTATTTAATTTTTATATTAAAGTAAGATTTTCACATCGTAATAATATTCAAAATTCAATGAGTATTTTGTTAAATTTTTATATTAAAGTTGCTTTTATTAACTTACAAAAAAAAACATTGATGACAATATGATTTAACTTTAACAATTTCTTTTACATTTCAATATACATTGATAATTTTTTTACATTTTTCATATTAAAGTTTTCTATATACATAATTCTTAAAAAGTACATAAATCTATTTTTATTCATTTTAATATAATTACATATAAATACACCTATACGCTATTTATTTGAGGTTTTTTTTCTTAAAGATGTATTTTTAATCAATAAAAAGATTCTATAAATCTTATTATTATATACTTAGGTATATTATAAAATATCCATCATATACATTGAAATAATTTCGATATTACTTGCAGAAGGTAACAATTTTTTACAAATGTCAACCTCCTCTGTTATTGTATCATCGTCATCATGATTGGTATCAGTTGTATAAATGTTCAATGTATGAAGACGCAAGTATTTGTTCATTTTAATTAATGAAATAACTTGTGTCTTTTTTGTCAATGGAAGAATTAATTGATATAATTTTTTACATTTCAAAATGTATGGAAGTACTTTATTCGATATTTTTTCACATGCAAACAATGATAAAATATTTAATTTTTTTATTTGATGGATATCTTTTAGATAACTACTTCTTAATAAATCACAGTATTCTAATCGGAGATCTGTTAAATTTTCAAACTGATGAAGCATTTTCAGTGCATTTCTATGAATATCGTCGCATGACTCTATTTTCAAATTTGTTAATGGTAACCTTTTTTCAAGAAACACTTTAACTAGTTGTTTTGTAAAGGATTTTATTTCTATTAACATTACTTTTTTCAATTTACCTAATGGTGCAATTTCAAAATAACTCCTGAGAATTTCTTCAGGACCATTATATCTAATTTGTAGATGTTCTAAATTTTGTAATTTTGACAAATAAGATGGCCAGGTTTTATTATCAGAATGAAAAGCGATTTCCAATTTTCTTAAATTGGAAAAGTTAACTATGGATTTCAAGGGTTCCATTGTTTTTATCTTTAATATCGGCAAATTTAATGTTACAAGTTTGTTCATTTTCATTATTAATTTATTTATACTTTGACTACAAAAAAATTCATTTGGAAGACTTAACTTTTTTAAATTTGGAAAAAACAAATTAATATCCCTTAGAAAAATATCATAATTTAATCTGGACCCATTTATAATAATTTCTTCTACCTTATTGAAAATAGGACAATTTGGCAATTTACCTTCTTGGAGTTCACTTGATAATTTGAGTAGAAGATTTCCTATGATAATTAATTGACTTTTGGAGAAATCTTGAAAAACAATTTTTTTTAATCTTGGCATGGATGAATGTTTTAGCAACATGATTAAAAATTCCAAATTCGATTCACTTACATCAACAGTTTCTATTAAAAAATGGAATCGTTCAAAAAACTGTTCAGCGTAGTAGGAATTTGGACCGTCGAATGAAATAGCTGGTAAAGAATAGACAATTCCAGTATTGATAATCACATCATAATAATATGGATCTTCACTAAAGAGAACCAATTCTTGGATTGTTGTATATTGCAGAATATTACCTACTAATTCTTGCGGTAATCTCCTCATATGTTGATCGAATTCTTCATCATCACTAGAATTAACAGATAAACGGATTTACAAAATTAAAAAATGTTTTTTTTTATTATTATTCTACATAAATAGCTTTTAAAAATGCACAATACTTACTGTTGATATTGAGGAGTCATCTTCTGAACACACACACAATGGTTGGTTTTTTTCATCTTTTTGGATGGCATGATTAAAAAACAAAAAATCAAATCAAAAACAAAAAAATTTGAAAAGTACACTCAGGTAGCAAGCGTGCGTAGATGTTCACTTGGTGAGATGCAGAGAGCAAATGGTAACTGAAGGAAATTGAGGGTGCCGTTTAAGTCGAACAAAGGGGTGTGTCAAAATAGGCAACCAATCAGAAGACCCCTTAAGTAAAAATATCAAGAGTGGGGTTCGAACCTTTTTTCTACCTCGCTATTATATTTTTTCCAATATTTTGATTTTCTTATTTTTTTTAATCTCTCTTTGTAAAGATAAAATTATAAATTTCTAATGATTTTATATTTAATTATTAAAAAGTCAGGAATTATAATTATTAAAAAAGTGAAAATTGTTCATAAAATAGCCTTTTAATATATGTTTAAAAAATGTACATAATATTTTTACTATCTCGCCAGATAAGGCTGAGAAAAATGTCTGTGTGTATATGTGTATGTAGACAAGTGTAGGAAGAAACGGTTTTAGCTAGAATAATGAAATTTGGTATACGGGCATTATTCAAAATTCGTAGTTTTCGATCAACTTTTGAGAAATGTAGCTCAACCGGAAAAGGGTCAATACCTACAACGTTTTGATGTTTTTTTCCTTTAAAGTGAGCGTAAAAATAAAGAAATATGTGAGATACTTTTTCCACGTGATTAACAATTGTATAAAACTGCTATATATAGAATTTCAGCTTGATTGAATCGCTGAAAGGACCGGAATTAATTTTCAAACACTGCAAATCATGTGCCATTAACAAAAAGCCAAACATGCGCTGGTTTAATAAAAATTATTTATTGATTTTAATTTATAATTAATTAAATTTAATTTAAATATAATATATTGTAACACATAGGTTCTTAAACTTATGTACTCCACGGACCCCCACTTGAAAAAATTTTTTTTGACGGACCCCCATCACAACTTTAGGTACTTTACGTCATTTTATTAATTAATTTCTGGCTTACGATCTCATAAGGACAAGGATATATGATGAATATTTCTAACAGTGATTGGTGAATAACGATTTTTTTGCATATTGTAGAACACATTTTATTAGAAATTATAATATTGAAGAAAGAAAATACAAACATTGTCATAGCAACAAATCTCACAAATTATAATGGGTACTTACATTAAATTCATATAAATATTTTATAATTTTTTTCAGAAAATATTAAATAAGAAATATTTTAAAAAATAACTGCATCTATCTCATTAAATATAACTTACATATTTAATGAGATGTATGCAGTTGTTTTCTTGAAACAAGAATCTCAATATCTGGCTTAATATTGGAAACTTTTAATCTAAGATCCGGCTCTACATTTAATTTGTTTCTATATTTAGACTTAATATAAAATAGTACCGAAAAAGCTTGTTCGCATAAATATGTTGTGCAGAATGGAATCAAGTGTTGAAGTGCTTTATTTGCAAGCGCAGGATAATCTGACCTGAGAAGTAACCAAAAGTTGCTCAATTCAGTTTTGTTAAATTTTAGTTTATAAGTTGTATCACATGATAATTCCACGAGAATATCTTGTTCAGGTGCAGATAAATGTTTAGCATTTGTAATTTCCATATTAAATGGATCTCTGATCCAGTTATTGCAAGGATCAGGAGTAGAAAAATACTTCCTGAAGTTGCTTTTCAAAGTAATTAAATGTTCAACAAATAATTGACGCGTTTGATTAAGCAATTTTTCACTGGAGCTTTCTATGAAATCATTGAGAGTTGGAAAAGACTCATATACACCGTTCTGGATGCGTTTCGACCACAAGTCGATTTTTTTAATCATTGCTTCTATTTTATCTTCAACTTTAAATATATTTACAACAGTACCTTGCAGGCTCAAATTAAGTTCGTTCAATTTTGTAAAAATATCAGTCAAGTAAGCCACCTTAGCTAACCAGATAAAATCATTGAAACATTCGGTCAGTTCAAAATGCGCATCTATTAAAAACAATCGTATTTCATCTCGAAGCTCAAAAAGGCGAATGAGTACTTTCCCGCGGGACAACCAACGTACATCTGTATGTAATAATAAATGTGTATGTTGACTACCCATTTCCTCACACAAAATTTTAAAAACTCTGGAATTAAGTGGACGAGCCTTAATGAAATTGACAATTTTAACTACTTCGTCTAATGTTCTTTTCAAATCTGGTGACATATTTTTGGCTGCTAATGATTCTCTGTGAATGCAGCAATGATTCCAAACAACCTGAGGCGCAACATTTTTAATAAGAGCAATCAATCCAGTTCTTGTACCTGACATTGCACGAGCACCATCAGTGCAAATTCCAACACATTTTGGCCACTCTATTTCATTTTCGGTTATAAAATTATTCAAACTGTTAAATATGTCATTAGCTGTCGTTCGTGAAGGTAGTGAATCACAAAACAATACATCTTCTTGTATTTGATTTTCAAACTCATATCTAATGAAAGCTAACAAATTGGCATTATTAGTGACATCAGTACTTTCATCCAATTGTAATGAGTAATAGTGACTTTTGCGCACTCTCGATATTAATTCTTCTTTTATATTACATGACATGTCTTCAATCCTATTCTTAACCGTATCATTTGATAATGAAATCAAATTTATATCGTTTGCTGCTTTAGTTCCTAACATTATATTTGTAATTACTTTTGTAGCAGGAAGAATTAATTGCTCTGCTATATTATGCGGCTTTCCTGCTTTAGCAATAAGTAGAGCTACTTCATATGATGCCATTACTGCTTTCTTACTCATACCACCAGATCCCGTCTTTACCATCAATTTCTGACTTGAATTAAGTTCTTCTTTTTTCATTTTAAAAAATTCGATAGACTTACTAACATGCTCGCTGTGCTTTGTTTGTAAATGACGTCTGAGATTAGCAGGTTTCATACTTTCATTGGATAAACTTTCCTGACATAGAACGCAGACTGGTCTTTCCACATCATTGTTGCAAATATAAGTAAATCCAAATGATAAATAATCATCCGAATATTTTCTAGTTTTGCGTTTCTTGGTAGAGTTTGCTGTTGATGCCTCATCATCTGATTCTTTCCGTTTCTGTGTTGAACCAGTTTGTAGCCAACGATCCATTTTATGGAGTAATTTATTAACATTGAACTACAATAATATAAATATAATATAAATATAATATAAATATAACGAATTATTATTTACTAGCTATGTTTTAATATGATTTTAAATGAATGTTTTAATATCATTTTAAATGAATGTTTTAAATCATTTTAATAAATGTTTTAAATCATTTTAAATAAATGATTTAATATCATTTTAAATGAATATTAATTTATATAATAAATATATTTCGTAATTTGATTCTAAAATATTATTAATTTCGTAATTTGATTCTAAAATATTATTAATTTCGTAATTTGATTCTAAAATATTATTAAAATAAATATTTTTTATTCATAAAACTAACTTATACTTACTCTCAAAAACAGCCTTTCTGGGAAATTGCAAAATGTGTTTAGTGTTTTTATAAAATAATGATCATGCAAATTACACTAAAAATTAAAAAAAATTATTAGCTATAATAAACTATTATTAGCTATAATTTAATTATAATTAATTAAATTAATAAAAATAATTTAAAGATACAACTCGTTGAGAAATGAACTTATAATTAACATTAATAAAAATAATTTAAAGATACAACTCGTTGAGAAATGAACTTATAATTAACATTTGCTTTAAAACTGTTTAAAACCCCAGAGTGGACGCTGACAATTTGGGTTTTTCCGGGTAAGACTGTTCCCTCCCCTGGTTTTCCCCAATAACAAAGTGAAAGAAAATTCCCTTATATGCCTCCCCTTCCGAGCCCCTAAGAGGGGTTATTTTAAAGGAACAATCGAAAAATGATTTTAAATGAATGAATGGATGAAAATTCAAATTTTATATATAGTTTTTTATATATGTTTATTTATTCACAAAAAATTAATTGACATAATTATCAATTTAATAAAATAAAATAGTATTATTAATAGTATTAAATTATAGCCGTAATTCTCTAGGAGGATATAGTTACACAATGAACTTTAAATATTTATATATGTATATATTTTTACGATGATTTTTTTCCGAGGACCGCGGACCCCCAGTAAAGGCTTCGCGGACCCCCAGGGGTCCGCGGACCACAGTTTAAGAACCACTGTTGTAACATATTCGCATGAATATGCTGCTTTTAATAAACAAAGATGCAGAAAATTCTAGAAAGATATTTCTAAATAACTTAAAAAAATTAAACAGGTAGAAAAAAGTGACTTAGAGAAAATATTTTCTATGAATAAATACAAATATTTCCTTAATACTATTATAAAAAATCATCAAATAATAACATTTTTTTTCTTAAAGTGGAATATATACATGTGGATATTATCTATTTTCAAAGGTTTGAAAAAGTCCTATTGTATTGGTTTGACCTTTTTTTCATTCTTCTACAAGTAAACAAAATTCAATTGTTAAAGAACAAGGAACCAAGTTAGCAAAAAAATAGTTTCATCGATATTTCAGATACCTGAATATTTTTATTCTTGAAAAATGATTTTAAAAATTAATATATAAATATTATCATTTAATATAATATAATAATAAACGATAAAAATATAGTCCTGAAATATGAATTTATTTGTATTTAGGATCAGAAAATGAAAAAACATTATATATAATACATACATTTATCCCACGTAATTAAAAAAGTAGATTTTTCCATAAAATATTTGTAAAAATCACGCTTTTACTATAAATTCAATTTAAATAATTAAGATATCGGGGATATATGTATTAATTTGTGTTTAGAATCAGAAAATGAATAAAATGATATATAATATATAAATTTATCATTCGTATTTGAAAAAGTATTTTTTCCCTAAGATTTTTGTAAAAAAATCACGCTTTATCTATGAATTCAATGAAAATAATTAATATAACGATGAAATATGACTTGATTGGTGTTTAGAATCCGAAATGGAAGAAAATGATAAATTTATTATTAAAAATACATAACTGTATAGGGTTCCGCGACTCCAGAAAGTTTGAAGACCATTGATGTATAGGAAAGAAATAATTATTACATTAGAACCCATTTTCTCACAATCTTATTTGAAATATATTATTATATCAATATTAAATCGTTAAATCGTGTTCATTTTGACGTGGTGACTACACTAACATGTCGACCCGTTTCGGGAGGTTGATAGACTTAACCACAATGGTCTATCAGGAGGAGTGTGAATTCTGGTAGGCAGCTATTACCAGCATATCGCGATTAACAATATCCATTCACCTCAAGACGAGGAATTTCACCTCTGAGCTACATGACACTAGTAGACACTGACATGAACGGGGGTTAAAAGAAGGTATTATGCGCGGATGGGATTGAGAGTGAGCCGATTGGGCACACTTTTAAACTGGATCAAAGTCACGTGGACACACTTCAACTGATTCGTGTTGGGAGAGAAGTAGATATTTAAAGGGGTCTCAGGCATTAGTATTGGTGTCAAAGAATAATGAGTCTAGTCCCTATGTGGGAATGTTTATCTTATCCTTATCTTATTTTGACTTTGCCTTCCACCAGATGTTTGTAACATAATCCCTGTGTGAGCCTTCATCAGAATGTTTATGTTTATGCGATAACATAATTTATATATATATATATATATATATATATATAGGTATATAAATTGTTTTGTTTTATATAAAATATTTTTTATATCATTCCTAAACTTTAATAAATGCTTTCTATTTTATAGAATATTTTAAAAAAATTAACAAAATATTAATTAAGAAAAACGTGTTTTATTAATTTTTTTTTTCTAATCCTTTGTTTCAACACCACAGAATATGAAAATATCCCTTATAATTATAAATTTTTAATCAAATAGAAAATATTTTTAATATTTTTTGTCTTTATTTATTTAAATTAATATTTGATAATAATTATTTTAACTGATCTTAATTTTTTTCATTATTATAAAATATTATTAATTTAAATATTGAGAAAAAAAACATTCGTGGATTCTAATTAATAATGATAACAATGAAATATGAATTTATTCGTATTTATTATCAGAAAATGAAGAAAATTATATATATTACATAAATTTATCTCTCGTATTTAAAAAAGTATTTTTTTCCCTAAGGTGCAGAAAATTCTAGAAAGACATTTCTAAAAATCTTTTTTGTTGGTTTGACCTTTTTTCATTATTCTACAAGTAAACAAAATTCAATTGTTAATGAACAAGCGAAATAGTTTCATAGATTTTTAAAATACCTGAATATTTTTCTTCTTATAAAATTATTTTAAGATAATATATAAATTATAATTTATTATAATATAATATTATACGATAAAAATATATTCTATAAATATATATAGTACAGGTGTGTGTGAGTATATAAATAGTGTTGTTTTATATGAAATATTGTTTATATCATTCCTAAGCTTTAATAAATGCTTTCTATTTTATAGAATATTTTAGAAAAATTAACAAAATATTAATTAAGAAAAACGTGTTTTATTAATTTTTTTTTCTAATACTTTGTTTCAAAACACCCAATCAAGAATATTTTTTTTGTTTTTTTATTTAAATAAATATTTGATATTAATTATTAATTATTATAATATATTATATTAATTTAAATATAGAAAAAAAATATTCATGGATACCTAGGCATAAAAAAATGAATATTCATCAAAAATTTTAATAATATATTTTTTAATATTTTTATGATGTAAAATGAACGAATTTATTATTTATTTTTAAAAATTTCATTTTTTAATTTTACCGTCAAAATTATGAAAGGTTGGCCGACGATGACCCTCCGTTGTCGGCATAAAAAAATAATTATTCATCAGAAATATCAATAATATATTTTTTTAATATTTTTATGATGTCAAATGAACGAATTTATTATTTATTTTTAAAAATTTCATTTTTTTAATTTATTGTAAAAATTATGAAAGTTTGGCCGACGATGACCCTCCCTTTAGGGCATAAAAAATAATTATTCATCAAAAATTTTAATAATATATTTTTTTAATATTTTTATGATGTAAAATGAACGAATTGATTATTTATTTTTAAAAATTTCTTTTTTTAATTTTACCGTCAAAATTATGAAAGCTTGGCCAACATAAAAAATACTTATGAACTATAGACGGATGAAGTAATATGAGATATAATTGCGGCTTAAGACCAAATCGTTCAATATTAATTAATATATTTTCATTATGACAACCACAAATTCAAAATTTCTGTTCACTAATTATTTGTAGACTTTAGTAATATATATATATATATATATATAAATTGTTTTGTTTTATATGAAATATTTTTATATCATTCCTAAGCTTTAATAAATGCTTTCTATTTTATAGAATATTTTAAAAAAATTAACAAAAAATAAATTAAGAAAAACGCAAATGCCAGTCTTCCATTTAACCCCTAAAAATATAATTTTTTTTTTATTTTATTTATAATCAAGATTTTGGATGGATTATTTCTTTGAAATTTAATCATGATGAAAAAAAATAAACATTAAGATGATTTCAGACCAAATGATAAATTATCCAAAAAGGGAAATAACTATTACCAATTATTTATTAGTATTTTGCAATTTTAATATTATTATTGAAATTGTAACGTTTAAAATTACGCGCTCGAGCTTCCCTCTGGTGATGAGTGACTGTCGATTGTTGTCAAGCTCACTTTTTTTTTCTGCGTTGCCGATGTCCAGTGGCGTACCTAGGGGGGTGCGGTGGGTGCGGTCCGCACCGGGCGGCACTTATCTTGGGGCGGCATTTTTTATATTTAGTTATAGTTGTAAAAAGCAACTTATTCATTTCATATTTATTTTTTTTCTTTCTTGAATAATAAATGATTATTATGATTATTATAAGTTTACTATTTGATTTATATAAATTATGATTAACTATATGATTTCGAATATTATTCCTCGGTGTATATAAATGCATTTTAGTGTAAATTTTGAATTCTAATTCCAAGAACAGGATAATAATTTTATTTTATTGTATTCATTAAAATTCGTTGAATTCGTAAACGCATCTTTACGATTTTGTTCGGCAATTTTTCCTAACTAAAATTTTTTGATATCAGTTTATAAATGTCATTTATTTTGAAAAGTTTATATGATTACTTTGAAGTGATATACCAATATTTTTTTAAATCATCGATTTTTCTTTTGAAAAGCAGGGCCGGCGGAAAAAAATATAAATATAAATTTTGAGAGCATTATACACGATTTTTCTAGTATGAAAGCTAGAAGAGTAAATATTATATTAATATGTTTACAAGTGCATACAAATATGTGTAAAAAATTTACTCTCTGTGTATTAATTAATATTGATTAAATAACTTAATAATTGATTTATGTGCATTAATTTATAAATTTATAAATACCACTATTTGATTGACTTATAATAAAAAGGGCGGCAAACTGGAGATCGCCCCGGGCGGCAAAAGTTCTAGGTACGCCACTGCCGATGTCTCTCTTTTGAATTTAGAAATTTAAAATATCTTATCATCTCTAAAGTATATATATGAATCACTGCTCAAATTCAAAAATTATCTTTTGTCACGGTGAGTAAAAGAAATAAAAAAATAACTAATTGTAAACATATATATATTATTCATAATTTACTACTAATTTACTCCTAATTTGTTCATTCTTTATTTTAGTTTTTTATAATAAGTATAAGTATTTGTATTATGTTGCCATCCCGGCCGAATAAATAAATTATTTAATTCATCAATTTTTTTTTATTTTTATTTTTCCTTGTTATTTACAAATGGCGCCCGAAACGTGGGACTGGCAGCCTAATCAACAAGACTTTCGAATCGAACAAGATAGAAGGTACCGTCTCTTGAATTATCACTTAACAACTTTTTTGTTGAAAAGATATTTCTTCCTTCCAATTTCATATTTTATTATTATTTAAAACAATTTCTTATATTATTAATATTTCTTATATTATTAATATAGTTAATTATTTTGTATATTAAAAGAAGAAAATAATCCTTTAATATTTCAAAGTATAAATATCATTTCAAATATTAAATAACTATTTTGATCTAATTTCATTTAATTTAAATTATTTCTAAAATCTAAATTAATTTATCTATGTATAAAATTTACATAATTTATTAATAATAATAATAATAATAATAAAACATTATATAAATACAAAAAAAAAATATTATATATATTCTTTTGTAAACTTACCGTGACATTGAAATTTAACTTAAACTTTTTATTTTTGAATTTTTTAAAATTTTCTTTGCTCTACCTAATAAATAATAGATAGATATTTACTATATTTCCAGAAAGCTCACATATCCTTCTCATAAACTTATTCACAATGGAGATTAAGCATGAAGAAAATAATATTATCCTCCAAGCCGAAAGAGAAGATATATTTACCCTCATTAACGATATATATAAAAAGTCCAAAACTTACTATAGAGACAGTAGAATCATTCCGCATTTACTATGAGAGACTCAATGAATTAGAAGTCGAATTTATAAATGTTCAGAATAAAATTCGTCTGCATAATGTGGTAGTATTAGCGATCGACGATAGGAAGGGAAGGGTTATTTTCACACCAAATTTCACATGAGGAGATTTTTTTACATGTCTCCATAAATCATGCACTTTGTATTGGTTTTATCCTCGGGAAAATCATCTTTATTAGTTTTTTCTTGATTTAAAATTATATGACGTCATCCAGCCATTCATGAGGTCACAGCCTGGTCTTACATATATATTATAAATAAAATAAAATTAAAAATATTTATGTTATATGCCTATATGTTTTTTATTACATTAATAGATATATTAAAATTATTTGAAATTGTTTCTGTGGCTGGAAATTAATTTACTTCAAACGTCGGTCGGTTCGGACCTGGCCACAGGTCAACTTTTTATTTTTGAATTTTTTAAAATTTTCTTTGCTCTACCTAATAAATAATAGATAGATATTTACTATATTTCCAGAAAGCTCACATATCCTCATAAACTTATTCACAATGGAGATTAAGCATGAAGAAAATAATATTATTCTCCAAGCCTAAAGAGAAGATATATTTACCCTCATTAACGATATATATAAAAAGTCCAAAACTTACTATAGAGACAGTAGAATCATTCCGCATTTACTATGAGAGACTCAATGAATTAGAAGTCGAATTTATAAATGTTCAGAATAAAATTCGTCTGCATAATGCTACCACATCTGATAAATCTCTTTGTTTAGAGACCACACAAACTAATTGCGCTACCTTTAACTTAATTGACGCCACAAAAGAAAATTATTTCAAATTTCGAAAAGCTATTCCTCCAGAGACAACTTAGAATCATTCCGTAGCGTCTAGGGCAACTAATAGTAATCCTTCATCAATTAATAATCTACCTAAATTAGAATTACCTACATTTTCAGGCAAACTGGACGATTGGCCTGAATTTATTATTTCTATTCTATTTCTATTATTCGAAAATCGACTGAAATGGTCAGCTAAAAGATGTAAGTACTTCTTTGAGGAGCGGTTATTTGAAAAACCTCCAATTGTATCGATTGACATTATTTCGTAGGGCTCTATCGCGGGACCCAATTGGGATAACAGGCCTATCTCTCTACCTCTACAAGACATTTCTTTTGCAAATTTCACATCCGTTATATAATTCTCTTATTAATTTGTCCATGTTCTTAAAATAATAAAATGGGCGTATTTTTGCGGCAATGTGCCCTGCGCCAATATGACCGTATTTCAAATGAATTTTCCTTATCATCTCAAATACAAAATCATCTGACACAAGAATTCTTTCTTTACCTCTCAATTTTTTATATATAAGATCTTCTCTTTGAATTGTGTGTTTTTCATTTGAGAATATATGTTCATTTTGTTTCTGATTTTGGTGGAGATCTTCGATCGAATTCATGTTCACTATTTGAAGGACCTCATCTGTGTTTTCGAAAGACTCAAGGACTGGGTTCCTTGAGAGGGCATCTTTTCTTGGTTCGTTATACCTGGTGAGTATTTTATAGTGAAATCATACTGGGATAGATAGTAAACTAAGTCACCTAATTCTTCATCCGTACGGGATTTTATTTTTAAATTTTCTAGTGGTTTATGGTCTGAAATAACCATGAATTTTAGGCCAATCAGCCAATGTTGCCAATATTGGATTGCCTCTTTTATTGCTAAACATTCTAAGAATATAGCTTTCTTCTTTTTTTGTGTTGTAGTCAATTTCTTAGAAAAATATGCAACAGGATGTAACTGTCCATTATCTTGCGTTTGTTTCATAATTGCTCCTATCCCTAGACCACTTGCTTCTGTAAATAAATATGTGGGACGGTTCGGGTCAAATATTGCTAAAATTGGACTTTTGCATAAATATTCTTTTATGTCTCGAAATATTTTGTCATTTTCCTTTGTCCATTGAAAAGGTGTGTTATTTCTCAAAAGATTGTGCAACGGTTCTAGTAATTTTGTGCTATTTGGTATATATTTATGATAGAAATTTATTTTGCCTAAAAATTGTCTTATGAATATTATTATTATTATTATTATTATTTGCGTTTGGACCATCTAGGATCACGCAAAGCTCCCATACATTTAAGGGTATTGATGTTAAGTGGGCCCATATATGAATGTTCTTTAGGTGTTAACTTTATTCTTCATTTTGTGTGCTCGTGAAGATCCGGATCCTCCAGGTGACGGGTAAATTGGGTACCACCTGGAGTTATTCTCATCACGATCTATTGTTGCTTATGGTTGCTTGTTTTTGAAGTAGTCCTGCTGGTGCAGGGCTCTATAGAACCAGGGCTTGTCAGTTCCTGGAGATATATTTATTTAAAAAATATACTTTTACTCCAATTCCACTAATTAATTATTTTTTTTAGTGGTTTAATCAATAACTTCTTGATAAATGATTTGTAATTAATTAAAATTTATGTATAATACAAATTTTATCTTAACAGACAAAAGTGTTAAAAAAAGAATGTAATAAGAGTTCCATCAGCGATTTTTTCTTTCCTACTATAGCTTTGCAATATCCACAATTTCTGCCAAACTTTTCATTTTCCAACCAGCAAAGACAACAGAATCATCATAATTATTATCAAGCAACTGCTTCGGCTACACCTCCAAATCTAATGTTAAATTCTCAAAATATATATCCTTATCAAAACAATCAATGTATGTATAATTCAATTATAAATCATTTTTTTAATCTTGATTAATTTTATTATGAATGATACAAATTATTTTTTTAAATTATATTAAACATAAGATCTTTTTTGTTTCAGTATATTATAATGTAGCACAAAGACCTGCAGCCCCTGCAGTGACTGGACAACAAGTTCAACAGGGTGCGCAAACTCAGTCATTACCTCTTATACAACAGCATCCAATGCAACTTTCTATGGTAACAATGCCAATGCAACCTGTTTCTACAGGTCAACAACCTCAAACTCAAACTCAGAAAAGTATATTTTCAACTAATTTACTTATTTATCATAATAATTATTCACATTTAAATATTATTAATTTACAAAATTTATTTTTTAGATAAAAGACAAAGAAGAACTCATGCTGTAGATATTGTTGATCCTAAAACAATGCAGGATATAACTCCTGAATTATTTGATAATAAAGAATCTTCTCCTCCACGATCTGGAGAAAGTAGTGCTAGGGAAATTTTTGAATCGTGGCTGTTTCCGCACCGAACACATTTAGGGGAACGGAAGCAAAAGTTCTTGGTATGCCCGAATTGTTGGCACCGGTGACATTGCACGATGTCTCGCTTGGGGTAAGGAGATTCAAAGATGACGATGGTAATTAAAATATTTTTTATCCCATATATGAGTTTGTTGTTGCTCTTGAGTTTTAGGTCTATGGAGAAGAGTGGTAGTCCGACTTTTGTAGATCTATGCCGGATGTTCGAGATATTCTTTGCTTCGTGTCCCAGTTCCAGTAGAGCATCCTTTATTTCTTGAGTATTAGTGGAGGGGTGAATATTTCTCAATATGACTCTATAGGGTCTCTCTTCCTTTAGTTGGTAAGTGTGAAAGTTGGTGTTTTTATCTTTGAGGGCTTTTATTATTTTTCTAAAACTTTCCGGGCAGCTAGGTTGAATTTTAACTTCCTCAGCTCTGGTACATTTTAAAGTCTATGAACCTGGGACAATGTTATTGAGTAAGGCTCTAAGTGGTTGTATGAGTTGAACCCCAACGACAAAAATTGGAGGTGGTTTTGGTTTGGAGTTTATGATTGTAGGTGTGGAGGGGCTACTCTCCTCTGTACGTATAATTTCAAATTGGTTAGCTGTGGGAAGCGGGGGTGGCTTATTAAGCCAGTAAGTTTCGAGTTTGGATTGTTTAAGGGTTTTTTGAGGAGGTGAGTTGGAGGCTTGTAACGTCCTTTTTCTTGAGTCGATCACTGACCACTCAGTGTTTGGCGTAGAAATACTGGACTCCGAAGTAGATATAGTTTCAAATGAAAGCAGAGGATCAGTGTGTCTGGACACGGTGTTATCACTTACTTCATTTAAGGAGGAAGACCGGTGTCTCTCCAGAGGTAAAGAAAAATGACTCGTGCTAGGTGCAGACACAAACTTGTTTTCTGTAGCTAGTGGGCTGGCACGAACGCAGTCAGCATCAAGAATGGGTGGTTTCTCCTTGGGTCCTCCTGGTGGACTTCTGGGTAAGCCCTTTTTGGCGAAGGGGTTAAGAGCCTCCTTCTGTCCTGGGAACACCATGGTGTGACACTGGATAATTCACTATTGATTGATAAGTATTTAGAAACGTTCAAGTTTTTCCCTCTCTGTATCTTAACAAAAACATTGCTACTATTTATATGTATATGTAGAAGAGAGAAAAAAAAAAGCAAAAATTCTCTATATAAATTTATATATTTGTATAAAATTTATATAAAAATAGACTATTTCTATCGAATTATATAAAAATAGTTGACTTAGAGGAGAGCGGATTAGATTTGATCCGTCTTACTCGACAGCCAAGAGAGAACTGAAAAAAATTGAATCTTAAAAAGAAAAAAAAAAAAAAAAAAAATTTATGAATATTCTAAATTGTAATTTTTCCTAACAATCATACTAATAGATAAGTTATATATTTTTCCTCCAAGATAAATAATTTATATATTCTAATTAGAATTGATTTTAAATGAACCACTAGACTATTTTGATTAAAGAAAGGTTTATGGAATTTAGTCCTTTGTAATTGGGACGCATTTTGAGTTTTTCTGCTTTCTTGTTACGCATTAATTTTAGTGATTGCGTATTTATTCATGTTAAGGAGTTTGAAGAATTTAGATATAGCGAGTTTGTTTATGTTTACCAGTTAACAATCCATTTTTTTTTCTTCAATAATAAATTTGAAATAATAGGCAGTACCCTGGTAATTTTATCAGGGGATATTAAATATGGGTTGTCTCAAATGTTTTTGCTTCTGTAAGGTAAATTAATTGAAATTTTTTACTAATTTTCACGCCTGACATAAACATAATAAATTAGAAATATGGGGGTATATAATTTTCACTTCAAATTTTTATTATTTTAACATTAACATAGAGAGACACATTTTTCTCTTATTCATCAATTTTTAAACACAATTATCGAAAAACGATGAATAATTTTCATTTATTAGGTTTATTTCAGGTATTAGGTTCAAAGATTTAATATATTATAAAGATTCATTATATAGTTCATTCATTCACGAGCCTTAAATTCTCGAAATTGAGATTCTTAAAATAAATTCTTAAGCAAATTTTATGATTATTATTAAAACTGATTTTTTTTTTCTAGAAACGCTCTGAGAAAACTTCCAAGTCGAAAGATCGGGAGCGTCCTAGTGCGGCTCCGGGGAGCAATGCTCCGTCAAACGAGACTTTGTCTTGTAATACTGGTCCAATTCCGAGGGAAATCCCCTTATCAAATATTGCATCTAACGAATCTTGCCGTTTTGTTCCTGCGGGATATCTTGACGGGTAAATCATTTTCAATAATAAGTTTTTTTAGGTTGTTCCATATTTAACTTAAATAAAATATTCGATCTAGTTAATAAAAATAGAAATAATTAATTTATATATAAAATTAATGGAAATAAAATCACTTTTTATCACAAAAACATTTAAAGTTTACATCTAAAACTGATCTCATATACATATATATATATATATATAAACAAGAATTTCCTTAATTGCTATCTTAATATTTTAATTCTCGAAACTAGTCTTGTAATTTTCCATTTTTTCATTTCATTATATTAATTTCATGATCCGCTTTTATTATAATTATAAATATTTCATTCTTTTAACAAGTAATTTGTCTTTTATGCTAATATATTTTAATTCAATTATTTTTCTTCTAATATTTTCCCATTTGATATATATTTGATTCCATTTAATTCATACATTTAATTATAGTAATCATGATTCCATTCCATAAAAGTTATTATATATTATAAATTTTAAGTGAAAAAAACAAATTTGATAAGAGTAGGAATTTAAAATTCACATAAATTAGTTTTATTATAGAGAACATAGAAAAAAATAAAATATTACAAAAATGATACTGGTTAAATGCGTTTACTATGGATATTTAATAAATATAATTTAGATTGTCTTCATTAAAAATGGGACTTTTTTAAAAAACAAATTATATTGAAAATAAATTAAGTAAATTAGAAATATATATTTTGTTTTAATATAATATTGATGGTTTCAGATTGGTGAAACCTTCTCCATCTAAAGATTCGATTCCTACTAGTGGTTTCACCACCACTAAAGCTGAAAATAATGCTTTACCTGTAGAATTTTCACCGTTACCTGATTTATCAAATGTTCAACCTGCTGAAACTACTCATTTTCAGGCTGATGTAAATTCTAATTCTAGCGATGATGAAAGTAAGTACCATTTATTTATGTATCATATAAGTGAAATAGATAGTTTTATATTTTTAATTATTAAAATGACGAAACTAGAGTTGTTGAAATAATGTATTAACCAACTTTTTAAAGTTTCAATTCTAGAAGACTTTCTTTTATTATCAAATTTAATCAAAGTTTTTTGAAAAATAGAAAAATTTTTCTATTTTACATTTTGATATTATTCAGAAAATTTGCAATTGTCTTGGCAGAAATTGCATTTTTGAAAACTATTTTAGTTTTTTGCACTTATATATATTGAATATTATTGCAGAATTTTTGAATTAATTTTTAATATAAATAAACATTTTCTAAATTTGTTTTTTTTTATTTGATTTTCAGGTTCAAACGAGAAAAAATCCAAAAGAGGAAGTCAAGTTGGAAGTACAAACACTTCCGTTTTCAATACAACCTCCAAAAGTGTTGAGCCTGAATTGTCGGATAGTGCTACTCCAACAATTGATCAACTTGTTTCTGGAGAGCCATCTCCTCCTGTATCTGCCAACCAGGCCCCAACTATAATGAAAGATCTTTCATCTATAGAAGATGAAAAATATTTAGAAGTTAAAACTTCTAACAATATACCTTCACAAATTGAAGATAAAAATTCCAATATATCCAATAGTATTTCGAATTCTTCTTCAAGACCTGAATCACCTACAATTCAAAATAATAATTTTGAGCAGAAACTAGCCGTTGTTCCAAACATGTTTCTTAAAGCTAATGAATCATCTGAAAATGATGAAAAAGAGAAATTAGATAATAAAAATGATATAAATACAGAAACTACAGAAACTACTAATCACTTAACCGAAACAAAAACTGAACCTTCAGTTCCTGTTGTAAACAAAACGGAGCCAACTCCTCGAAGTAATCTTAAATATTCACAAGGTAAATTTTTATTCCTGGCCAAAATTTGCAATATATATATATATATATAATTACATTTTTATATTTTGTATTTCTAAATAATTGATTTTTGACATTTAGATCAATGGAGCCCGGTTAATCCTCTTGGTAAAAAGAAATATGGCCGAGAATTCCTTTTGGAGTTAATGAATGATCCTGAATCAAAGAAGAAACCTGATAATCTTCCAGATTTAGATGTTGTTATGAATAGTACCAGGGTAAATTATTTTCTATTTATTACTTGTTATTTTAAAAAAATAATTATTAAATTATTCTTTTAAAATAATAATAATAAAGTAATAATAATATAATTATTCATTTTACAGGATTGGACTTCTCAACAAAGGACTTTTGATCGAATATCCAATATTCGTAATCAACATGATTTGCTTGCACCCACTTTTTTGAGAAGTGGAAACAATGCACGGCCTGTAAATATCAAATTTTAAAATTTAAAATTTCTCAACTAATAAAAATAAATATAAATGAATTTACAAATATTTTTTTTTATATTCGATAGCAAACCTTATCAAAACGAAATAGTCAACAAGGCAAGCCTAACAAAGGAGGAAAACAAAATTTGATTCAATTTTCAATATCACTCAAAGAAGATGTTAAGCTTCATGAATCAGATAATGCTTGGAAACCTGGAAGATTTAAAGGAACTTCCATACCTAATGTAGATAATGAAATTCAAAAAACAGACGATTTATATAAAAGAGTTAGAGGTGTTTTGAATAAATTAACACCTCAAAAGTTCGATATTTTGGTAAATCAAGTTAAAGAATTACCGATTGATAATTCACAAAGATTGAAAGGTGTAATCGATTTAGTTTTCGATAAGGTGTGTATTAAATTAATCACATTTTTTTAATAAATTATTATTTTCTTTTTATTTTTATATTTCTAGGCCGTCGATGAGCCATCATTTTCAGTTGCTTACGCTGCAATGTGTAAAGTTCTTCAAAACATGGCGGTCCCAAATTCTTCCAATACAAAACCTGGTGAAAAAGTTGAAACGGGTAATTTTCGAAAAATTTTAATCAATAGATGTCAAGAAGAATTTGAAAAAAATAAAGAAGCAGAAATTGATAAAGATAAAAAGCTTGAGGAAATTAAAAATTGTGTAGATCCCGTAAGTTATTATATTATATATACAGATTAAATAAAACAATAAAATGATTACATTATTTAATGAAAGTAGTGAACCTAAAAATATTTTAAGGATAATTTCTTTATGATTAAATATAATTAATAAAAAATGAAAATATTAATAAATCGTTCTTTAATAATTGAAAAAAATTGTATTTTTAGGAAAAAAAGAAAGAATTACAATTGCAATTTGATGAAGATTGGAGAAAAATTCGAATGAAATCCTTGGGAAATATAAGGTACTAATAATTTGTTTAATAGAAAAGAAAGATTGAATATTTATTTAGAACACTTGTCTTTTTCTTCTATTAAAGTCGGGTGTATCAGAAGTTGTATAAAAAATTAATAATGAATTATTGTTAATTTGACTTTTTTATTTAATGATTTTTATATTTATTTAAAATGATAAGCCTATAAAATAATGATAATTTTATATGATAAATTATTTCTTAATTTATTTTTAAATGATGAAACTATTTTTTATGTCAGACTAGAGTTTCTGAGTATCTTTGACGATTTTAAAATCTGAACATTATAAATTAAAGTTTCTATTTCTTCTCTTATATGTTCATCTATTTATCTAAATGATAACTACATATATATTTTTAGATTCATTGGAGAATTATACAAATTATCGATGTTGACTGTAAATATAATGATCCGATGTATCAAACATTTACTAAGCGGAGGTGATGAAGAAAGTTTAGAATGTCTATGTAAATTACTTACGACAATTGGAAAAGATCTTGAAAGTAAAAGTAATAATAATTATCAGGTAATTATTTAATAATTTTAATCTTTCTATTATATATAATTATTTTTTAATTTTAATCTTAATATTTTTTTTTAGGATCTCGGTCCCTATATAGATCAAATGAAACAGCTTGCAAATCGAAGAGGAGAAATTTCATCTCGGGTCCGTTTTATGGTACAAGATGTGGAAGAATTGCGATTAAATAAATGGGTTCCCAGAAGAGATGAATCTAATCCAAAAACTATCGATCAAATTCAAAAAGAAGCTGATCGTGAAAGAGAGACGATAGAAACTCTTAATTTAAATACTATGAATACTCCTCGAAAGGATGATAGACTTCAAGATCGTAGAAAACTTAGTAAGTTCGCTCCTATTGACTTTAAAATGAAAAATAATGTAAAAACATGTCCACTCAAGTTAGATTTGCCTTAAAAATAAATAATCATTAATTATATATTAAAACCATTGATTGATATTGGTTTCTTGTGAATTCATTAATTTATCAAAAATTAAATTTTTACAGAAAATGAGGAATGGCAATCGGTATCTTCGAGAAGGCCTGCTCCTTTTGATTTAACAAAAATTAAACAATTAAAGGTTAGTTAGTTAACACTTTATTTTTAATATAATCTCAAATTTTCATCAAAATAATTTTTTAATATATATTATTTCGAAAATTATAAATAATTTACTTTAACATCCTAATAATATATAATATAATCAACATTATTGAAATAAATTTATTATTATTTTGTTTTAAAGTTCACTTTTCTTATAATGTTTTTCTCTTATATAGCAAGGTTCACTTGATACCCATTTAGAACTTGGCTATAAAGGCAAATTTTCACAATGGCGCAGAGGAGTTTCCACGAAAACGGATGAGAAAAAATCAGCTTCATTTAATAGTAACAAATTTGCTGCATTAGATACAAGTGATGATAAACGTTCTTCAGATCTCATGAGATCTTCAAATACTTTAGGATTGGACGTAGAAAGTGAACGTAAAAGAATGCTTAGCTCACATAAAAATGAAGGTAAAACCATAAATGCATAATAATGATAATAAACTATTTATTTAAATTTTTAGCAATACCTTATTTTATTTGAATATTTTTCAATTTAGCTAGAGCAACTCCTCCGGTTTCTCGTTCTAATTCAAGGGATAATTCATCATCATCACATAGAGATGCCCATAATTCTATCCCTTTTTCAAATGTTGGGATATCCCCATCAGTAACATCTTCAAGTGGAGTTGGACAAACTTCAAATATTACTCCAACTACAAGACCAATTATTCCTCCAAATACATCACATAATCTCAATTCAACATCTGGACTATTGAAAGCTCCAGTAAAATTAGATGAAAATCAACTGAAACTACATACATCAAATATTCTTGATGAATATTTATCAAACGACAATTTAAAAGTAATTATATTTTCTTGATTCATACACACTTTTATGTATATATATATATGTAATATATATGATGAATATTCTTTTTCTTAATAATTTCATTGAAGATTTATTTTGGAATTCCTCGTTACTGAATTTTATATAGATTTTAAATTATATATATATCTTATTATTTTCTTTCAATTAATTATAATTATTTGAATTATAGGAACTCTCAGATAATGTTCTTGAGGAATTAATTGAAGAACAACGATCTGAATTTGTTAATATTTTACTTAACCTTGGAATTGAAAGATCGGTTAATGTTCGCGAAAGCATTTCTAAAATGTTAATACATCTTGTATCCAATGATATTTTGAAAGTTGATGATATCTTGAATGGGTATGTTTAAACTTAATTTTTATATTTAATTAATAATTATTTATATTATTTTAATATTATTTATATTTTTAGTTTTATGGATATATTTGAAATAGCTAAAGATATTATCATTGATGTTCCCAAGTTTTGGAACTTTGCTGCGGATTTCCTTGGTAATTAAACTTTTTTAATATTTTTTTTTCCATCTTAAGTATTTTATATATATAATAAATAATTTAAACATGATGATAATTTATTTACGGATCTCTATGATGGATTTAAGCTCAACAGGGCTGAAAAAACTAAATTATTATTTTGATTTGATATATTTCTATAATAAGTTATTATTTAATGTATTTTCATTTTTTTTAGCCCCACTTATTACTTCGAAATCCATTTCTTGGGCTCAATTCCGAGATGCTATTAAAATGAAAGATATTGATTGTTCTAAACTTCTTCCTCATTTATTTCAAATAATTGTGAAGACTCAGGTAATGAATAATAAATCACAGTTTATATTATTTATAATTAATTTTACATGCATATTTTAATTTTGTATTTTAAATAAAATGATGAAACATAACTTTTTAAGTCAGACTAGAGTTTCTGAGATAACTTGATGAAAATTGATTCTGAGGGAAAAAAAAACTATTTTTTATGTATAAATAAATTTATAAAATTTAGTATTTATAAAGAAAATAGAGAAAATGGTTTATTTTTGCGAATTCAACAATTATTTTTTTTGTTTTAGAATCCTGCAACTATACGTCAAGAAATGGAATCTCAAAACGTTGAAATTAAAGATTTTATTTCTGGTGAAGATGTGGCTAAATATATGAAAGAAATATGTATCTATATATTATAATAAATAACAAATAACAAATTTCAAGCACTTTAAATTAATTTTTATTCTTTAATTTTAATAGTAAAGTATTTTTATTATTAACATTAACCTATTATTACCCTTGTGCATTTATTATTAATTTATCAATTATTATTGTTTTAACAAGAGATGTCACAGAGAGTGAAATTATTACAAAAATCAAACAGTTATTAAGAGATGAAACTCCAAGAGCGGTGCTAGATGCTTTCTCTGATTGGGCTAATGTAAGTTGAATTTTCATAGTTGATTATTTTGACATGAATTAATTATCATTTGAATATTAAATTAAATATTTTGACATTTCTTATTTAATTTTCTACCTAATCTATAAACCATTAAAATTTAAATTGATTATTAATAAAATAGAATCAGTTTTGGCCATTATTATAAGTTTTGATACAAATTGATTAAATATAAAATGATGATACAATTTTGAAGTCAGACTAGAGTTTCTGACAAATCTTGACGAAAAAATGAATCTGAGGAAAAAAAATTTACAGTATAATTTTTATTTACTTTCTACTATTTTATGTTACATTTCAACATAGTTGCCCTTTAGGATATATTGTTATAATATTGTTAATCTATGTAATGTATATTCTCTTGAAGATAAATGTCGGTGCTGGCGTTAAGAAACCCGCCTTTATTCGTGCCTTAACTACAGCAATTTGTGATGTTTCGTTAACGCGTAAGTAAATAAATAGAATTAATATGTCTAATTATACAGGCAAGTTATATAAATTTGTTGGTAATTATTACTAAGCCAACTTTCAACTAACTTGCAAAATTAAAATAAAGAACGTTTGAGAGAATCAACTACTTATTGGTCGAATCTTATCGATTTCTTAGACATAATAACATTTATTATATATATTTATAAAATAGATTTTATAAGATTGTTTGTTTTTTTAGGGTCACCTAATTCAATTCAATTAAACCAAGATTGTTTCAATTCCCTAAATATACTTTTTACTAAATACATTGACTCTAATCCAACTTTAGAATTACAATGTATATATGCAATACAAGCATTTGTCAATAAACTTGAACATCCTCCTAGTAAGTAATTTTATTTAATTTTATTGAAACCTCTATTTTATATAATAAATATTATTATTTGTCTTAATATCAATTCAATTTTTTTAGGTTTATTAAATGATATCTTCAGTCAACTATGGGATGGATCCATTATTAGTAATGAAGCCTTCTTTCAATGGGAACTTTCACAAGATCCAGCAGAAAAACTAGGAAAAGCAGTCGCAGTTAAATCTGTAGTTCCTTTATCCATTTCGATGAGGGAAACAGAAGAATCGGATGAAGACTGCTCATAGACAACATCCGATCACTAATTTTGGAACAACATAATTTATTATGTCTAAATTTTCGTAAATATTAATAAAGATATCCTACTCGAATGAATATTTTTCTTGAGATGAAATAATTCTATAAGTTTAAGAGATAGATTATTTCTGAAAAAAACATATAGATTAATTTTATTTATATAAATCTATAATTATTTTAACCATGAATGTGGATGTATATCAATCCATATATATAATGGGACTTAATTAGAATAAATTATGTACAGTTTAAGTTAATCTTGAATATAAATGTTAAAACTATTAAGTTAAGAATTTTTCCCAGTACTCACCAGGTAAAACTACTTGGAAAACTGGTATTAATATTTTTATGATGTAAAATGAACGAATTTATTATTTATATTTAAAAATTTCATTTTTTAATTTTACCGTAAAAATTATGAAAGGTTGGCCTACGATGACCCTCCGTTGTCGGCATAAAAAAATAATTATTCATCAGAAATATCAATAATATATTTTTTTAATATATTTATGATGAAAAATAAACGAATTTATTATTTATTTTTAAAAATTTCATTTTTTAATTTTACCGTAAAAATTATGAAAGGTTGGCCGACGATGACCCTCCGTTGTCGGCATAAAAAATAATTATTCATCAAAAATTTCAATAATATATTTTTTTAATATTTTTATGATGTAAAGTGAACGAATTGATTATTTATTTTTAAAAATTTCTTTTTTTAATTTTACCGTCAAAATTATGAAAGCTTAGCCAACATAAAAAATACTTATGAACTAATTATTTGTAGACTTTAGTAAAATATATATATATAAATTGTTTTGTTTTATATGAAATATTTTTATATCATTCCTAAGCTTTAATAAATGCTTTCTATTTTATAGAATATTTTAAAAAAATTAACAAAATATAAATTAAGAAAAACGTGTTTTATTAATTTTTTTTTTCTTATCCTTTGTTTCAACACCCAATCGAGAATATTTTTTGTCTTTTTTTATCAAGTAAAAAATATTCATGGATTCTATCTATTAAAAATATTCTTAAATATTTAAATTTTTACAAACTTGTATTAATTTATGAGACTAAAGTTTGAGAAATCATATAATAAATAATATGTACATATATTATATAACGATTTATTTATTTATTTATTTATTTATAATATATATAAAGAATATGGTAAAGGATATGGGATTGAATAAGTAAAAGAAAATAAATTCCCAAATTTCATTTTATAATATTTATTAACATTAATGAATTATTATTATATTTAATAATTAATATTAATTAATATATACGTTAAAAATATTAAATACAATCGTCTTTTTTAAATAAAACATCAATTTTACATTTAAATACAAATACACAAGAGTAATTTATTTAATTTTTATATTAAAGTAAGATTTTCACATCGTAATAATATTCAAAATTCAATGAGTATTTTGTTAAATTTTTATATTAAAGTTGCTTTTATTAACTTACAAAAAAAAACATTGATGACAATATGATTTAACTTTAACAATTTCTTTTACATTTCAATATACATTGATAATTTTTTTACATTTTTCATATTAAAGTTTTCTATATACATAATTCTTAAAAAGTACATAAATCTATTTTTATTCATTTTAATATAATTACATATAAATACACCTATACGCTATTTATTTGAGGTTTTTTTTCTTAAAGATGTATTTTTAATCAATAAAAAGATTCTATAAATCTTATTATTATATACTTAGGTATATTATAAAATATCCATCATATACATTGAAATAATTTCGATATTACTTGCAGAAGGTAACAATTTTTTACAAATGTCAACCTCCTCTGTTATTGTATCATCGTCATCATGATTGGTATCAGTTGTATAAATGTTCAATGTATGAAGACGCAAGTATTTGTTCATTTTAATTAATGAAATAACTTGTGTCTTTTTTGTCAATGGAAGAATTAATTGATATAATTTTTTACATTTCAAAATGTATGGAAGTACTTTATTCGATATTTTTTCACATGCAAACAATGATAAAATATTTAATTTTTTTATTTGATGGATATCTTTTAGATAACTACTTCTTAATAAATCACAGTATTCTAATCGGAGATCTGTTAAATTTTCAAACTGATGAAGCATTTTCAGTGCATTTCTATGAATATCGTCGCATGACTCTATTTTCAAATTTGTTAATGGTAACCTTTTTTCAAGAAACACTTTAACTAGTTGTTTTGTAAAGGATTTTATTTCTATTAACATTACTTTTTTCAATTTACCTAATGGTGCAATTTCAAAATAACTCCTGAGAATTTCTTCAGGACCATTATATCTAATTTGTAGATGTTCTAAATTTTGTAATTTTGACAAATAAGATGGCCAGGTTTTATTATCAGAATGAAAAGCGATTTCCAATTTTCTTAAATTGGAAAAGTTAACTATGGATTTCAAGGGTTCCATTGTTTTTATCTTTAATATCGGCAAATTTAATGTTACAAGTTTGTTCATTTTCATTATTAATTTATTTATACTTTGACTACAAAAAAATTCATTTGGAAGACTTAACTTTTTTAAATTTGGAAAAAACAAATTAATATCCCTTAGAAAAATATCATAATTTAATCTGGACCCATTTATAATAATTTCTTCTACCTTATTGAAAATAGGACAATTTGGCAATTTACCTTCTTGGAGTTCACTTGATAATTTGAGTAGAAGATTTCCTATGATAATTAATTGACTTTTGGAGAAATCTTGAAAAACAATTTTTTTTAATCTTGGCATGGATGAATGTTTTAGCAACATGATTAAAAATTCCAAATTCGATTCACTTACATCAACAGTTTCTATTAAAAAATGGAATCGTTCAAAAAACTGTTCAGCGTAGTAGGAATTTGGACCGTCGAATGAAATAGCTGGTAAAGAATAGACAATTCCAGTATTGATAATCACATCATAATAATATGGATCTTCACTAAAGAGAACCAATTCTTGGATTGTTGTATATTGCAGAATATTACCTACTAATTCTTGCGGTAATCTCCTCATATGTTGATCGAATTCTTCATCATCACTAGAATTAACAGATAAACGGATTTACAAAATTAAAAAATGTTTTTTTTTATTATTATTCTACATAAATAGCTTTTAAAAATGTACAATACTTACTGTTGATATTGAGGAGTCATCTTCTGAACACACACACAATGGTTGGTTTTTTTCATCTTTTTGGATGGCATGATTAAAAAACAAAAAATCAAATCAAAAACAAAAAAATTTGAAAAGTACACTCAGGTAGCAAGCGTGCGTAGATGTTCACTTGGTGAGATGCAGAGAGCAAATGGTAACTGAAGGAAATTGAGGGTGCCGTTTAAGTCGAACAAAGGGGTGTGTCAAAATAGGTAACCAATCAGAAGACCCCTTAAGTAAAAATTACAAGAGTGGGGTTCGAACCTTTTTTCTACCTCCCTATTATACTTTTTCCAATATTTTGATTTTCTTATTTATTTTAATCTCTCTTTGTAAAGATAAAATTATAAATTTCTAATGATTTTATATTTAATTATTAAAAAGTCTGGAATTATAATTATTAAAAAAGTGAAAATTGTTCAAAATTCGTAGTTTTCGATCAACTTTTGAGAAATGTAGCTCAACCGGAAGAGGGTCAATACCTACAACATTTTGATGTTTTTTTTCCTTTAAAGTGACCGTAAAAATAAAGAAATATGTGAGATACTTTTTCCACGTGATTAAAAATTGTATAAAACTGCTATATATATAGAATTTCAGCTTGATTGAATCGCTGAAAGGACCGGAATTAATTTTCAAACACTGCAAATCATCTCCCATTAACAAAAAGTCAAACATGCGCTGGTTTAATAAAAATTATTTATTGATTTTAATTTATAATTTATAATTAATTAAATTTAATTTAAATATAATATATTGTAACATATTCGCATGAATATGCTGCTTTTAATAAACAAAGATGCAGAAAATTCTAGAAAGACATTTCTAAATAACTTAAAATAATTAAACAGGTAGAAAAAAGTGACTTAAAGAAAATATTTTCTATGGATAAAAACAAATATTTCCTTAATACTATTATAAAAAATCATCAAATAATAACATTTTTTTTCTTAAAGTGGAATATATACATGTGGATATTATCTATTTTCAAAGGTTTGAAAAAGTCCTATTGTATTGGTTTGACCTTTTTTTCATTCTTCTACAAGTAAACAAAATTCAATTGTTAAAGAACAAGGAACCAAGTTAGCAAAAAAATAGTTTCATCGATATTTCAGATACCTGAATATTTTTATTCTTGAAAAATGATTTTAAAAATTAATATATAAATATTATCATTTAATATAATATAATAATATACGATAAAAATATAGTCCTGAAATATGAATTTATTTGTATTTAGGATCAGAAAATGAAAAAACATTATATATAATACATACATTTATCCCACGTAATTAAAAAAGTAGATTTTTCCATAAAATATTTGTAAAAATCACGCTTTTACGATAAATTCAATTTAAATAATTAAGATATCGGGGATATATGTATTAATTTGTGTTTAGAATCAGAAAATGAATAAAATGATATATAATATATAAATTTATCATTCGTATTTGAAAAAGTATTTTTTCCCTAAGATTTTTGTAAAAAAATCACGCTTTATCTATGAATTCAATGAAAATAATTAATATAACGATGAAATATGACTTGATTGGTGTTTAGAATCCGAAATGGAAGAAAATGATAAATTTATTATTAAAAATACATTACTGTATAGGGTTCCGCGACTCCAGAAAGTTTGAAGACCATTGATGTATAGGAAAGAAATAATTTTTACATTACAACCCATATTTTCTCACAATCTTATTTGAAATATATTATTATATCAATATTAAATCTTTAAATATATATTTGAAAATATAATTTATGAATTTATTTTGTCGTACTTGTCAAAATGAACGAATTTAATATTTATTTAAAAAAAATTTCATTTTTTAATTTTACAGTAAAAAATATGAAAGGTCATCGTAGGATGACCCTCCGTTTTCGGCATAAAAAAATAATTATTCATCAGAAATATCAATAATATATTTTTTTAATATTTTTATGATGTAAAATGAACGAATTTATTATTTATTTTTAAAAATTTCATTTTTTATTTTTACCGTAAAAATTATGAAAGGTCATCGTGGAGGATGACCCTCCGTTTTCGGCATAAAAAAATAATTATTTTATGATGTAAAATGAACGAATTTATTATTTATTTTTAAAAATTTAATATTTATTTAAAAAAAATTTCATTTTTTAATTTTACCGTCAAAATTATGAAAGGTTGGCCTACGACAGGGGTGGGCAACACGTCGACCGCGAAGCCAAAGTTGGAAAAGTTAAAAGGTAAAGAACATGATTTTTCCATGGGAGAGGGAAGGCAGAAAAAATCATGAGCCTACGTGAGGGCAGGAACGCAAATCCCCGAAATATAATTCTTTTCTACTTGGATTATAGAAAAGAATCTACCCGTTACCCAGGATATTATTTTTAAATTTATTAACAATTAATTTTATATTTCATGAAACTTATTCAATTTTTTTTTCTTATTGCTTCTTAGATAAAAACAATAAAATTATTTCCTTCCTTTTCAAGTAATTTTTATGTTATTTTAAGTTATTTATTTTTGAATATAAAATTTGAAAATAGAATAGAATAGCAGAGAAAATGTTTCAATGTTAAAATACAAATTAGCTGGAGTGTCTCCACTCGACTATCTCGCAATTTGAATTGGATTAAATAACATAATATATTATATTTAAATTAAATTTAATTAATTATAAATTATAAATTATAAATTAATAAATATTAAACCAGCTCATGTTTGGCTTTTTGTTGATGGCACCACGTCACGTGTTGGCGCGTGAGATTTGCAGTGTTAAAAAATTAATTCTGGTAATTTCAGCGAATTAATCAAGCTGAAATTCTATATATAGCAGTTTTATACAATTATTAATCATGTGAAAAATTATCAAACATATATTTTTATTTTTACGGTCACTTTAGAGGAAAAAAAATCAAAACGTTGTAGGTAATGACCCTCTTCCGGTTGAGCTACATTTCTCAAAAGTTGATAGAAAACTATGAATTTTGAATAATGTCCATGTACCAAATTTCATCATTCTAGCTCAAACCGTTTTTGCGTAATCTTGCCTACATACACACACACAGACACACACACACACACACACACAGACATTTTTCTCAACCTTAGTGAAAATGATTCAGGAACCTTCAAAACGTATAAAAACATCAAAATCTCAACATCGAAAATTTTCGTGATCGCAATACTATCTCTGGCGAGATAGTAAAAAGAAGGAATGATTGGGATGGAAAAGTTGGTTAAATCGATTTATTAATATAATTCGTATTAATTTATTTGTCGTATAATACGTAGTATAATTAATTTGTATATAATTTCAAAGGGGGGGAAGGGGAAATAATAGAATTTATTTTGAAAATAAAGTCAAAGGCAGTTGAATCTCATCCATTGGGGGTAAGCAATGCAGCATTGCTATGCTGTCCCTTTCAAGGTCACCCAGAAGCAAAGCATTGGAGGTGGGGGCGAAATTTATTAAATATATATAATTAATATATCAGTAAAAAGTTAAAAATCTATATTTTATAAAATTAAATTTTTATTTGAATCTTTTCTAAAATTTATTAAACTTCATTTAAATTAATAGGAATAAATAAATTTACAATTAATTCTTGATTGAGGGATGATTTCGGTGGTGACGCCGCTCAACATCTTCGACTGGAAAAGGAATGGGAACTGATTGAGCTCGAAGCACACCTCGACAGGCAGGCCAGGAGGGAGGGAGGGTGGGAGGTGAGAAGAGGTGGCGGAGGGGGGCAACATGGCGGCAAATCTTTTCAATCTGTCAAAATTCAATAATTAATATTTAATCAACGAAGCAACGTAAAATTATATAATAGTAATGAAAATTAATCTACGTTTCATGATGAATCTATTCGTATAGGTTTTATCTGTTGTTATGAGGCAAGATTTTTGTTGAACTGTAAAAATAAACCGATATTAAAATTAATTAAAAATTTCCATTTAATGATACAAAAAATCAATTTTATTTAAAATCTGGCTAAAATTATGGTCAATGGATTGGTCTTGGTCACAATTTACAAGATTTAGTCAAAAATGTTAATAAAATGAAAAACTTTGATTTAATTGGTTTTTTCTAATTTTGCAAAGCGTTCTATAAATATGAGTTCCAAGTTTTATACTAATGTGAAGCGTTGGAGAGGTGGGTCCTCTCAGAGGCATATAAGACATGTCTCACTCGTGATTATAAGGGGTTTTGCTAGTCGAAGGGTTGACGTGATCTGGATATATTTGAATAAACCACCCCGAAGGGGGGTTTATTCAAATATATATAGGAGACTCTAAAGAGTCTCCTATAAAAGTGAAGATTTCAAATTTTTTTTCTTTTTAATGATCTATGCTAGGTATTCTCCTTCATCCAAATAAATTTGATTTTTTGAATAATCAGGGGTGGGGGGGGGGGGGAGTGAAAGTAAGGGAATGGATGGAAAGGAGTCAACGGGTAAAGGACATGATTCCTCCAGGTAGAAGAGGGATTTTGAAGAAATAGAAATAGAATTCTTTTCTACTGGGTTTTAGAAAAGAATCTACTCGCTACCCGGGATATTATTTTTAAATTTATTAAAAAATAATTTTAGATCATAATCATCCTATATATGTTATTACATCTTTTATATACCATATATTTATATATATTTTTCTTATCCCGATAATTTATATACTTTTTATCCAAGGGCTTCCCTTTCTCAAAACACCGTTTAGCCCTAGACTACTCTACTCTACCTCCCCCTCCTCTCATATCCATTCCAAAATGAAGTATTTATTTTAATCCAAGTTATAAATTTAAATGAAAAATAACAGCCCTTCCATTTACAATTTTTTTTTATTAATATTATTATAATAATTAAAACTAACATATCTTTCATATATCTAAGAACATATATAAGTATATTATTGATTTAACCTTTCTATATTTTAGTATTTGACTATATAATTAATAATATATAATTTTTTCCCATTTTTTAGCACTTTATTACAAACATATTATATATTGTAATTTTTTTATTCGTTGATCAAAAATAATATAAATATAAAATATATTTATTTATTACATAATAAATAGATTTTGGAAACTAATAAGCAAAGATAAATATCCAAATATTTGGACAATGGTTGCTCGTTTCAATTCCTTCTTTGGCTGCCCATATTTATGTGAATCCGCATTTTCTTATATGAATGCGATCAAAACAAAACCTCGATCGCAAATAACGGATCTACATTTAGAGTCATGCTTAAGAATTGCTTTAAGTTCATAGGAGCCAAATTTTGAGAAACTTGCTGCTCTTATGCAATGCCAGGTTTCATCCAAATAAAAATTGTATGCTTAAAATTTGTTTTGTTCGTATTTATATCTTAACATTGTATTTTTTAAAATTTTAATAAATATTGTTAGAATTCATAAAATAAAAAATATATCGTCGGCTTAGATTGCAAACCTGCTAACTCATATTCAGCATATTTTGCACAACTTTCTTAAAACGCATAAATTTTTTGCTTGTCATGAGATTTCAATTAAATAGGTGCATAATAGCGGTGTTTCATAGCCAATGTAAGGTGTTTTTCGCTTTCTAATAGTGTTAAAATGTAATTTTTGACCAAAAGTAGAGGTTTGAAATTTAAATCGGCGATATAATGACTTCTTTAATTATCATCTAAAATTTTAAAATTATTTGCCCATATCCATAGTCGACCGCAGACTATATTTTATTCAAAAAGTAGCCCCTAAAAGCTAAAAGTTTGGCCACACCTGGCCTACGATGACCCTCCGTTTTCGGCATAAAAAAATAATTATTCATCAGAAATGTCAATATATTTTTTTAATATTTTTATGATGTAAAATGAACGAATTTATTATTTATTTAAAAAAAATTTCATTTTTTAATTTTACCGTCAAAATTATGAAAGGTCATCGTAGGATGACCCTCCGTTTTCGGCATAACAAATACTTTTTTTCTGTTAAGAAAATGCATGATTCGTGGAGATATGTAAAAATCTCCACATGTGAAATTTGGTGTGAAAACAATACCTCCCTTACTATCGTCGGTCGGTAAAAATGAAATTTTTTTTAAAAATAAATAATAAATTCGTTCATTTTACATCATAAAAATATTAAAAAAATATATTATTAATATTTCTGATGAATAATTATTTTTTTATGCCAATTGAATTCATACGGATAAGAGTGATTTTGATCAAATATTAAAGGGAAAATACTAATTTTTTAAATTCGAGTGATAAAATTATCTTTTATATATGATTTTATTCATTTTCTGATTCTAATGACGAATAAATTCATATTTCATCGATTTCTTAAATATTTTCATTGAATTCATAGAGATAAGAGTGATTTGTACAAATTTTAAAGAGAAAATTAAACTTTTTTAAATATGATTGATAAAATCTTTTATATACTATTTTAAATAAATTTTACATTTTTATTTAAAAAAGTAGCCTCTTTAATATAATATTATGATAAATTCACACTTTATCTATGATATAAATGATAAATAATTATGATATCGATGAAATATGAATTGATTTGCGTTAATATTCAGAAATGGAAGAAAATGATATATAATAAAAATTTTACATTTGTATTTAAAAAAGTAGCATTTTGCCTAAAATATTCATCAAAATTCACGCTTTATCTATGAAATCAATGAAAAGAATTATGGTATCGATGAAATATGTATTGATTCGTGTTTAGGATCAGAAATGGAAGAAAATGATATATAATAAATATATTTTACATTTGTATTTATAAAAGTAATATTTTTTCTATAATACTATTTTAATTCACGCTTTATCTATGAAATAAATGATTAAAAATTATGATATCGATGAACTATGAATTGATTCGTGTTTAGGATCAGAAATGGAAGAAAATGATATATATTAAATAAATTTTACATTTGTATTTAATCAAGTAGCATTTTGCCTAAAATAGTATGACAAATTTACGCTTTTTCTATGAAATCAATGATAAAAAATTATGATATCGATGAAATTTGAACTGATTCGTTTTTAGGATCAGAAATGGTAGATAATGATATATAATAAATAAATTTTTCTTTTGTATTTAAAAAAGTAGCATTTTGCCTAAAATATTATGAAAAATTCACACTTTTTCTATTAAATCAATGGAGAGGTGAAATTTTAAAATAACGTCTTGGTCGTGAATTTTTGGCCTTAAAAGCAGAGGCGGATTATCCGTAAGGCAAACTAGGCACGTGCCTAGGGGCGTGTAGTTCCAAGGGGCGCATGAGCTCAGAATTTTTAAAATTTATAGTATTATGATGGGCATTTATGGATGATACAGGGGCGCAGATAAAGTGATTGCCTAGGGCGCTTTGGACCTTTAATCCGCCACTGCTTAAAAGGAATTCCATATGCAAAGCCACCGTTAGACCATTTACGATTTTCGGTATGTACTTAAATGCTTACCAATAAGTATTTTATATATCTTTTTCCTTTACAATGATTACTTTGAAATTTTATTATTTATTTATTTATTTATTTTTTTAATCAAATATATCTTTCATCACAATATAACATTAAAATATGAATCTCTCCCTATGTTTGTGTGTGTGTTATTGCATCTTTCCTAATTGAAAATTTTAAAATGCAATTTCTTATAAGTTTACTTTATCAAGATTATACTAGATTTATTCGAATATTGAATTTAGATATAATCAAAATGTTTAAATGAATCTAATGTTTTTTTTACTTTTTTTCTTATATTGACAATTTAAAAATATATTTTTTCCAAATTTTATTTATTTTTTTACAAGAGAATAAATTAATAATTGATTAATTTGAAATTCATTAATTAAACATGCTTAAAGTAAAATTTTTCAAAAAATAATAATTCACTTAAAATGATCAGAAAGTTAGAAAGTAAAAAAAATATTCTTAATGCGTTTGAAAATGAAACTGAAAAGAGAAATTAACAGTACATTTACCAGTCGTGTAGGTTTCTTCTCTGTCCGGGGTAGATATCATATTTGCCACATGTGATAATTATTCACACATTGAATTTTCAATGAAATTTTATTAATCTTGTAAGAAAATATTTTTTTTTCTTCTTTCTTCTTTTATCTTCTTTAAATGATAATGAATGATAATTCAATAAATTGGATTGAATTTTAATAAAATATTACATTAATGTAGCAAATTCATAAAACATAAAATGCTTGCTTAACATAAATGTGAGCATAACCTCTTATTATTTGTGTTTTAGTGATAGGGGGCCAATAACTCCCTCGGGGCCGACAACTGAATACTTCACCCTATATATATTATATTTTATTTTCATTATTATTAGATTCATTAATATATGAAATATGATATTATTATTTAAATTAATTTTCATTTTTAATTTCTCTAATCTAAGTATATATGTACTTATACATATTACGTCCAAAAAAATTAGCCAAGGACTGATAAGAAGGGGTAGGAGTTTTCCTACCGGATTAAAACAAGGAAGTAAATCATTCCTTGGCATAGAGCGGTAAATTAAAAAAAACAAATAAAAAATTGATAATCATATTTTTTACTCGCAAATATATTAAAAAGACATGTTAATTTTAATGGGCAAAAAATATTTGATTTAAAAAAATAATAAGGAAAAATACTAAAATAAATCATTTCGACTTGCCCGATAAATTTAATGTTAAGATGGTTTTGAAAAAAATTATAATAACAATACTAACTGATTAATAGTATTACAAAATTCTGGATATTTTATGAATGTTATCTATTATCATTATTTATTCCACTCTTTAAGAAAAGGGAAATAGAACCAACTGCAATAACTACAGGGGAATTTCTCTTTTGACGACATCGTATAAGATTCTCTCGAATAATGTTTTATTAAAATTACGACCATATGCGGAGGAGATACTAGGAGAATATCAATGCGGGTTTAGGCCAAATCGATCGACTTTAGATCAAATATTTTCATTAAGGCAGATATTAGAAAAGAAACGAGAATTTAATGTTTCTGTTCACCAACTTTTTGTAGATTTTAAAAAAAGCATGACTCAGTAGATCGAGAAAAACTTTTTCAAATCTTGATCTTAATGGGAATTCCAAAAAAACTAGTACGCATGATTCAAATTTGTCTTGTGGGTAGTAAAGGAAGAGTAAGATGCGGGAATCAATTGTCAGAAACTTTCGAAATTCGAAATGGGTTAAAACAAGGAGACGCATTATCAGCAAGTTTATTTAGTTCTGGAATATGTAATTAGACAAATTGAAGAGAGAGGTCAAACGGAATCGAATTAAACAAAAAAAAATTCAAGTATTAGGTTACATAAACGACTTAAATAAAATTGAAGATTCGGCAAATGCAATTAAAAATAGCGTAGAAAAATTAATCGAAGTAGGAAACGAGGTGGGGCTAGAAATTAATAGTGCTAAGACAAAGTATTTAGTAACAGAGAGGAATAGTATTAACACACAAAGTCTTAACATACAAAATATAAAATTTGAAAATGTAGAAAAATTTAAATACTTAAGATTTTTTGTAGTATTGCACTTTTAAATATTTATCTTAATAGTTCATGTTTTAAGGTATTTTTTAAGAATTTAAATTTAAATTTTAAATTTTCAATCTAATCAAAATAACATTTAACTTAATAATTTTGTTTTTTGATTGAGAAAATTTTTTTAGTAAATTAATATTTTCCAATAATTTTTATATAAAAAATAATTTATTAGCTATTATAGAATGCGAAAGTTGTGAAATTATTATTAATCAAAATTAGAATCTGATATCAAAAACATAATCAAAAAAGATCAGCTTCAACGGTCATACTGATTTTTTCAGTTAGGAATTTCTATTAATCATTTATGAAATATTTATAATTTATAAAATATTGAATTGTAAGTTTTGTTAAATAATATTAGCTCTACTAAAACTAATGTCATAAAAATATTTAATTTTGTTGTAAAATTGTTTAAAATATATTCTATTAAGTTTTATATATCAAAAATAGAGGTCTTTTAAACTAGAGGAAAGTTTAAAAGTGGTTGACGTAAGAAAAAAAGTTGGGAAATCCTGACATATACCCTTGTCTTGCATCAGATCAAGAAGAGAAAAATGAAAATCCAAAATAAGTAGGATTGATAAGTTTTTTTTTTTTTTTAAAAAAAAATTATTATTAAAAAAAAATTTAGATTTAGAAATGAGTTTTATTTTAGGTTCTAATATATAAAATAATTAAAAATTATTAGTATTTTTAATAAATTATTATTTGCTATTTATATTTATAATAAATACTTATACAAATATTATAGGTATGTATTTTAATTTTTAGTTTAAAAAGAAGTAGATACTCAATGAAATAAAAACATTAATGCAATAGCCACTAGTTAATCAATAATATATTATAATTTTTATAATTTTCAACCAATCAATAGATCATCTTAAAATAATCTATGAATTTTATTTTGTCTCCTAGAATAAAGTAATAAGGAATTTAATTTGAATTTAGAGTTAGATATGTTTTCATCTTACCCTGTAGGAATATCAAATAAATCAATAAAACAAAAAAAAATGTATATAATAATTATTTTTTTATTTATGATAATATCTCTTTGTGATAAACATAAATATTATTAAATATATTTTGAGATTGTTCTATTCATTTATATATATATATGTTATATATATATAATAATAATTTATTAAGTTTTAGTTGAAAATAAATCACATGAAATTTCTTGCTTAGATTTTTAATTTCTATCCACATTATGATATGTTAGGCAAGAAGAAAAATCATGGCTATTTTTATTTATAATGAGATTTAAAAATGAAGATATTTTCTTAAGCTAACAGGATTATAATACCGAGGGGTAAAATCGTATACATTAAAATGGAGTCAAATAGCTTGTTTTTCTTTATACAATAAACCATATTAAAAAAATATGTATTAAAATATAAATATACTAAATATAATATTAATTTAAAAAAAAATTCAAAAATTGAGTACGAGTGTCAATTGTCAAGTAGAAAACTACAATATTTAAATAAATCTATCTAAATTTATCTATGTTTTTATCATATATATATGTATTAGAATTATCTAAATATGAAATACTAAATTGTTTTTCATTTTATTTAGAAATAGAAAAATAGTTTTGTTGCTGTTCTTTCAACGTATATGTCTTTATTATCAATATATTATTAGAACAATTATATATATATTTAAATCTAGAAAATATTTTTATTTTCAGAAGCATTTTTATTTATTTATTTATTTTTTTAAAAAAAATACCCGAGTATGTAAACAATTAATTATACACATTATTTTTGTATAAATGATTTAATTTTTTATTGTATTCTTATATTAAAAGAATATCTCCGTTAAAGAAGAAACAATTCAAAAAACAAATACATTTTTAATTTTTTGTTTTTTTTAAAAAATTTCCAAACAAACATGAATCTAATAATAATCTAATATATATATATATATATTGTAAAGATTGCTACAAAAATAGAATTAAACTAACATAATATATATATATATAATCTTTATGAGGAAAAATGCTTCTAGAAAATTATTGACAAATAATTAAAATAATATTTTGACAACTAACATTCGTTTATTTAATTTACTTATTTAGAATATTTGAATAAATTAGTTTTATATATATATTTGTATAATAAGTATAAAAACAATGTGCATTTTTAAAAATATAAAGAATTATTATAAAATGAAAAATGGTGAAAATATACAATAAAAAAAAATAAACAAATTAATTGTACAATATTTAAATATATATAGATATACAGAGACTTGTAAAAAATTAAGAATTTGGTAGTGATCATTGAAATTTAAAACAAAATTAATTCATTTAAAGAAATTTATTAATTATATTGATTACATAGTTCTTAATCTTGATATTTATTTGACAAGAACAACAAACCTTATTAGATCTTTGTATATATATATATATTCTTATGTTATATTGATTTAACAGTTCAAAATAATATATTACACGTTAAAAAACTATAAAAAATAAATATGATAAATTTCTATTTAAATAGCACATTGTTTTTATGTCTAATTTTTCACTCAATTTATATTAATTAAAATATGTGATAGACAAATATCAGTTTGTAGAAAATAGATTAATTTCATATTATGGATTGATTAGAAAGAAACACTAAATCATTATTGCTTTTTAAGGAAATATTCTTTAAGACAGTGACGGATTTATTATTATTATTATTATAGATATATAAAAAAATAAAAATACTTAAAATATATTAAAAAGCTAATACATGTTTATTTCTTAATAAGAAATATGTAAAAATAATATTTTATTAGGGATATACAGGTAAAATAATATATTTTTTTTTATTTCAGCCATTAATATAGAAAGAATTCCAAAATCCGACACTGAAGGATTGTCAATCGCCAAATAAAAAAAAAAAAAAATTGAAGGAATATACAAAACAACTTGACACATTTTATGGGGACTAACACAGCCTTAAAAAAGGAAACAAATAATCCTAGACCTTATATAAATTTGTAAATGAAACAAAATTAAAAAAATTAAAAAGATAAACCCTGTATGATAATACTGAATTTAAATATATATATATATGTATGTATATTTATTTATTTATTTATTTATATAGAATATATATTATATTATAAAGTTATATATCAATTTTTAAGTATAAAAAAAATCGGAGGTGGGTGTTACTTTTAATGCTGCAATGGTCTTTAAGAGAACTTATAAAATAATTATGACTATTTTTTTTTTAGTTAATAAAACATTTGTTTAATAAATAATTTTTTTTTAACTTATCATTTAAATTAATAAGACAAAACTACAATATATATTTCTATTATATTGCTATCATTTTTAATTTTGAAAGAAAAAAATTAAATTCTTTCAATTTATAAATGAATAAATTATAAAAATTTTATTAATATTATTATTATTATTATTATTTATTTATTTAAATAAATTAAGAGAATACAATTTATAGAAATGTTTGATAAAAATCAAAATAAAATTATATGGAAATGATATTTTAAAAAAAAAAAAGAAAAGAAAAACAAAAATTAGTGAAAAGAATGAAAAGAGCTACAATAGTAGCATCAGGAGCAGCATTATCTCTGAATATTGTCCCCCAAATGAGATTCAAAGCTCGGGCACAAATAAATTAATAGCTAGCTGGAATCCGAGTTTTATGATCTGTGTAGAGGGAGAGAGATCCACTTTGGTTTTGCACTACGCAATGAGTAAGCCGTGTTGGTAGGCAACCCGCATTCAATTGATAAAACTCAACCAATTGAAGTAAATCATAGAACTTAGTGGCACCATTGTCCAAGGAATAACAGACAGATTCTCGAACTGGGTCAATCACCTAAAACAAATAAATTAAAAAATTAAATTTAAAATTGTAAATGTGTGTACTTATCCTATAGTATTAAAAAAAAATTAATTATTTATTTAAATAAATCATAAAATATAAATTATAAAATTATTTTAATACAATTAATTTAATTATGGAATTGAATCACTTGAATTTATTTATTATTTTTTTTTGATGTAAATGATTGATAAAAAAAAGAAAACTTACAGGTTGTATTTGGGTATGCATCACTTTTCCACCAGATTTAAATGTAAGAACAAACGAACCAGGATTACTTCGAGAATCTCGCACCAAAAATACCCTAAAATAAATAAATATAAATTAAATTAAGAAATAGAAGAAATTTCTTCAAAGAATAATAAAATGCCAATTGGCTAAATGCCTATTAAACATTGTACAAAAAAAAAAAAAAAAAAAAAAAAAAAAGAAGTTAAAGAGATGAGCCAAATGGGAATGGAAATTAAATATAATAGTCTTCAGATGTTAAGATCTGACACTCTAAAGAACAATATTTAATAAAATGGAAAGATAAATTCTTAATTTTCAAAGTGTTTCTCTTTAAAATCACTTAAAATTCAAAAAATTTAATTAATATTTTATTATTCTATTGTAGCATAAGAGTTAAGAAAAATGATTTGTTTTTTGTTCCAGTGCCGACTGACTGCAGAAGTAGCAATCGAAACGTTGTGTATTTTTGTATTTATTTGAATAAATTTACAATGAAAAAAAATATCAATATGTGGTTATATTTACAAAATTCCCTTATAAATAAAAACAGCCACCAAAGCTTCAATAATTTAATATCTACAAAAAGAATATTTAATTTTATTCCCTTCAATCAATTTCAACTTTTATCTTAATTAATTTTCAGTTTATTTTCATTTCAGCATAGTTATAATAAATTCAAAATTTTTTATTTATTTATTTTCAACATAATTCTTACTAACAAAAAAAAAAAAATTACTATCATTTAATAGTAATTAAAATTATAATCATTTCATTTAGGTTTATAAATTATTATATATTGAATTATTAAAGCTTTGATGGTTGTTTTTATTATGCTACAATAGAATATTAAAATATTAATTAATTTGTTATGAATTTGTACTTTTAAGTTAAGAATGTATACTTAAATTTTATTTATTTATTTATTTTTGGAAAAATCAATATATAATAAGGGAATTTGGTAAATAAAACCACATCTTGATATTTGTTATTGTAAATTTATTCAAAAAATACAATAACAAATATAAATAAAACCACATATTGTTATTGTATTTTTTGAATATCAACAAATATCAATATGTGGTTTTATTTACAAAATTCCGTTATTATCTATTGATTTTTCCATAAATAAATAAATAAATAAAATTTAAGTACACATTCTTAACTTAAAAGTACAAATTCATAAAAAATTAATTAATATTTTAATATTCTATTGTAGCATAAGAGATAAGAAAAATGATTTGTATTTTCCAAAGAAATTTAAAAAAAAAATAAATTAAAATAGTATATATAGTATGTTAATTCGTTCTTTTAATTTTTCTCATTATATGTATAGGAGATGGACTGACCCGTCGACATTTCCATGCCTTGTTACGAGTCGGGCTGCGTTGTCCCGGGTCATACCCTGATGGAACCAAGGCTGAGAGAGGTGAGGTCCACCGGCTGCTGCCGCTTGTGCCAATGCATGAGCCGCTACCTGCAACACAAAACAACCGCTTTCATTAGCAACCCTAAACGGAAAGAAAGTCATACCAATCCACTTTCATCTCAAATCCAAAGACTCTTCAGCAAAGAAATAGTCTTTATTTCAATTACCAATATAAAAAGAGAAATAGGAAGAAATGTTAATTTTAATAGAAATTCAGACATGGGAGAATCTTTATAAATATATATAAAAGAAATAGATAGTTTCTACTTGTGAAGACCAGTTCTAGCATCTAAGTATATACTTATATATATATATATATATATTGCAAGTCATCTCGAGTGGGTTAATATAATCCGTTATTTTGATCTCTAACTAGAATTTCAAGTGCGATTTAGATTTCAACTAATCAAGTGTGCAGAGATGATAAAATGTAACGTAGATGGGATACAAATGCATTCAAATCAAAGAAGTCTTATGAATAAAAAAAAAACATACTTTCAATCAACAACTTGGAAAAACGTTATTTTTTTTTATGATAGATTAAGGTCAAATTATCATAGACTATAATCAAAAGGCCAAGAAAGTTTTTATAATAATAATATAAAGATTTCAATAAAATATATTCAGAAAATTATTAGAGAAATCAAAATATAGTCATTAAAAATTAAAGAAAATTACTTTTCTCTCCAAAGATCTTCTTCTATTTAAATCATGTCAAGATTTTGATGTTTTTTTATGTTTTGAAGGTTCCTGAGTCATTTTCATTAAAGTTGAGAAAAATCTCTCTGTGTGTGTGTATGTGTGTATGTATGTAGACAAAATTACGCAAAAACGGTTTGAGCTAGAATAATGAAATTTGGTATACGGCAATTATTCAAAATTCGTAGTTTCCTGTCAACTTTTGAAAAATATAGCTCATTCGGAAGAGGATCATTTTTCCTCTAAACTAGGGGTCGCCAAACTTTTCTGATCAGCAATTCCTATATAATGTCCATCGACCCCATAAAGGTAATTTTTCAGGAAATTAAAATAAAACTATAATATTTAATAAATCAGAAAGTAAAGTACCTACAGAGTTTTTTACTTATTTTCACCTGAATATATATATAAATATATTTATATTTATATGTTTATTGTTTTATTTTCTATAAAGAAAATGATATTAAGTCAATTATAAAAAAATTTAAAATTGTACATACGCAGTTAGGTATGGGTTTTTTGGGTACTAAGAACTTCGACCCCCACTCGACCCTTTGAGTCAGATCGACCCCTATAGTTGTTAAATAGACCCTTGGGGGTCTATATAGACCACTTTGGAGACCCCTGCTCTAAACTGACCATAAAAATAAAGATATATGTTTGAAAGTTTTTCACATGATTAAAAATTGTATAAAACTGCTATATATATATATATATAGAATTTCAGCTTGATTGAAAGTTCCAGAATTCATTTTTTAAATGACTCCCAATTACGCACCAACAAGTGACGTTCAACTTGTTTCCCCTTATTGTTAAAAATGGAAATAAAAAGAAATCGAAAAAACGATTGTAAATAATTTTTAAATGTTTGTAAGTCTCTCCTCCCGTTTTAATTTCATTTCCTTGAGTCTTCTTGTCAGTTGTCACTGGATTGTCTCATTGAATTTAACATTGGAGGTATTTTAAAGTTTCATCAACAAAGAGCCAAACACGCGCTGTCGCGTGTTGAGGTGTTCTGTCACAGAAGCCAGTTTAAAATGAAAAAATTACCGATTTCTTTTTCAAAGTATCGAAGTAAGTTAATATATATAATATAATAATGGTAATTATAAATGTATATACGATAATAAAATCCATCAAATTGCATTACCAATATAAATATATGTAATTGTATACACATTGAACATCCCATTTAAGAGATGTTTGATGATTGTCCCCGTCGAGTACCTGGTAATGTATTTAATTTTTATCAAAACTATGATAAAAGTTAAAAGCAGTTGAAAACAAATGCTATTTCGTAAATTTGCGTAACTCACAAAAATATAGTATTAAGCCAAAGACTTAATTTAATTTCAATAAAATATTGTTATCAGTGAAAATAATGTTAAAAACCTTAAATCTCCCATGATCGAATAGAATAAAATTTTAATTAATTTTCCAATATAGAAACAAGATTGATTATCCAATTCAAATTTGCGAGATTGTCGAGTGGAGACACTCCAGATTTTTTGGCGATTATAAGCGTATTATTTAACAAGTTTTTCCTGGAAAGGTTTTTTTTATTTAGATATTATATTACATGGTCTTATAATTCAATTCAATCCAAGTCATGAATAAAATCTCCGAGTCTCATTGACTTTATAAGCTTGATGATGTGAGGAAATGCAAGCCAAATACATGCAATGAAATAAAATTTATCAAACGGAAGGAATATCATAGAATAATATAATCTTTCAAATAACAGAGTATAAATAGAATAGAATAGAAGAAGGATTTAATTTCTCGTTTTATTTTAATTCTTAATTTTTTTTAATTTTTTAATTTCCCTAATATAATCAATGATTAAAATCTAAAAATAAATTAATTGGTTTTTAATTTAATTTAATATTTTTTTTTTTTTTTTTAAAGCAACTTATTTAAATGAGATGGTCTGGTTACCTGATGCTGATGGAGAGGTGGATGGTGAAGATTATGTCGAGTGTGAGGTGGATGACGGGGTCCTTGTCTTTGAATGGCCCGAGCCTCGTTAGGCTCTTCAACGATTCGGCCCACGGACCCGGTAAAGTCCATCGCAACACGACTTCTCACCGACTCCTAAAACAACCACAACAACAATAAATAAATAATTATTTTCATTATTCTACAATAATAATTAAATGAATAAATAATTGATTCTGAAACAGTAAAATAAGAAGAGATAATAATTTTAAATAAATTATTATTATAATAAATTAAAAAAAAGAAAAGATTTTTACAAAATTAAAGGAAAAAAAAAATGAATAAATTTTTTTATTCTTCTATTCTATTTATTTCATTGTATCTTTTGTCATCCTAAAAAAAATATTTAATTTAAAAAAAATATATATATTAGGTATAGGTATCTTTATAATAACTTTTTCCAAAAAAAAAAAACAAAACAAAAAAAAAGAATAAAAAAGAAAGGAGAGAATAAAATAATGACTAAAGAGAATAAATTCAAGGTAATAGAGAATGCCTGGTTGGTTTGTTTAATTCGGAATGCTTTTGTTGTTACCTCCACCAGTTCAGTTGAACGAGTGTTTAAAGAAATACAATGCATACAAAAGAAAATGGCAAAAAAAACCCCACCTAAATTAAATGCAAAATAAAGTCATGCTCGATTGATGAAGTATATACGTATAAGAAATAAATGATAGTTATTTTATTTTGTCTTGCGATTATTTCATAAGGGTCATTAGTTTTTTGTTTTTTTTTTAAATTATTATGAGATTATATCGATTATCAATTGCAATTATAATTGAAATAAAATAAAATTCAATGAGAGGGATAAAATAATATTTTTAAGGGAATTTTGTAAATAAAACTACATATTGATATTTTTTATTGTAAATTTATTCAAAAAAATACACAACGTTTAAATTGCTAGTTCTGCAATCGTTATCAAGCGACTGCACTGTCCGAGCGTCCAGTGCCGACTGACTGCAGAAGTAGCAATCGAAACGTTGTGTATTTTTTTGAATAAATTTACAATAAAAAATATCAATATGTGGTATTTATCAATATTTAATAAAGTGGAAAGATAAATTCTTAATTTTCAAAGTGTTTTCTGTAAATCACTTAAAATTCATAAAAAATTAATTAATATTTTAATATTCTATTGTAGCATAAGAGATAAGAAAAATGATTTGTTTTTTGTTCCAGTGCAGAACTATCAATCGAAACGTTGTGTATTTTTTTGAATAAATTTACAATGAAAAAAATATCAATATGTGGTTATATTTACAAAATTCTCTTATAAATAAAAACAGCCACCAAAGCTTCAATAATTTAATATCTACAAAGAGAATATTTAATTTTATTCCCTTCAATCAATTTTAACTTTTATCTTAATTAATTTTCAGTTTATTTTCATTTCAGCATAGTTATAATAAATTCAAAATTTTTTATTTATTTATTTTCAACATAATTCTTACTAACAAAAAAAAAAAAATTACTATCAATTAATATTAATTAAAATTATAATCATTTCATTTAGGTTTATAAATTATTATATATTGATTTTTCAAAAAATAAATAAATAAATAAAATTTAAGTACACATTTCTTAACTTAAAAGTACAAATCTAGATGAGGCTATTGACCCCGAAAATCATCCATTCTGTCATTTAAATTTAGAAATAAATAAAGAAAAGACAAATATTTCAAACAAATCGGTCGTTGTGTGTGGTGGGCATAAAATTTTGCTCTCTCTCTATATATATATAAAAAAAAAAATTTTATACGACTTTTCAAGATTGAGGCAATTTTTTCCTAAAAATAATTTCAGCAATAAAAATAATTATGCTGATAGTTAATGACAAATTAAAATCTATACAATGTATTCATTGTAAACGATAAAACTTGCTATTTAACTTGGCCAACTTTTTGAAGTGACATTTATGGCTGGTATTCTGAATTGATAACCTTCGTGGGAGAGAGAAAGAGAGAAAAGAGAGATGTCATCTCTAAACTGTATTTTTATTAAACTAAATTATTATGCTGATATATTTTATAGGTTGTTTTATTTTTATAAAATATTATTTTAAGCTCTTATTGGAGAGCATATTTCACGTATGTCCTTCGATGTCGAAATGCTCTAAATACCATCCAACACTTGGAAAAGTTAAGGTCAAATTATTAATGTTATTATTATTTTTTAATAAAAATAAATTTATCAAATTTTAAGATTAATGAGAACTTGTGACGCTGATTTTTAAAATCTACTTGAATGCACTTTATTTAGTTGAAGATCTTTTTTTTAATTTTTTTATGGATCAACTTTTAGTTGAGAGAAACAATTCAAAAATGTTAGAGGGTAGATGAAAAATGATAAGGGAAAATAAATAAATAATAATATAAATATAAAAAAAAAATTATTAAATAACGTTTTTCTCATGGACTAAAAAGAATAAAATAATTTTTCTATAAGCCTGACAAAGTTTATTGATGAATTGCTTCATATTCAACGAATATTGGGCGCATTTGAGGGGAAAGCTACCCCTCTTTCATTGGCACTAAACCTGATTAATAAGAATCCATCATTGAATGCTATAAAATAATTTCTAATTAATTAATTACTTTCAAAATGAAAATCTATCCGTTAAAAAAAAAATTAATCGGAGCAATACAAAGGGAGTTGCAAATAGAATAAAACATAAAAAATTATTATAGTTAAGTAAGTGTTTTTATTGAAGTAATGTTTTTAAAATATATTTATTATAATTATTATATTAATTAAAAATTTATCTTTTAATGTTATATATTATCTTAAATTTCTTTCAAAATGAAAACCAACTAAATATTTGTCCATCAGATCGTGTAAATGAAAATTCAAATATTAAAACAAATTATCGTTAATTACATTAAAATTAATTAATTATAATCCAATTATATTTCTTAAATACCTTCTAGGGATCCATTAAAATACTTATAAAAAATTTTAAAAGTCTAGTTCAATTTAAAGCTGATGAAAAATCGATTTCAATTTATCATAAGGGCGAACAGACAGACAGACAGACATGAAGTGGAGTTGATAAAAACGTTATAAAAACATTTTCAATTTGATTACAATTCACAACCATGAAAAATATATCAATATCTAAAATACGAATATTTGATTATTATTTTTTTATCAATAATTCAATCACTATTTTTATCAACTCTTTCTTTCTTTAATAGGAATAAAAAGATTAAATGAAAAATTACGTTAAATCTACATATAAAAATGTCCCATGAGAAGATTTTTTTACATATCTCCACAAATCATGCATTTTGTATTGGTTTTATCCTAGGGAATATCATCTTCATTAGTTTTTTCTTAATTTAAAATTAAGTATATGACGTCACCCAGTCCTTCATGACGTCACAGCCAGCGCCTCCTTATATATTATAAATAAAATAAAATTAAAAATATTTATGTTATATCCATATCTGTTTTATATTAAAATTATTTGAAATTGTTTCTGTAGCTGAAAATTAATTTATTTCAAACCGTCGGTCGGTTCTGTGCCTGGCCACAGGTCAACTTATTTCCTAGAGAATTGAACATTACGTGCAAGATAGCTGCTTTTATATGCTTCAAAAAGACTTATACTACTACTAAATATTACTTTTTACTTAGTTTAATGATGTTCTTGTTAAAAGCTCCAGAGTAGAAATGAAATGTTGATAAATAAAAATATTATCTTATATTATTAAAGTTAAAGATAAAAGATTATTAATTATTATTCTTCATTAAAATTTTTCGAGAAGAGAAAAATCTATTATATTCTCGTATAAATTATAATAACATTTTATATTCATTTGATTTATTTATTCTAACCTCAAAACTCATTTCCAATATTAATTAGATATCGGTATTCTTGGCTTGGTCTACTCATTTGCAAATCCTTTATTAAAATTATCGACAGCATAAATAATTAACTGCCTATAAAAGTATCATTAAACATTTATATATATATATAAAATAAATTCAATGATTAATTTAATATTCAATAATCAATATTAAATTTTTAATTAAATAAAAAAAAAAAATAATAATAACAAAAAAAAAAAAATTAATTTGTATGTGAAGCCCACACACGTCTTTCTAACTATTCTTTTGTCTGAATCATTCATTCATTCATTAACTGTCATTATAATTGCAATAATTTGCTATGCAGTTATCGAAAGTTAAAAATTGACAAATGAATGAATGAAAAAAAGATCATTTAAATTAAAAAAAAAATGAATGAATTATTTTTCTCATTTAAATTTAATTAAATGATAATCATTTATTAAAAAGTTAGTTAAAAAAAAAAAAAAAAAGTTTTTGCAATAATGATATTATAACATATTCAATAGATAGAAAGAAGAAAAAAGTTGAGAAGATGAAGCTAAATGGAAACAAGATTGACCCAAGGCAAAGAAAAGAGATGTTTTTATAATTATATATGCTTTAATTCTACGGTACTTAGTAAGCAGACATCCTGTTGGCCACGAAAGACTCGTTTTACTAATCAAGAGTTGTTATGAGAAATAAAATCTTTAGAACTCTAATAAATTATACATATATATATATAGAAGAAATTGTACAAAGTTTATATACATAATTATTATTGCTGATGAAAAAAGACAATTTTGTAACAAAATATCCATATAAATTAAAGATCTATAAAATTTTACTAAATTTAAATTAATAAATAATAAAAAGGTAAGGAAGCAAGTTTTTTTTAATAGTCAAAAAAACCTACTGTAAAAATGGTCCTGCAATCTTAAATGTACTCAACTACCAGAGGGAATCGGTGATTTTATATATAAATGAACAAAGAAAGACTAGCAAGCTAAAGAATATTTATTATGTGCCTGAAATAGAGACATAATCTGCAGCTAATAGTTTTATATATATATATATATATATATATATATGGTTATTGAGTACATCATTTTCTCTGTTAAAACAAAAAAAAAAAAAAAAACTGCTAGGCACAGAACCGACCCTCGATTTGAAATTAATTTATTTCCAAACAACATATATATATATATATATATAAAGTATAAAAAAAATATTTTTAAATTGAATTAAAATGACTAAATTATATTATCTTGTTTTTTTATTTTTAGTTTAATTACTACTATATTTTAGAGGTGAAAAATTTCCGACAATGAATATAAAATTAATAGTTTAATAAACTACCACTTGCGGTTTCCGGATATATACCAAAAGTTTATGAATTCTTGCTACTAGTGCATTCAGTAAATATATCAAATTTTATCCAAATCCGTTGAGCCGTTCAAGCTTTACACGTCTATACGGACACACCATGAACAGACGGACAGACATCATGCTAAAAATACTTTTTTCTGTTAACAAAATGCATGATTCGTGAAGATATGTAAAAATATAAACAATTGAAATTTAGTGTGAAAACAATACCTTCCCTTCCTATCGTCGGTCGGTAATTTATTACTTAATTAATTACTTTTTTTTTATTAAATGAGAATATTATTTTTTCAGCAATATCATTATATTTAACGAAATTTCTTTCTCATTTATTTAAGCATTATATGTTAATATTTTAATTTTTAGAATGGCCAACTACTCCACTACTATATTTTGATATCCAAAATGGCGAACTAATAGTAGTGAAAAGGATACATCATTATACATTACAAAAAAAAAATCCTCTTTGTGTGAATCTTTATTCTAAAAATAAAGTATTTTTTTCTTCTTAATTAAGAAGAACCATTCCATGTTTTTTTTTACGATTATATTAAAGATTAAGATTTAAGATTTAAGCTTCAGCATTTATGAAATAAATGGTAGAAATGGCCAACGACTGGTACTTTTACTTACTACCTTTAATAAAATTATTATAAAATTTAATTTTTATGAGTAATTCTACAACGATACCGATATTTTTTTACTATCTCGCCAGAGATAGTATTGCGATCACGAAAATTTTCGATGTCGAGATTTTGATGTTTTTATACGTTTTGAAGGTTCCTCAATCATTTTCACTAAGGTTGAGAAAAATGTCGGTTTGTCGGTTTGTCTGTTTGTCTGTCTGTCTGTCTCTCTCTTTCTCTCTCTGTGTGTGTGTGTGGACAAAATTATGCAAAATTCGTAGTTTTCTATCAAAATTACCTACAACTTTTTGATTTTTTTTCCTCAAAAGTGACCGTAAAAACAAAGCTATATGTTTGATAATTTTTCACATGATTAAAAATTGTATAAAACTGCTATATATAGAATTTCAGCTCGATTAAATCGCTGAAAGTACCGGAATTAATATTTTGACACTGCAAATCACGCGCAAACACGTGACGTGGTGCCATCAACAAAGAGCTAAACATGCGCTGTTTTAATAGATATTATTTATTAATTTTAATTTATAATTAATTAAATTAAATTTAAATATAATATATGTTAATTAATCCAATTCAAATTGCAAGATAGTCGAGTGGAGACACTCCAGCTTTTTTTCATTTAGGTACATATATGTATATTAGGTGGTGTTTGATATAATATAAATATGTAAGTTTGATTTATTTACTTAAACTTTTTTTATTTATTTTTTTTTTTAAATACAGATTTCATCAATCTAAACATTTATATTTTCTTAGATGACGTTTGTAAACTTAACACTTTACAGCCTGGTTAAAACAGATCAGTTTATTAAACAATTTGTTTTTTTTTTAATAATTTAGATAGCTATCTAAAAATAATAGTTAATTATATATAGAAAATTTAAAAAAATAAAAAAAAAAAAATAAAAAAATGATCATATAAATTTAATTTAAAATGGAATAAAATTAAGATTTCGATTAATTGAGTTGTAATCATGTTTTGCACAGAAAAATATTTAATATTTCTTCCAGTTTGGTGTGTGTTTAATGAAAGTTCATCAAATAAAATTAAAAGCAACTCAATAGAAGTGATGTAACTGTTTAGCAATATATTTTGGCCCAAATGACTCTGTGATGCAGCAGCATACAAAACGTCAGCTTCGGGCAATGACTGATGAGCAAAAAGATCAAATGAAAAAGGAGAGGTGGTCAAAGAGAACGAGCAAGCAGAGATGGTTTGCCCTTGAAATGTCGACTTATGGGCGGAGTACCCAACACCCAGAGCTAGATTTTTTTTTTAATTTTTTTAAAGAGAGAGGGATATAAAATAAGCACCGAGCACAATCCAGGATCACCCCTGGAATGATTACGTAATTGTAATTCATCATTATTCGCCAAAAAAAAAAAAAAAAAAAATTAATTTAATTAGTACCATTATATCTGAATTCATTTGTATAAACCAATTAAAATTGAAAAAATTCAATTAAAAAACTAAATAAATAGATATTTTAGGCTCATTTTGGCTCATTGAAAAGTTTAAAGTTCTAAATCATAAATAAATACAAAATTATTTATAAATTTAAATTCGATTAACGCCACGTGGATGAACTATGACTATTATAAACACACGTGGAATTGGTACAATGAATAAATTGCCTTGATGCAATTGCACTCCAATTGTATTTTCGTTTGATTCCTATAGTTAGAGAAAGTATCTTGTCACCTTTTTCATGTTGTGTAATCGTATACATAAATATATTTGGGGTCACACGTGGCGCTTAAACTTTAAAATATTCTTCTACTCTTCTTGTGATGGATTTAACCGTTGGAGTGCCAACGAGCGCCATTGCGCTCGTACGCTTCGTAAGTGCCATTAATGTTTATTAAAAAAACACCGAAAAATTTATTAAAATTGTACAATTCTTGGAGGAAAAACATTTTTTTTAAGGCACAAAGTTTAATGGCATCAAAACGATTGTCGTGCTTCCTTGGCATTTTTAAGTTGATATTCTCAACCACTGTGCCGCGGCACTTTAGTGTGCCGCCGAGATTACGAGGCTCTTAAACTTTTTTGTCTAAATTTTTTCAATTTGGTTCTTAAAAAAAAAATGTTAAAAAGTTTTTGGGACTAGGTTCTTAAACATTTCCGACTTTTTTTCTAAATTTTTCTTTGGTTCTAAAAAACAAAAACAAAAAATAAACTGTTTTTGGGACCACTTTTTTTCAATATGGTAAACTTTTACACTTATCTTTTTCTTTGTGTGCCGCCAAATTTTTAAACCGTTAAAAGTGTGCCGCGGTAAAAAAAAAAGGTTGAGAATCACTGATTTAAGCCCTTCATTTTATTAAAAAAAACACTCATATATATATTCACCTTAATAATATAATTGAATTTATGAATTATAGATTTTTTTTGAAGTAATATTACTGGGAATTATTATTGGGAAAAACATGTGAAACACATTTGGTGGTATCGTTCCTTGAACAATTCAAAAGAATAAGCAATATTTTATTTTATATAATTTGAAAAGTTATAATATTAAAATAACAATAAATTTTATTAATATTATTCTTAAGTTTGTTTGTATACTGGACTTATATAGTAATATCTATAATATTTTTTTAATTCCGTTATTGTTACTTATAAAAATTAAAAATCAACATTAATTATGAAAATTTTTTTTGTTTAACTGCAGAGGAATATCAAAATTTAGCCTATTTATTTATTATTACTAGACATATATATATGTATTCATTTTTAAGAGTATTTTTAGTAAATTGAAATTAAAAAAATATTGTTATGTTAGTATATATATAAATCAAATCACATTAAATAATTAAGAGGTTATTGTTCTTAATTACTTTAGATTATGATTTATATCAAGAAAAATAACTACCTCGTTAAATTTATGAAAAAAAAGAAAAAATTGATCAATATCTCAACTATTGTAATTTTCATTCAAATGAAGGTATTTAGAGAATATAATGAATGATCAATCCACCCTCTTGAAAATGGCATAGAAAAAAATTTAATAAATATATAATATGATTATTAAAACTATCATATATCCTAAATGTTGTATTTGTAAGTGGTGTATTGGGAGGGGAACGCGGAGGAACGACGTTCCCTTACTTTTTTTCCAGTACTTTTTTATGTCCCGACAACTCCCACTTAAATCTACTGTTAGAATTTCTTTTTTTCGTGTTTGTTAATATTTTGTATAGTTAGAATAAGAAAAAATAAAAACTTGTATGGAAAAAAAAGTTTGCTGAAAATAGGACTGTTTTGCTCCCACTATGCGTTCCCTTACTTCTTATTTTACCAATACATCACTAGTGTTTATAAATTTGAATAAACTAATCTTATAATAACGAAATAAAAAAAACAACCCATTGACATTAGAGAGAATAGCTTTAACGTTATTCATTCATCCAATGTTTTATTATTATTACTATTTTAAATCGATTTGTAATCTTTACCATGTAATTAGAAGAGTATTATATTATATATTATTATATTATTAAGTTTAAGAGTTTAATTAGATATTTTCAAAATTATATGTAAATTTAGGAAAGTTTAATTTTTTTTGTTTATGAAATTTCATTACTTATTAATAACATTTGAGTAGATAAAAATAGAATAGAAAATTATGAAATTTGTTTTGTTTTATAAGATTTAAAAATTTTCCACTTTAGTGACAAATAAGTTACTTCTAGATAGTATAATATATTATATTTCAGTTTTTGAAAGGCAAATTTCACATCACTATATATATATACCTATATATATTTATATACGAGGATTGTTCAAAAGAAAAGATGAATTTTGAATTATTTCGAAAAGTATTTATTTATGCATCTCTTCAGTTTTAGGAATAGGAAAAAGTCACAGAGAGCCAAATCTGGTGAATAGGGTGGTGAATACAGTGTTGTTTTTGGCCAAAAATGGCTGATGATGTGTGAGCTGGTGCATTATCCATGATTTGTTTTTCCACAATTCCGATCGTTTGAGCAGTATTGCTTTTCGCAAACGTTGCATAACTTCCTTGTAGTATTCCTTATTAACAGTACGATCTGTTGGCAAGAACTTGCATCACACAATTGTTATAGAAGAAAACAATGAGCAAAATCTTCACTTTTGATACCAGTTATAAACATTTTTTCGAGACAAAGTAGACTAGCAGAATACCACAGTCAACATTTTAAGTGAGTTGGAGCACTTTATTCCATTTTTAACACAAAATTTAATATATATTCTTTGATCCTTTTTTTAAAATAAAAAATAGAAGATCACAAAAAACCTGACTAACTTTTTTAGTAGTAAAAAACGAACTACTAATCCAAAATGGCTGATAATGTCTACATATAAGAAACATATATGTGTACCAATATAATAAAAAAAATAATCGAATGTATAAGACCCGAGAAAATTTTCAATTCATCTTTTCTTATGAACAGACCTCGTGTATATATAAGTATATATAAGTATATATATATATATATATATATATATATATATATATATATTGAAAATAATTTACAATTTACTTATGTTGTATATATTTATCATATACCTATATAGTTAATATTTGAAATACTTACAATTGAAATGAAAAGTATTTTTTATTAATTTTGTTGCAAAAATATCGAGATATATTAATAGAAGTAATTTTTTTATTACAGATAAAAAAAAATTTCTAAAATTATATAATTTCTAAAATTATATAAAATTGAATATATATAAAAATAAAATGTTTAAATTTACTACAACACACTACACCAGATATAATAAGTAAATTATTTTTTAGTTGAATGAAATATTTTTAATTTTAAAAGTATTGTCTGCTTAAATATATATAAATTATTTCTATGTTAGAAAAAAACAATAATTGGAATTTCAACTTTTGCGGATACCAACGAATATGGTGATGGGAGAGTCCTGATATGTTATGATTATATAATAAGAGTACACATACTGTACATACAAATATATTATATTCATCTTAAATTATTCCACTCCCTTTTTGGTGAGTTAAACACGTAGGGAGTGGCTCCATGTTCTATTCCATAGTAAATGTTTCAAATCAAATATTTATCTTAATAAATCGTGTTTGAAAAATTATTGATTAACTTGAAGTTTTATTTAATAATTGAGGTGGACTTTATTTATATATTTATTTTTGGTTGATAAGAATAAAAGAAAATCAAAGATAAATCTATTCTGAACCTCCTCAAATAGATGGAAATTGAAAATAGTCAACTCCATTTTAAAATTAATGCAATCATTTGTAAATCTCTAAAATAAAGTATTAGAGGATTATAACTTTTATTTCATCTTTATATATATATATATATATATACCTGTCCCCCGTTTTACACGTAAGATTGGTTCCAAAAAAAACCGTGTAAATCGAAATCTTAAATTTTCTATGATAAAACCGTGTAAAACGAAAAACACTAAAATGTGGATAATTCAATCATATTTTAATTCTTTTATTATTTTATTAGGTAGTATATATAAGTACATAATACAGAATTTAATTCATTTTTTATTAAGAACAAAAAATATGTATGCAGCCGAATATACACTTTTACCAGTTTTTACTATCTCGCCGGAGATAGTATTGCGATCACGAAAATTTTCAATGTCGAGATTTTTATGTTTTTATACGTTTTGAAGGTTCCTGAGTCATTTTCACTAAGGTTGAGAAAAATGTCTGTGTGTATATGTGTATGTATGAAACCAAGATTACGCAAAAACGGTTTGAATCATGAAATTTGGTACATGGGCATTATTCAAAATTCGTTGTTTTCTATCAACTTTTGAGAAATTTAGCTCAACCGGAAGAGGGTCATTACCTACAACGTTTAGATTTTTTACCCTCTAAAGTGACCGTAAAAATAAAGATATATGTTTGATAGTTTTTCACATGATTAAAAATAGTATAAAACTGATATATATCGAATTTCAGCTTGATTGAATCCCTGAAAGTACCGGAATTAATTTTTTAACTCTGCAAATCTCACGTGATGTGGTGCCATCAACAAAGAGCCAAACACGCGCTGGTTTAATAAATATTATTTATTAATTTTAATTTATAATTAATTAAATTTAATTTAAATATATAATATATATATTTAATCCAATTCAAATTGCGAGATTATCGAGTGGAGATACTCCAGCTTATTTATAATCAAAAGTAGCAAAAAAAAAACAAACTATTTTAACTTAATAATGGAGATATGTATAACAATATAGTTGTAATTTTTCTACAAGTTATAATACCTAATAATAATATAATAATAGGTATTAGCGTTTAAGATTTAGCAAAAATTCAAATTGTGCGTCACATCTCACTGTTTTCCCTATATATACACTTGATAATATCTGAATTGGAAAATGGATTTAATTAAAATCTATAAGTTATAGAATAGATGATATTATTTATGAATTTTATTAGATTTCTTTAATTAAAAATTTGATATTTTTTTGTTATAGGATAAAGCATACAGTTGTTGGCCCCCTTAAGCAATTCCTAGCAGCCTTTAATGCATATCTGGGCAAACTGCGGAACAATCTGTGTCAAATTAGGTTTGCAGAACAGAATACAATGAGCATTTTGATGAATAAAAAATAAAATCATTTTCTCATGACATTTTCAATATAAGCACTTAAATAAAAAAATCCTAAAAAATATAGTTATTGACCCTCTGTTATAGTTATTGGCCTAGGTATTCTATAGTGATTATACAACCATAAAACAAACGATTACATAACCATAGTTAATAGTACAACTTTTAAAATAAAAATATATTATTATTTGTGTTTTAGTGATAGGGGGCCAGGGCCCCCCAACTTCTTAGAAATTGGTGAAACCAGGCAAAAACACTCACACACACAAGCCCGATTTTTTTTCAATTAGTTACTGCCTGCACTCGCATGGTGGCGCCCAAAACTTTGTTTCAGCAAAGACAATAGAGTTTACTAGTCTTATAGATGGTCTGTGTAGGAGGCCAATTACTGCCTCGGGGCCAACAACTGTATACTTTACCCCATTATTTTTTTTTTTTTATTAGTTTTTTGTTTATAGAAATAAAATAAAAGTTTAATTTTATATAATTTGTTTTTTCAAAATACATGATTATGTAAAGAGATGAATTCAATTTATTTTTATTTTTTAAAATTCTATGTTAAGATGAAACAATAAAAATAATTTGGATAACACTTACATTTGGCACTGTGTAGCTGTTATAATCTTTGGGGCTCACAGAGTCCAGGTGTTTATTCTTGAAGGCGCGATAATTCTCGCGGAGTTGTTTGCCATACTGCAAAGAGATTGAAAAATTCTATTATCTAAGATTCTAAGATAAATATTTACTATAAAAGGATTTATAATATCTCAAGGCGAAGAGAGAAATTTCCCTTGCAATATTGAATCAACTCTCTTTTATGCTTTCCATTTTTTTTTCTTTTTTATTTCTTACGAGAAAATAAATATTAAATTGAATACTCCTTTGAAAATGAAAGGCTTTAGGCATCTCGCTCTAATAAGATGATTAAAATTGAGTATTAATACATGCTTTTATAAAATTTATTTCTTATATAAAATTTAATCCTTTCTAAATTGGTAATTAAAATTGAAAAAAATCAAAGGAGAATAAAAAGGAGAATAATACATAATTAATTTTTGTATTTGATTCTTTTCTTATTGTATTTGTATATTTCAATTGTATATTTATTTTATATTATTTATTCATACTGTTGATATGATTGTACAAAAGTTTTAAATTATTGTAGTGTTAACTATAATATTGTAATTGGTATGTAGATCATATATTAATATAGGAAGTATCTCTCAAATTGATAAATATTAATTATTTAAATTTAAAATTTTAGAAAAAATTTTCAAAAAAATAAAATATAAAAATAAAAAAGAAACAATTCATGATCAAGCACCTAATAAAATAAAAACACGTGAATAAACATGAATAAAATAGAAAAAAATTGATTCCTATAAATACTCGTTTAAGTGAAACCTTTGAAAGGGTGAGTGATCTCATTCTTGCTGAATTGTAATTAAACACTTGTACGATTTGAAGGGAATATAATTTTGCTACGAATATTATCGATTACGATTAGATTTTTTTTTAAGTGAAATTAAATTTATTCAAATATTTGTGTTTTTCTATATGAATGTATTTTGTTATAAATAAAAATATACAGTATTAGCATCTCGCCTGAATCATTTTCACTAAGGTTGAGGAAAATGTCAGCGTGTATGTGTGTATGTATGTAGACAAAATTACGCAAAAACGGTTTGAGCTAGAATCATGAAATTAGGTACACGGGCATTATTCAAAATTCGTAGTTTTCTCTCAACTTTTGAGAATTGTAGCTGAACCGGAAGTGGGTCATTACCTACAACGTTTTCATTTTTTTTCCTCCAAACTAACCGTAAAAATAAAGATATATGTTTGATAATTTTTCACATGATTAAAAATTGTATAAAACTACTATATATAGAATTTCAGCTCGATTAAATCGATGAAAGTACCGGAATTAATTTTTTAACATTGCAAATCACGCGCCATAAACAAAGAGCCAAATATGCGCTGGTTTAATAAATATTTTTTATTAATTTTAATTTATAATTTAATTAATTTAATTTAATTTAAATTAATATATGTTATTTAATCAAATTCAATTTTGTGAGATAGTATTGCGTTCAAGAAAATTTTCGATGTCTGGATTTTGATGTTTTTATACGTTTTGAAGGCTCCTGAATCATTTTCACTAAGGTTGAGGAAAATGTATATATATATATATATATAGAGAGAGAGAGACATTTTCCTCAACCTTAGTGAAAATGATTCAGGGGCCTTCAAAACGTATAAAATATATATATATATATATATATATATATATATAGAGAGAGAGAGAGAGAGACAAAATTACGCAAAAACGGTTTGAGCTAGAATCATAAAATTTGGTATACGGCTATTATTCAAAATTCGTAGTTTTCTATGTAGCTCACATGGAAGTGGGTCATTACCTACAACGTTTTGATTTTATTTTTCCTCTAAAGTGACCGTAAAAATAAAAATATATGTTTGATAATTTTTCACATGATAAAAATTGTATAAAACTGCTATATATAGAATTTCAGCTTGATTAAATCGCTGAAAGTACCAGAATTAATTTTTTAACACTGCAAATCTCACGCGCCAACACGTGACGTGGTACCATCAACCAAGAGCCAAACATGCGCTGGTTTAATAAATATTATCTATTAATTTTAATTTATAATTTATAATTAATTAAATTTAATTTAAATATAATATATTATGTTAATTAATCCAATTCAAATTGCTAATTTTTTTAAATGCAAAAATTATACAATACATGCATATATATTCTATTGAATTATTTTGAAAATATTTTCATAATTTTAAAAATGTCATTAAAGGGAGAATAGATAAGATATTTTAAAATACGAGTACTTGAAAATTATAATAAACCGAATGAATGGTTGTCTGAAAAACACAGAAGCTATTATATATATATATATATATATATACCTTTTTTTAATATGAATCGTAGGTTGGTTTACAAGTCGAAATGTCAACATTGGGGGAAAAAAGAAACTGGCAACCGTCATTTGTCTGTCCTTTTCATTTATTTATTTTTTTGTGTTTAAGATTTGACTCCCCTTGAGTCTAGACAAGTGTCATTTATTTTCCGGTTCTAACATTAAACAATAAATCGAGCTCTCCTCACCTGAGATGATGATGACATGCACATCCTTGGACCGACCCTGTTCAATTTTTTTTTTTTTTTTTTTTTTTTGATTTTTCAATTAGCACATGGTTTCTTTTAGATGTCAATGAAACGGTAACATAACTTCCTGGCATTTTAATTTTTCATTCAGGAGTGTTTTAATAGCATCTATAAAGATGTCCAATGTTAATTTACCTTCATTTCTCTGTCTTTTTCTATCTATTTCTATTTTTTTTTCCTAAAACAATCACATATATATTGTTCACTGAAATCTATCTACCCATAAGTTTATCTATATCAGCGGTCGGAGAACAGTTTTAATCATTACCCCAAAGTATTTTTGTGTAAGTTGATATACCCCATGGTGAAGAGCAAAAAAATACAAAGATTAGTTATCAAAAACAAACTACTAATCCAAAATGGCTGATAATGTCTACATATAAGAAACAAGTGTACCAACATAATAAAAAAAATTTCGATAATCGAATGTACACAGTCCGAGAAAATTCTAAATTCATCTTTTCTTATGAATATTAGTATTTTATAATAATAATAATAATAATAATGTTTTATTTTTGTTTTCAGAGCTCTTCGTCCCAACAATCCGAGCTCTTTTTAGCATATTTCCTATTATATATAATAATTTTAAAAAGAAATCAATAACTACAAATTTAATTTGTAAAAATACCAACTGGTTTATAAAATAGCAAATTAAAAAAATATATACTTTTTACTCACAAAAGTTTCATTTTTACCCCATTTGGGGTAATTTACCCCGGTTACCCGACTTCTTGAGCCACAACCATCCAACTCCTACCCTCTCCCATCTCTCTCACGGCGAGATAGTAAAAAAGAAAATTTTCTTAATAAATAATTTTTTACAACTTAAAATAATTTAATATTATAAGTAATATAATAATAGAGAATTTAATATTTTTTTTTTCTTTTAATATAGTAAAAATTAATATAAATTGTAATTTTGCCAAATATGATTTCTAGGTGGATGATCTTTAGACTATGTGAATAATTAAGATAAATAGATACATGACTGGGTTCAAAAGAAACTCGAATCAGGTAATTTAATTCCCATGAGGTCATTCCCTCGTATGTTGATTAATTGCGGATATACTACAATTTCCAACTCTCCAAGGTCGTAGTAGCCTTAACTTTACTTCGTTACTTTTTTTTACTATCAGAGATAGTATTGCGATCACGAAAATTTTCGATGTCGAGATTTTGATGTTTTTATACGTTTTGAAGGTTCCTGAATCATTTTCACCAAGGTTGAGAAAAATGTCTGTGTGTGTGTGTACCTGTGTATGTATGTAGACAAGATTACGCAAAAACGGTTTGAGATAGAATAATGAAATTTGGTGTACGGTAATTATTCAAAATTCGTAGTTTTCTATCAACTTTTGAGAAATGTAGCTCAATCGGAAAAGGGTCATTACCTTAAACGTTTTGATTTTTTTTTCCTCTAAAGTGACCTTAAAAATAAAGATATATTTTTGATAATTTTTCACGTGATTATAAATTGTATAAAACTGCTATATATAGAATTTCAGCTTGATTGAATCGCTGACAGTACTAGAATTAATTTTTTAACACTGCAAATCTCACGCGCCAACACGTGACTTGGTGCCATCAACCAAGAGTAAACATGCGCTGGTTTAATAAATATTATTTATTAATTTTAATTTATAATTTATAATTAATTAAATTTAATTTAAATATAATATATTATGTTATTAAATCCAAGTCGACTGGAGACACTCCAGCTTTTTTTTTTTTTTTTTGATTTTACATTTAAGAGAAATATGAAATCCTTACATTAAATCATTAACACATTCCAAAAGATATTATAATACTATTTTAATGTATATGAATATGTGAATGAGAATAAATAAATATTAACAAGGTTAGCTTAAATTTAATTTATTATATGCGAATATGTTTATATATATATATATATATATATATATATATATATAAGATATTTGTAATTTCAATGATTCATTTGAATTCAAAGTACAATTGATAAATGAATGAATGCATTGTGTTTTTATATGTACATATACGATTAAATTGAAAAAAAAAAAATTATTTAATTAAATTATAAGCACATTAATTATTATTCTTTTATTTATTGTTTATTTTTTTTTTTTTTTATAAATAAATTAGTAATTACTTATTGAAAAAATAAAATTTCAGGGTGTTTTATATTACCTTGGCGATTCGCATGGCAGTGAGCCAGGCAAGTCGAGCTCTGTCCGACTCACAGGCAAGGCACGTGGCAGATGCAAGGCCTACGGCCGAAGTGGAAGTCGAGGATACAGGAAACGCGCCCTGAAATGAATTGTTACTCGACGAGATTGGCTTCAGGCACAAACCCCACTCAGTTGGTGCACGTAACTGATTGCGAGCGTTTAATGTTGTGTAGACAACCACGTCGGAGAGATTCGCGAGCACCTGTAGCTCGGATTGTTGGGGCGAAGAGCTCTGAAAACAAAAATAAAACATTATTATTATTATTATTATTATAAAATATTAATATTCATAAGAAAAGATGAATTGAGAATGTTCTCGGACTATGACATTTTTTTTATTATGTTGGTACACATGTTTCTTATATGTAGACATTATCAGCCATTTTGGATTAGTAGTTTGTTTTTGTCAACTTGTTAGTCACGTTTTGTCTGTTCTTCGATTTATTTAAAAAAAATGTATCAAAGAATATGTAAGTATTAAATTTTGCTTTAAAAATGGAATAAAGTGCTCCAACGCACTTAAAAATGTTGGCTGTGGCATTTTTCTTTTGAACTAACCTCGTATATACATTTAGTATCGGATTGTAAATATTAATTTATAATAGAGATGAAATGATTACAACATTGTATTGTATTGTTTATTGTAGGTACGGTACATACTATAGTATATTTAAATGGATATAATAGTTTGCTTGTTATCCAAAATAATTCTAATTAGATTTTTTTAACAAATCTTTTTCTAATCTAATTTTAGAACATTTTCAAAATTAATATAAACCACAATAAATTGGTTCATTATTTCATTTAAGAAAGATGAATTTTTATATTTTCTTTTTTATTTAATATTAGAAGAAGAAAAAATTAAATAGTTATTGGTTGTTTTTGTGGATGTTGTTTTTGTTAAGAGACATTTATTAAGATAATAAAAGATCAATTAAGACTAAACATTTACAATTAAAATTAATCTTCAGATGTGATTAATAAATACTGCGTTTTGTTTTATTTTTTAATTTTCAAATAATATTAATCATACATAATAATATAGTTTTCATCAAATTAAAAAAAAATACCTATAAATTGTAAGATTTAAATGCCAACTAAATATTTATTCTAATTAAGTATATATGTACTTTTAAGTATAAACTTACTTGAATGTATCATATTCATATCTCTATAATTACTTCCAAATAATTATTATTATTATTATATGTAAATAGAGAAAAGAATTTAAAACCTAATCTAAAATATATATACTCTGACTTTGTACGTCCTAAGCAAGGACGACACCTATCAAGCCGATCATATCAATGAGGTGTCCTATGTCCTATCTTTTCTTGATCGGAGGCGCTATCAAGTAGCTTTTCCTCAATGTTGTTCCCGGAGGCTGGGTTGACTCCGTCCCATAGAGCCCAGCTAGGGAAATTCCCTTGCTAGACCCGGAACTTGAACCCGGGACCATGTGAATGTGAGGCAGGTTCTCTACCCGCACACCCAATGGCGCCTTAGAATATATATACTAGTTAAAATTTGTTCATTATTTATTAATTTAAGGAGGTATTTATTTATTCATCTTTGTATTTAAATAGACACCTAAATAGGTAAAATGTAATTCATGATATCAATAAAAAAAACTTGTATCAGTTAATATTCAAATACCTATAATAATAAATTTCAATCTTAAAATATTATTTGAACTTGAATATAAAATTTTTATTTTTAGAATTGTTATATAGGCTACTTATAAATGAATAAGTAAAATTTTTAACTTAATCTAATTTTTCGTTCGTAAAGCAGGAAAAAAATGTTAGATCTATTATATATAATCTAATTTAATTTATTATAATAGTATTTAAAAAAAAAATGCAAAAACATGCTTTTGCTATATAATATATGTATATTCCTATAATATGACATAATTATTATTATTAAATTATAAAAAAAAATTAATATAATAGATAAGTATCATAGTATTTGAGGAAAAACTCGTTTTATCCAAAAATATTAAAATATATATATATAATTGTTTTTGATAAGCCTAAATTTCAAGACGAAAAAACAGACTAAACGAGTAATAAAATATAAAAACCCAAGGAAAAAATAAGAATTTATTCTATTTTCAAAAATATAATAAAATAAATGAATTAAATTTAGAAGAAAATTTAAATATGATCAATATAAATTTAATGGAGATTCGAAGAAAAGGATTTTGTTGTTGATTGGAGAAACCCTTTAAAATGGTAAATAAAAATCCCATTGAAAATGTATTATTCTTTATTCAGATCTACAATTGAATAAATGATGATGGCTGTTGCCACGAGAAACGAGATAATTTTTCATTTTGGAAATTTCATTTAATCGAAGGTAATAAGAAAATTTAAAGAAAAAAAACAGTTAAATGGGTTAATAAGAAAGAAGTGTAGAGACTTTTTAGAAGAAGAGAACCTATAATCACAATTCATTTTATTAAAATTTGTTGTAAATTGGCCTTTATAGAGAAAATATTAAATAGATAGATTAAAAAACAAATTGAATAGAAAAGAATAGAAAAAAGCTTACATGTTTATACAATTTAATTTAATTCAATTGCTTTCAATTCTATTTTATTTTAAATGAATAAATCAAATTATTAGCAAGTGTGTTTATTTTCTAGAGAAATTTGTTAAACCTCTAGCTTCAAAGTCAATTCACTGTCAGCAAAAACGTCTATATACGTTTATATATATATATATAAAATGTTGGTTTAGATTTCCGTGAATGTTATTATTACTATCAGATTTATCAGGGATATAAGTCAGCCTCGGGCTGTTGTCCAGTACGGACGTGTGTCAGTCTCAGGATTGCTCAGGATTCTTCGGAGCTCCACAGCAACGCAGTGAGTACAAAACCACCCGACCTATCAACCCAAAATCCCGATATTAACCCTTGGTCACACAGACTAAGACCCAGAATCCCAAAAATATTCCCACTTAAATAATCTCTTGAAAAGGCGCCAAAATGGGTGCCGAAACGTCGAGAAAACAATCTCACAAAAATACGTAATTATATCCCTGATAAATCTGATAGTTACCGGGCCGCGAAAATTTTTTAGAAATTTTTATTATTTTTTTACATCATTAGAAACACAAAATTACTTTTATTTTTCTTGTATAATTATTTTGTATTTTTTGTATAAAATAAACAATTTGAAAATTATTAATTTTTTTACTATCTCGCCAGAGATAGTATTGTGATCACGAAAATTTTCGATGTTGAGATTTTGATGTTTTTATACGTTTTGAAGGTCCCTGCATGAATCATTTTCACTAAGGTTGAGAAAAATGTCAGTGTGTGTGTGTGTGTGTGTATGGAAACAAGATTACGCAAAAACGATTTCAGCTAGAATGATGAAATTTGGTACATGGGCCTTATTCAAAATTCACAGCTTAAAGATATATGTTTGATAATTTTTCACATTATTGTATAAAACTGCTATATATAGAATTTCAGCTTGATTGAATTCATTTTTTTAACACTGCAAATCTCACGCGCCAACACGAGACATGGTACCATCAACAAAGAGTCAAACATGCGCTGGTTTAATAAATATTATTTATTAATTTTAATTTATAATTTAATTAATTTAATTTAATTTAAATTAATATATGTTATAATATTTAATCCAATTCAAATTGCGAGATAATCGAGTGGAGACACTCCAGATTTTTTTATTTTTCTTATATAATTATTTTGCAATTTTTGTGTATGAAATAAACAACTTGATTTTTATTGAAAAATAAAATTTGTGTTCTAAATAAATGCTTTTTTTTAAATGAAGTTGTTTCTGTCATTGCTGCTTCCCTTGATATCCCTTTTTGTTTAATTTATTATTATTATTTCTTTTCTTATTATACAAATAGAAACTAATCTAATTTTTTACCTACTTACTTATTTTGAAAGGAAGCTACATTTCCGGCATCTGGCTACTAAATTGGTAATGGATTTGTACCGTTTCAAAGAAAGGGTTGAAATTTGCAATATCCATGTACAAAAAAACTATTCAATCAAAAATCATTTGAGATATATAATATTGAATGTAAAGAAAGATTAAGAGTCCAGTTTAGTAAATATGTAAATATATATATAAATATATAATTAGATATGTATTTTTATTATATTATATATATATATATATATATATATATATATTTATTTTTATTTTATTATATAAAACGACGACAAAAAAAAACTTAATTTTAATAAAGTGAAAATATAAATTTACTTTAAAAAACCCTAGTAGACAATTTTTTAAAAACAAATATTTAATTCGTTTTTTTGGTCTATGAAAGACAAGAGTGTTTACGTCCCTGGAACATTATTTTTAAACCAAAGGATGTTCCAAAAAAAAAGGGGTTACAGGAGCAAATGAACGACAAGCTAGTAATAGTTTGAATATTTTCTATTGTGTATTTTATATAAAATGTCAAATATTATTATCGTATGATAATAAAATAATAATAATAAGATTATTTTTCTTTTTAACACGCGGATAATTAATATTCACCAGACAGAAATGAAATTTTGTTATTCTATTTTTTTTTTTTCTATTAGAAAATTCAATAGATAACATATCATCATATTTTTATTCAAAGGATAATAAATTATTCTCTCAAGATCATTTTATTTTCTCCTGACATTGGATTTCTGTTTGTGTTTTGAAGGCTTCCAATGAAAAACGTTACCATCTATCCATCCATTTTGTAAAAGACCTTTTCTTAATTTTATTTTTATTTCATCTTAAAAATGAAAATTGATGAGCGTAATATAAACAAATAAGATCTTGATTTATTACTACTCTATGATTCGATTATTATTCTCCTTCAAGAACTTTAAGCCTCTTCACCTTTCATTATCCAGGAAGTATCGAGATAAGTGACATTAACGGAAATAGAACTTTACTATTGAAATATATATATTTATTTTTCCTTGATAATATTTTTTTATTTTTAAACTGAAAGTACAATTTAATGACAAAAATAAAAAAAAAATAAGCTGGAGATTCTCCACTCGACTCTCTCGCAAATTTTAATTGGATTAATTAACATATATTATATTTAAATTAAATTTAATTAATTATTAATTATTAATTATGATATTTATTAAATTAGCGCATGTTTGGCTCTTTGTTGATGGCACCATGTCACGTGTTGGCGCGTGAGATTTGCAGTGTTAAAAAAATTAATTCAATCAAGCTGAAATTCTATATATAGCAGTTTTATACAATAATGTGAAAAATTATCAAACATATATCTTTATTTTTACGGTCACTTTAGAGAAAAAAAAATGAAAATGTGGTAGGTAATGACCCTCTTCCGGTTGAGCTACATTTCTCAAAAGTTGATAGAAAACTACGAATTTTGAATAATCCCCGTATACCAAATTTCATTATTCTAGCTCAAATCATTTTGGCGTAATCTTGTCTACATTCATACATACACACAGACATTTTTCTCAACCTTAGTGAAAATGATTCAGGAACCTTCAAAACGTATAAAAACATAAAAATCTCGACATCGAAAATTCTCATTATCGTAACACTATTTCTGGAGAGATAATAAAAATTGTCTTCCTTCAAGAACTTGTCAATTATTATTATTAAATTACTAAAAGAGAGTAACAAAATTAATAATATTGTAGTATAATAATTTATTATAGTATTCATTTAATTAATAGGTCATGGGTTCTTTTTTATTTTTAATTTTTTTTTTTTACAATTTTTAAGGTTACTTTTTTATTTGGTTATCTATCTCAATATATAAATTATATTTTGTGATAGTAATTAGTAGAATTAGTCTGATGTTGTAATGTATCAATAGTGACGAAAAAATGTAAAGGGGCGCTGTTGTCGGGCAATGTCAATGATCTTTCTTAACCGGTTGTTTGCCCGACAATAGAGCCCCCACATCCCGTTTACATTTTTCCCACTAAACATGTATTGTAAATAAACAAAAACAAAAAAATATATAAATACTACATTTTTATATTGGGATTGATTTAAACAACAGGTTTTAACAGTATTTATAAAAAACAATAGTAGCTATACAGAATGTATTAATTTTAAATTATAAAAATTGTTGGTTTAAATATAGTATATTCCACTTCTAGCATTATTTTTTAAAATTATTATTATTTTGAAAGTAGCAAAAACACATTTAAATTTAAAATTTTTCAAATGTTTTTCAAAAGTTTTTTTTATTATTTAAACAGATTTAAAGAAAAAAAAAATTATTAAATTAAAAAATAAGATTGATAAAGAAATAAAACAAATAAAAAAAAATGAAATGGATTGAGGTAAGGTGAAGGGAGTTTTAATTTGTCAAATCTCTCAAAAGCAAAGCTTGCGTCTCTCTTCTTTCCATTGACATTCACATTCATTTAAGGCTGAATGTTAAAGGGGATAAAATAAACAAATTCACAAAGGGTGTTGATGGAAATCTCACCACCTAGCAACAACCAAGAAGAGTGCTTCTTTAATAATAATAATAATAATAATAATAATAAAAACCTCTTGGAAGCACTTCTTAAGTCAAACATGACAAATTCGAGGAGAAATGAAAGAAATGGCAAGGACAATGAATCGTTTTTTATTTAGGACACGCTACTGTGTCAAAAAAAAAGATAATGATGAATTCTAATGTGGCTTTCTCTAGACTAGAGGACAACCTACTGTCTATTTGGGCAGGGCGTGCAAGCGTATTTCCGGTAGAGTTGGCTGTCGGGTCATCCGGAAGTGGAACTCAGCGCGCCGGTCATCCTTGACGGGAGGCCATCCACCAGTGACAAGGGATTTTTACCTGAATTTCTCAGATTCATACTCTTTGGAAAATAGCGGAGTTTTTTTTTTGTGTTCCCTAAAATAGCATCTCTGAGGGGAACAGATGTTTGTTGCCTTTTCTATTATTATTGACATTTTCCTTGATAGAGTTGAGTAAATTCCATTAATATATATGAAGGGTTTGAAGGAAATATTTATTATTCAATTGAATGTGACACATTTAGATTTAAATTAAAACTAATTGTATTAGATAATACGAATTGTACAAATAATACAAATGATCAATCAATTAGGAATTTTCAAAAGTTTCCATTACGAAAAAATATAAATAAATAGTAATTGTTCAGATTAGTTGTCATGTCATGGATTTGTATAAAACTTTACCAATGGATTCTTTGTTAATTCCAAAAAAATTTTCTTTATGAAATTTTTCCGGCTCGCTTTTATTTTACGGAAAAAAAAATATTAAAATTTGCATATAAATCCATTAATATTCTATTTAGGTAACATGTTGTATTAATTTGACCAGCAAAGGGCTCCACTAATTTCCTTGGGGTTTTTTTCACTTCGGATTGGATTTAGAAAAAAAAAACCCCGAAAATTAGTGAATTAGACAATAAAACATTGCATAATAGCTGCAGAGACTTCGTCGTTCATAACCAGCTAATCTGTCAAACTTAAAAAATCTATTTATCTGGTAAACTAGAAGAGCCCGAATCTTTGCATAAGGAGTTTCTTTGGAATTAAAAAAGGAATCCACTATCCAAATCTGAACAATTACCTAAATAAATAAATAAAATGATATGATATGTATGTAAATACTAGTAAATCATTTGAATTAAATTAAAGAAATTAATATTAAACACAATCATCTCATATTTAAATAAATATTTATTTATTAATTAGAATTATTTAATTTATTTTATTATAAAATATATGATTTCTAAACACTCGAATATGTATAGACGTGAATTTTATAAAAATATTTTAAGAGATTTTTCAAAACTAGAAAGCGTTTTGATACATAGGTAGATTTAAACAATTTGTTAGTATATTAAGATTAATAGTATATTAAGATAAATAGATAGATAGATAGATAAAGCTAAGTTAAATAACAAAAATTGAATCGGTATGTCATTCTATTTTTGAAAATTATCCACAGGATTTTTTTAAAAAATTCAAGTATTAAGAGGTTTTTGAAAATTTAGAAACTAGAAATAATCTGTAAAATAGATGTTTCATTTACAAAAAAAAAAAATAAGATGGAGTGTCTCCACTCGACTATTTGAAGTGGATTAAATAACATAATATATTATATTTAAATTAAATTTAATTCATTATAAATTATAAATTAAAATTAATAGATAATATTTATTAAAACAGCGCATGTTTGCCTCTTTATTCATTGCACCACGTCACGTGTTGGCGCGTGATTTGCAGTGTCAAAAAATTAATTCCGGTACTTTCAGGGATTTAATCAGGCTGAAATCTATATATAGCAGTTTTATACAATCTTTAATCATATGAAAAACTATCAAACATATATCTTTAATTTTACGGTCACTTTAGAGGAAAAAAAAATCAAAACGTTGTAGGTAATGACTCTCTTCCGGCTGAGCTACATTTCTCAAAAGTTGATAGAGAACAACGAATTTTGAATAATGACCGTATACCAAATTTCATGATTCTAGCTCAACCGTTTTTGCATAATCTTGTCTAAATACATACACACATACACACACACAGACATTTTTCTCAACCTTAGTGAAAATGATTCAGGAACCTTCAAAACGTATAAAAACATAAAATCTCGACATCGAAAATTTCCATGATCGCAATACTATCTCGCCAGAGATAGTAAAAAAAATAATTTTATACCAAAAATTAATTAATTAATTTTTAAATTTAAAAATTGATTGATCTATAGACTAGTATAAAGTTAATTTTAAGATAAGAATAGATATTCTTAAAATAATATTGAAATGGTATCCTCAAAAGTTTATCAGTCGATTTAACTGCCTCCATGAATTCATATTTCTTTTACACAATTCACCTTCCGCCTTTTAAAATATATTATCAATTCATCATCAATCATTTATACTACCTGAAATTTATCAAAAGAAAAAAAAATGTTAGTTTAAAGATTTTTTTGTTCCATAAAAAAAGATAAGCGCCTTTATCTATAGTTTCTATCAAAAATTCTATTTCTTTATTTTCATTTATAAATCCCAAAGTGAAATTTCATGTTAAACAAAAAATTATATGATAATTTTAATAGGTCTTTAAAATCATATATATGTATATTATAAATCAAATTAGACAAATAAGTAATAAGTAAATAGTTTTCATATAATTAAAGGGTTTAATATATTAAACAACATAAGTTGACCTGTGGCCAGGCAGAGAACCGACCGACGGTTTGAAATAAATTAATTTCCAGCTACAAAAACAATTTCAAATAATTTTAATATATCTATTAATGCAATAAAAAACAGATATGGATATAACAAATATTTTTAAATTTATTTTATTTATAATATATAAGGAGGCGCTGGCATAATATATGATGTCATATAATTTTTAATTAAGAAAAAACTAACGAAGATGCTTTTTCCCGAGGATAAAACCAATACAAAGTGCATGATTCGTGGATAATATGTAAAAAATCTCCTCATGTGAAATTTGATGTGAAAATAACCCTTCCATTCCTAACGTCGTTCGGTAATACTACCACTTCCGGTTTCCGGATTTGATCAATTTATCATACTGATGCATTAAGTAAATATACCAAATTTCATCAAAATCCGTTGAGCCGTTCAAGATGTACACATCTATACGGACGGACAGACATCATCCTAAAAATACTTTTTTCTGTTAAGAAAATGCATGATTCATGGAGATATGTAAAAATCTCCACATGGTAAATTTGGTGTGAAAACAATACCTCCCTTACTAACGTCGGTCGGTAAAAAAGGATTAAAAAACCTGAACAAAAAAATTTTTAACAAAATAATTAATTAATTTAAAAAATGAGGATTAAATTGATTAAAATCAAGAATAAATTATATGTAATTTTGATAAACGATTTTATTATTTCTGTAAAATGATTTAAAATAGCTTACATAAATTAACAAAAAATAATTAAATAAAAACATATTATTCATAATACACTAATATAAATAAATATAAAATATAGTTCCCAATCCTCTCACTATGTCTCTGGGAGCAGTTAAATTTAAATAATATATGTAATAATATTATTTATATATATATATATATATTTATTTTATTATACATAAATTTATTCTATTAAAAATTAAAAGTCCCAATTAGCATTTTTCTAACTTGATTGTGTTCTACATAATAAAAAAAATTAATTATTAACACGTTGTGTGTGATGGTCAATTTAATTTATAATTTTTTATGAAATATTATATGATAAAGATTGGAAAAGAATGATTCATTTTCTTTATTAAGACTAGAAATTTGAGATAAAAGTGAGATAAAACAAAAGAACAGCAACAACAATTATTTTGTTAATGTATTTTGTTTATTATAATTGCTTGTTGATGACATTTTTTTCTGTTTCATTGCAGCATATGGCATAGGTGTCCCATGTTGGTTGGTTGGCTGTTGGTAGCCGCGAATATTCATTCACCAAGGCTGAGTCATCTCACTCAGTGCGGCTTATCTTTGCGATTTTTTTTTTTTATACGTCTATGCTAACACCAAATGAGGTAGCAAGTTTAATATGGAAAATGCAAGAAGGAATGATAAAAAAAAAAATCATTCAGCAAATTTTAATTGTTTCTAAATGAACAAATATAATTTTAGAATTCTTATTCTAAAAAATATATATTGATATAATCATACGAGTTCTTTTCAAAAAAAAGGTGAATTTTGAATTTTCTCGTGCTGTGTACATTCGATTATTTAACGATTTTTTTTTGTTTTGTTATGTTGGTACACATATGTTTCTCGTATGTTGATATTATCAGCCATTTTGGATTAGTAGTATGTTTTTGACAACTGAAAACTGTGTATTCTTCGATTTTTTTTTACTTTTTTAAAAAAAAAATAAGGAATTTATGCAACGTTTGCGTGAAGTAATACAGCTCAATCTGAATTTTGGAAAAACAAATCATGGATAATGCACCAGCTCATACATCATTGCTTGTTCGTAATTTTTGGTCAAAAATGACACTGTATTCACCTGATTTGGCTCGCTATGACTTTTTCCTATTCTCAAAACTGAAATTGTTGTAAATTGTTTTACCACAATTCATCGGAATCGAAGAACGAGCTGATGGCCATACCGACGTAGCATAAAAGTTATAGTGATTTGTATAGTCAATATTAAGAGTAATTATTTAAAAAAAAAGTTTATTTAAAATTTTAATAAATTTTGAATATTTTTAGAATTTTTTGGTTCAATCATTTTATTTATTTCCAACTCTTGTGTTACTATTAACTAAAAAACTAATCTAAAATATCATAATAGAATTTAAAAATAATTATATAAAGAAATTTTTTGAAATAAACTTGAAAATATTAAAATTATAAGATAAAAATTGTAATTGGTAATTAAAGTTCCAAAAATTAATTTATAAAATACTTGCTATATATATTGTTATATTATATTTTATTATATGTATTTTTTATAGTATTAATGTATATTATTCATAAGTAAAAGAAACTAAATTGTACATAATTAGTGCATCTTCATTTATTTAACATTATTAAGTAAAAAAATGATATACTTAAGTAATCATTCTTTATATATATTTATAGATTAATTAAAGATGAAATTATATTTCAACTGATTAAAATCTGATAATTAAAAATGGATTAGAACATAAAAATAAATATGAACAGGAGAGTAAATAAAAATATTAAATCGAAATCTTTTTTTAATATTATAATGTTAGAGAAATAAATTATATATGCTGTTGGCTGGTTATTGTTATCTGGGGAGTAATTTGTGAATACAACACCAATATAGTTTGTTATTAGTATATTAATATAAATGTGCGTGACGTTCCCTTCTTTAGTATTTTCGAAGAGATTAATCAAATGATAAAAATTAATTCATTAATATTTTTTCTTTTGGTTATTTTTTTTTTAATGTATATATAAACATTAAAAAAAATTTGCTAGTTTTTGTCGACGTTTATACTACAAGAGCTGAAAAGTACCGGGATTTTTCAATAGGTGGCGCCACTAGAAAATGAACATGACTCATTTCGAGAGGCTCATCTGTCACTAGTTTATGTATGAAGTATCATGACATTTCGTCCATCCGTTTACAAACTACAGTCGAATTTCGCCTTCATAAGAAAAATGGAAAAACAGGAATATCGCGTCTTGATTAAACATTGTTTTTAATTGAAAAAACTTGTGAACAATGATTGCAGTGGTTGCAGGAATGTTATCCCTTCGAGAACAACAGTTTATCGATATTCCTGTTTGTCCATTTTTCTTATGAAGGCGAAAGTAGCTTCACTAACACAACTGTAGCTTGCAAACGAATGGACGAAATGTATACATAAACTAGTGACAGATTAGCCTCTCGAAATGAGTCATGTTCATTTTCTAGTGGCGTCACCTATTGAAAAATCTCGGGACTTTTCAGCCCATGTAGTACAATAAATTAAAGCAAGGAGGAAAGCGAGAAATGGAAATTCCCTCTCGATTTTTAAAGGACATAATCTCAGGTTTGTTAGAAATTGATTTTTTTTTTTGTAAACATCCTATAGGCAAGGGTGGATGGATGTCGTCCAACCAATTCTATCCCCCTCTCCTCCCTCTCCCCCAATCTGCCTTCATCCAATGCATCCCTCTTACCCTTTCACCCATCGAACCAGCTAGGCAGTTAAATGGTGATTGTAATTATGGAATGGTTTGTGTAGGGAGAAAATCTCGAACCAAGCTACTTGAAACCACAAACAAAAGACTTCAACCAGACACACTCTTTTATGTCCCATCAGTGAAATTAAATTCAAACTGCTGTTGAGTGAGGTCTTTAAACTTGTAATAAATATGCATACGAACACGAACCAACTTGAATGATTCCTTTTAATTGTGGAAATTAATGGAAAAAGAGTAAATGATTAAATTTAAATCATTGAAATTAGATTTTTTCTTCTTCTTCTTTAATGAAGAGAGAAATTACAAATTCTTAACGATATTGGTTTTGGGAAGAAACCCAAATCATTCGACTGGAAATATATTGAAAACTTTCTAATATAAATAATCAGAAATTTAAAATTAATGGTTTATTATTTATTTACATATTTAATTTCCCACAAAAACTCCTCTCTTTGCTGATTTAACATTGTTAGAAATAACTATAAAAAATAAATTATCATAGAATAAAAAATTATATATAATTAAATACATTTTTAAAATAGAATGAAACTCCTCCCTTCAATTTTATCGTACCTTATAAATAATTCTACTGCCACTCTCGATAATAAATATAGGTAGATCATTAATTTTGATAATTAATCATGTTTTCCTATAGTGACTCATTTAAAATAAAAAAAAGAATACCTATATTCCCAGTCATTTAAAACTATTCATTAACCAATATATTCATTTATTAGTAAATTTTTCACAAATTTTCAATAGTACCATATAATTAGGGTGACCATATTTCGAAAACACCAAACCAGGACAAATGGTTTACCATTGTTTTTTATTAGAACCAATTTGAAAAAATTTAGAAGAAAAAGTCGGAAATGTTTAAGAACCTAGTCCCAAAAACGTTTTATCTTTTTTTTTAAGAACCAAATTGATAAAATTCAAAAAAGTCGGAAATGTTTAAAACCGGGACAATAGACTGTCCCGAAGACATTTTTTTGGGACGCCGGGACAGAGCACCTAAAAACAGGACACACAATCCCGGAAAACCATACATATAATGGGTACATTAAAAAAAAAATAAAAAAAAATCCTACAAATATCAACTTATATGACTTTTAAAATATAAATCTTTATATTTTAAAAAATATTTTAATATATTTAAAAATTTTATTAGATAATTAATTTATTAATTCGGTTATGTAATATAATTATAATATATCTGTCTGTATTAATGAAATTGTATCGATTTAACATTCGTTTTTGTATAAATAATAAATATTTATATAAATGATGGCAAATATTTAACATAAAGTGTTGACCATTTGATAATAATTATAATTCAATTTTTATTTTTATTTATTTTTATATGTGATACGTATAAACCAATCTATTTTGGATAATTTATCTTAAATTAAATATAAAGATATAGATATATATAAATATATATAAAATGATATAAGTTTTATTTGTTTTAATTCAAGATATAGCGAGTTTTATAAATATGTAAAATGTAATATTTATCAGAAATAGAAATTATGTACATTTCGTAGAAAAAGTATGACAATTTATTTAGAATTAATTTTCTGTTATTTTTCTATTTTCCATACAAAAGAAATTATACAATTTAATATATATTACAATTGATTGAATTTTTATTAATGAATTTAAAATCATACTAAGAATAAGATTAAAATAATTGAAATGATTTTCGGGTCTTACTCCCCCCTCCATCCACTCACTAAATATATGACATATAACATACAGGTACTGGTCAAATAAGAATTAAGGGAACGCATATTGGGAGCAAAAAAAAGTCTTATTTTCTGTAAACAATGTTTTTTTCACATATAAGTTTTTATTTTTTCTTATTCTTACTATACAAAAGATTAACGAACAAAAGAAAAAAAGAAATTCTAACAGTAGATTTAAGTGAGAGTTGTCGGGACATGAAAAAGTACTGGAACGCGTTCCCGTTCTGAAAAAAAGGTAAGGGAACGTCGTTCCCCCGCGTTCCCCTCCCAATACACCACTGATAACATATAATAACCTACTGGGAAAAAATAAAATAAATTAGAAATAAAAGTTATTTGAACCCTTTTATTTCCATTTACAATAGTTTTCTATGTGTAGATTAAAATTGGGATAAGATAAAATATATATTTGTGGCCTTATTATGTATTCATTTTATAATTTCTTGGCATTTATCTGGTTAATTATTGTTTTAATGAATTCTCTTAGAAATATTAAAAAACAAGTTAATAATATATTTCTTTATTTATCTTCATATTAAATTAAATATATTTCCAATCAATAATAATATATAATAAGTATTAAAGATAAATAGAAATAATAATATTAATGAAGAAAAAATATTTGTGGTGCTATATTGTAGTAGTTGAAAAAAATTAATATTCTTCCAAAACATAATAAATTATTTATAAATTGTTTTTGATGTAGGTAAAGTATTATTATTATTATATTATGATTCAAATGTGATATATGAGGAAGGTGTGATTTATAAAATATCTTAAAATAGTTTAAATTGATTAATAGTTTTTAGATTAAAATCTTATAAAAAAAAAATTGTTGTCGAATATTAAAAAAAAAAAAAAATTAATTAATCTAAAATACAAATGTATATATTTATTTAAATTAACAAATTAAATAAATTAAGTTTAGGTTCAATAACTAAATATGAAACCATAAAATTATGATGAAATATTTCATTATAATTATATACTCATCTAGAAGATAAAAAAAAAAGTGAAATTCATTTATTCTTAATAAATTTCATTTCTAAAATATGTGTATGATAATTTATTATATATGATTTTCTTATTTTAATAAATTATAGTAATGTTTAATTAAATGATAAAAAAAATAAATAATTTGCTGTTGACAGAGAATCATTAAAGAAAGGAGAGTTGCTTTAAGTCGGTAATGCAAACTATTCGATCGCACGATCGATTTCCCCTTGGCGATCAAAGTTTACCTCTTTTGTAACAGGTCAGTTTTTGCTTACGCGTTTGCTTATTATCCGCTTTGATCGAAATTAATTAAAAAAAAATTAGCTGGAGTGTCTCCACTCGACTATCTCGCAATTTGAATTGGATTAAATAACATACATTATATTTAAATTAAATTTAATTAATTACACATTATAAATTAAAATTAATAGATGACATTTATTAAACCAGCGCAAGTTTGGCTCTTTGTTGATGGCACCACGTCACGTGATTGCCAGTCAACGTGTTAAAAAATTAATTCTGGTACTTTCAGCGATTCAATAAAGCTGAAATTCTATATATAGCAGTTTTATACAATTTTTACAAACTATCAAACAAATATCTTGATTTTTACGGTCAGTTTAGAGGGGAAAAAATCAAAACGTGGTATGCAATGACCGGATGAGCTTAATTTCTCAAAAGTTGATAGAAAACTACGAATTTTGAATAATGCCCGTGTACCAAATTTTCTTATTCTAGCTCAAACCGTTTTTTCGTAATCTTGTCTATATATACACACACACACAGACATTTTTCTCAACCTTAATGAAAATGACTTAGGGACCTTTAAAACGTATAAAATCATTAAAATCTCAACATCGAAAATTTTACTATCTCTGGAGAGATTGTAAAAATGGTAGAGAAGTTAAATTTTTTCTCACGATTAATTTTGAAAATAATATTTTCATTAAAAATAATTTTTAAACATATTTTAGTTATAATATATAGTTAGATTAATTTTAAATCTTTATATATAAGTCTGAGTATAAAGATTACTTGTTTAAATTTATTAATAACTAAAGTTAACGATAAATTCTTATTTAAAAATTTTCTCTCATGTTTTCAAATTTTAAAATAAAAGAATTTTGTAAATTTAGAAAATACATTTATAAATATATATATATACAACTATATATAGAACAATGACAAACATATTAATATGCTATAAGTTTTTAAATTAAAAACAAAATGTATAATATATTATACACGCAAAGTAAAATAAGAATATATGCAAATAATAAATAATAATTATTCTATAATTAAAACTTGTTATCAGTTGTAACTTTTATGTATTTATCTGATTCTATGAAAAAGAATATTTAATGGAGAAGTTTTTTTTTTTAATTTCCATAAAATATTAGAAATTTTAATTTAAAATAAAAGAAATTACCATAATATAAAATAAATAAATATAATATGAAAATAAGTGTCGGTGGTTATTTGATTGTTTAAAGTTTCAATTTTGGATTATATAATAATACAAAAAATACTATTATTATATTTAGTTTTTTAAGATATTCTTCTTTTTCATCTTTATTAAAAACAAACATATATATTATTTATTTATTTATTTGACGATTATAAAAATTATAAATTTTCATTTTATTTTATTTAATTGATAATTTGATTAGATTTTTTGAAATATACTATATTATATTTATTTTATATTTATTAATTTCAAATATCATACTAATTCAAAAATATTTATAATCAATTCTATAATTCTACAATCTACTTGGAATATTATTTATTACATTAAAAATGTCATATTATATTATTATAAGATTTGAAATGTGGTGATTATTTAAACATAAATAAAAATTGCTCAAGAATAAATTATTTAATGATTAAATATTCAACTAAATTTAATCGTTGAATATATAATATTCGTATTTTTTTTTTTTGAAATCTGAATTACTTATAACAATTTAATTAAAAACAAAAAAGAATATTCATTTCTATTTTTATAAATTTAAAATTCATCTTTTTTTTATTTATATATATTTATTTTATTTTATTTTTTTAATTAAATTAAAATTGAGATAGAGAAAATATAATTTTTAAATCTTACTATAAAATTATTTATTAAAAAATTAAAAAGAAATTATATTCTTTGTTTCCTGAGTGAAATCTCATTGACCCAAGACAACAGATATAAATCATGACAGATCGAGATGACAGTGATCTTTTTTGGTTTTTGAACATTAATATTTGAATTTTATTAGAATGGAGATGATTTTTTGTTTTCTTATGAATCCTATAATATAATCTTTAAATGATAATTGTATATATCAATGGACATAAATAAATTCTCATCATTGCTGACTTTGGACACGTCACATTTTCGATAATAAATATAATTATTATTTGGAATGAAATCATTTATCATAATAGTACTAATTTTGAGATTTTCATTAATTTATATAGAAATATACTTATCATAAAAGTATATATATATATATATTATAAAGAAAGAAAAAAAAAGATGATTTATTTATATTTTTTTTAGCAGTAATCATATAAAATGAGAGAATAGAGTGCAATTTATTTAAATTAGTTTCAGAGACCAATGATAGATAATCAGTCAACATGAAATAAATATAGTAGGTAGGAAAAGGAAATTTATTAGAAAACAACTTCACAGCCAAACATATTCAATGTATAAATTTGATTGATAAAATAGATTTGCAGCCCTGGGCAAAATAAAATTGCATCTCAGCATGCATAATAAACTTAATATAATGACGTAAAGAATCATTTATTTTTTTGTTTTATTCTTATTTTTGAGTAATGGAGAGTAAAAAAAAAATAAAGGGGTTCGGAAAGACAGACTGTCTACGTGAGTTTAAGCAGGAAACGAAAACGGTCACCTCAAATATTACTTGACAAGTGTAAAAGCGATTATTACCTTTCAAGTAGACATGAAAAAGAGCGGATAATCAATAGGGAGAGAGACAAGAGAGAGTTGAAAGATTAATTACTTGCACCTGCAATAGTGAAGGCCTCTTTTTTGATTTCAAATGCACAATTGCACTGACCTTCAGAGGATTTCTCTTTGAATTTTAAATTTTTTATTTTTATACTCTTTTTAATTATTTTTCTAATTATCAACCTCTTTAATTTAATCGATTGATTCTATTAAAAAGAGAGAGAAAACAAAAAAAAACATACCATATACATACGACAATCAAAAGAATAAGATTTCAAATAAATTATTTATTTATTATTCAAATCAATTGTAAAAATATAATATCTCTACTTTGTTGAACATTTTTCTCTCTCTCTTTTGTAAGCATACATAAAAGTAATACCAAATATTAAAATAGAAGCTTATTTAATGAAATTAAAAGAAATAAAATAAAAAAAAATAAAAACAAAAAGAAATTGTTTTAATATTTACCAAATATAAATTTATAATAAATTAACTACTTATATCAATAAAATATTTATTTATATTATATTTTGTCTTTTTTAAATATCATTATTTTATTAATTCTTCTTCATTCTCCAATTACAATTGAAAAAAGTGTTTTATTTATATATTTTTATTAAAAATCAGAAACTTGCCCTTGATATTGCATCATGAAAAGGGAATCTAATTGCCACCAGTTGATTTAGAAAAAAAAATCCTTAAAAACGATTCAATTATAAATTATACTAGTGGGAACTTATTATTTTACAAATGAAAGAAGTATATTTGAAATACAATACTAATAATATTATACTTATTAAGTAAATCAAATTTATTGAATAAATATATATATATATATATATATATATATATTATTTATAATTAAAAATAAATTATAAGAATTTGTGTAATTATGATAATAATAATAATAATAAAATGTTTATAATCAAAATATAATCATCATTGATCGAGTAGATAATAAATTATTTGAAAAATGAATAAAAAGTGGTAAATCAAAATTTCTACAATTTACTTGTTTCTTTAAATGAATCGGAAAAAATGAATTATTAATCATAAACAAATACATATGGGAAATGCATTGATTAATGAATGAGAATGAATTGAATAACAAACAAAGATATATTCGTTAGGATTATTAAAAGAATTAATGTTGCAAATAATAGATATTGAAAGGAAAATTATAATTAATTTTTAAGAATGATTGCTATTTATTTACCTTGAAATGAATATAAAGCTGATTGAAATAAATATTGTTTGGAAAAGCTGTCCGAGAAAATACCGGTAAATATATAAAACAAAAAAAAAAAGAACGTTCGAGGAGCACTAAATGTTTCTGTTGTAAAGTTGAACCATCGACTGAAGTTGGAAGTCAACTGAAGCGGCTGGCTGTGAGCGAGGTAGGGAGGTAGGAAGGGAGGGGGAGGGGAGGGGAATACTGACAAGAGGGGTTCGTTGCGTGGTGAGTCGAGGAGTGGGGGTAGTAGGGGAGGGAGGGGTTGCATGAAAAGGCGACCTGCTGCTGCCTGAATGTCTGCCTGTGCCTGCCTGTTTGCTTGCTTTCTTGCTTGCCTGTTTGCTTGCCTTTCTTTCCAATGGATTAACTGACTCAACTCTTCATTAACAGCATCAAAAGAAAAAAAATATACATACATATATATATATATCTTTATGCATGTCCACTTATTTGTCGTCTAAAAATTCCAATCAATAAAAATCAATAAAGAGTAGGAAAAAAATAATTAATATAAAGAGTTTGACTATAAAAAAGGTACAAAATAAATAAAATAATTATATTTTAATTGAAAAGATTTTTTCTGATTTTTATTGAAAATCAATTGACTATTTGAAAAAAATAAATGATTTATATATATATATATATATATATATAAAATACTACAACCATCATTAGATATTTAAAAAAACATTTTTACAATCAGAGAGATTTTACATCCCTTAATATGAGGGTTTTATACTATCTCTCCAAAGATCACGAAAATTTTCGATGTCGAGATTTTGATGTTTTTATTACACTCTTTTTGAAGGACCCTGAGTCATTTTCATTAAGGTTAAGAAAAATGTCTGTGTGTGTGGGTATGTAGACAAAATTACCAAAAACGGTTTGAGCTAGAATAAGGAAATTTGGTACACGGGCATTATTCAAAATTCGTAGTTTTCTATTAACTTTTCAGAAATTAAGCTCATCCGGTCATTGCATACCACGTTTTGATTTTTTTTCCTCTAAACTGACCGTAAAAATCAAGATATATGTTAGAAAGTTTGTAAAAATTGTATAAAACTGCTATATATAGAATTTCAGCTTGATTGAATCGCTGAATTAATTTTTTTAAATTTTTTAACACTTGACTGCCAATCACGCGCCAGCACGTGACGTGGTGTCATCAACAAAGAGCTAAATATGCAAATTAATTTTTTTAAATTTTTAAATTTTGACTTAAAAATGAAGGTAAAGGTTTTACATTTAAATTTAATGTATATTAATTTATTAATTTAATTTAATAGGAATATTATATCCTGTAAATTTAATTTTTTTTTTTAAATTAATTAATTAATTGAATTTAACTATAATTAAATTATAATTTTTATATAAATAATTAATTAAATTAAATTTAAATGTAATATATATGGTAATTAATCTAATTCAAATTGCGAGATAAACGAGTGGAGACACTCCAGATTTTTTTACTTTAGTTTATACTTAATTTAAAATTTTTAATCATGAAAGAGTCTAAATTTAAAAAGAAAAGAATATCATACCCCAAATTTAATATTTATAAGGGTAAATAGGTACAATATAATAAATTAATTTTTTTTTTTAAACAAATTTAAAATAAGTTGACCTGTGGCCAGGTCCGAACCGACCGACGGTTTGAAAAATTAATTTCCAGCTACAGAAACAATTTCAAATAATTTTAATATATCTATTAATGTAATAAAAAACAGTTATGGATACATAAATAATAAATATAAACATTTTTAATTTTATTTTATTTATAATATATATGTAAGACCAGGCTGTGACGTCATGAATGGCTGGATGACGTCATATAATTTTAAATCAAGAAAAAACTAATAAATATGATTTTTCTCGAGGAATTAATTAATTTATTATATTGTACCTATTTACCCTTATAAATATTAAATAAAACCAATACAAAGTGCATGATTCGTGGTGATATATAAAAAAATCTCCTCATGTGAAATTTGGTGTGAAAATAACCCTACCCTTCCTATCGTCGATCGCTAATACTACCACTTCCGGTTTCCGGAATTGCACCAAAAGTGGATCAATTCATCCCACTGATGCATTAAGTAAATATACCAAATTTCATCAAAATCCGTTGAGCCGTTCAGGCTGTACACATCTATACGGACGGACAGACGGACAGACGGACGGACAGACATCATGCTAAAAATACTTTTTTCTGTTAAGAAAATGCATGATTCGTGGAGATATGTAAAAATCTCCACATGTGAAATTTGGTGTGAAAACAATACCTCCCTTACTATCGTCGGTCGGTAAAAAATATCATTTCTTTTATTCTATTTATATAAAGGAAAATACCTACATAGAAATTCTCAAGGTACTGTAAGATATACCTAAATTTATCAATTTATTTTTTGTTTTAAAAAAAAGTTGTTAGAAGAATTAAAAGCGGAAATTTTGAAGGAGAATTTTTTAATAGTATGATAATATTATGCAATAAACCTTGACTTAGGTCAGATACAAATGTCCGGCCAAGTTTATTTTTTAAATTTTCTATTAGATTTTTTTTTTTTTATTTATTTCTTTTAGAGAAAAAATTCAATATTTATTTTATTTATTAAAATATGTATATTTATTTGAAATAAAATCATTAGTGTTGACTTTCAAATTCATTATTATATTCGGTTTTTATGCTCCTGTTTATAATAATATTATTTATTTAAACTCTAAATTAAATAGAAAATGAATGTGTTGCAATATTCACTGTGAATTGGATAGGTCACAAATTTGTTAGCAAGGACAATTTATGATTAGCGAATGCAAGTGCATTTGGATCAAATCGTTATTTTGTATTTACTTTACTTACTTAAGTAATAGTTATATCAAAAGCGAAAATTTTCATTTAATTCAACAATAAATAAAGTTTATTTTATTTAGAAAGAAAGATTTTTAATGATTAGTATTTAATTATAAAATTATGGTGCGAATAGAAAGATTTATTTTTGATCTCAAGGTGAAAGATTAGTTTGACTCAAGCGAGTGCCAGAATGGGACAGTTGCTTCACTCGGTGGGTGGGGGATATGGGGAGGCATTCCCCTAGAAGCACAAGTTATAATATAATTCAATGATTATAAAAAGGTAAAAATTAAACAATTGGGTTGTAATCATTAATACAGTACACTGCTTTATTCATATATAGGGTGACCAAACGTCCCGTTTTTCCGGGATTGTCCCGTTTTTAGGTGCTCTGTCCCGGCGTCTCGAAAAAACTCTTCGGGACAGCATATTGTCCCGGTTTTTTTTTAATATTTAGGACATTTCGTACTTTTTTTCCAAAATTTTTTCAATTTGGTTCTAAAGAAAAGTGAATTACAGTACTACTTTTAAATCTTTTTTTTTTTAAATTTTAATATATTTGTTTATTGTCTTCTATAACTTTTATAACTGCTATAACTAGGAAATATTAAATTAAATTTATCAAAATTAAAGTGTTTTAAAACTACAAACTATTATAGTTCTCTACATTATTTAATCTCATTGTGTTAAATAAATATAATAATTTTTTATTGAATAATTTATTAAATTAAATAAATAATTGAAAATTTTATTTGATAGTTATTTTGATTTTTAACCTACATCATTTCATTTTATATAATTTAAATATAATAATTTTGGAAAAAATTCTAAAAATTAATTTTTGAAAGTATTTTTTTTTTAATATTTAGGACATTTCGTACTTTTTTTCAAAATTTTTTCAATTTGGTTCTAAAAAAAAAATGGTAAACCGTTTGTCCCTGTTTGGTGTTTTCGAAATATGGTCACCCTTTTGATCTTTGACACCTGTCGAAAAAGTATAAGTTAATTACAAATTCATAACCTTATTAAATGTCTGCCATTTCTTTTCTTTTCTTTAGTTATAGGAATTTATTGGATGTTTTATTTCAACTATTTCTTTGTGAAGATAAATCATAGTTGGAATATTTGAGTTTTCACTGGACAGAATTGAACAGGGCGTTAGAAAAAGTCCAAAAGGCTTGCATTCCTCTCAATCTTTCTTTTATCCATCAGAGATCCAGGCAAACCGTGTGAAAATATTGATGTCAGTTGAATTTTATGATATTTCTCTTAAATATTTTATTATTATCTTAGGAGATTAAAAGATGATTATAAATATATATGAAACGTTATATATATATATATAATAGAAAACTTATAATATAAAATTCATAAATGTTTTGAATTCTTTTTGGTTCAAATTTATTTTTTTTTTTTTTGAAATTGATTAATTGAATCGACTTGAGAGAAAAAATAAAATAAAAATCGTAAATTTTTTTTCTTTTTAAATAATTAACTAGTATAATTCTGGGATTATTATTAATAATATAAAATTTAAAATTAGCATTTGTAATAAAAATAGTATATTTTTTTTTTAATTAGAATTATATTAAGAAAGATTTTTATTCATTTTTCAGACAAAGAGCTCAAGTTTCTCATAAACATGCTTGGGTAACTTAACTTGCTGTGATTTAGAGAAGTTAATAAAACAGAATTGTTTATAAGTAGTTATTGATTTATTTCTTTTAGACACTTATTTAACAATTTTGGAAATGTTATTTTCAAGTTGTTTTAAATATTGTATTGGAGAGAGGATGCATTCGATTAGCAATGAACTGATTGCTTAGTGATGGATATGTGCAAATGCTTCAAAACTTTTTTAGGATTTAGGCGTTATCTGGTTCCAGCAGGATTGGGCCTGTGATGAGGATAATATGAGAAATATTTCCCTGTGGGCGACTCTTTGAGAGGCGATATTTAATGGCCACCGCATTTGCCAGATATGGCCTCTTGCGATTTTGTTTTTCGGGGGACTATTTTAAGTCCATTTTATAAACCGATCGCCTAAGAACTCTTGATGAACTTAAAAACAATATTCCGGGATTATCCCGTTTTTAGATGCTCTGTCCCGGCGTCCCGAAAAATGTCTTCGGGACAGCCTATTATCCCGTTTTTTTAAATATATAAGACATTTCGTACTTTTTATTCAATTTGGTTCTAAAAAAAAAGGTAAACCGTTTGCAACCTACTAATGGAGGATGTTACCTGTCCGATACAATATTTAAAAAAACTTGAAAATAAAATTTCCAAAGTTGTTAAATAAGTGTCTAAAAGAAATAAATCAATAACTACATATAATCAATTCTGTTTTATTATCATAACTTCTCTAAATCAGCAAGTTAAGTTGTCCCACTACCCGGTATTAACCAACATTATTTATCAATATAATATTGTATAAGTATATATAAAATAATAAAGAAATAATAATTCATCTCAATATATTAAAAATTTACAAAATAAAATTGTATGTATATTTATTTATTCTAATAAACAAATTTATAAATAAAAAAAAGATTGAAAAGATGAATTTAAAAATAAAAACATACTTATATGTTTAAATAATTTATAATTATATAAATCAAACACTTATGGTAAGATTCTTTTAAACCACACCTTGAGATTAAATAAAAGTTATTTCACGTGAGTCAGCCAATGTAGATATACGAAAGCCCAAGTAACATAGGTATATAATAGAGGAAGGGAATATTTTTCTTTCAGCTCACACACAAAGGACAAGCAGGCAGGTTAGAACTAGTAACATCCACACCCACTCACTCACTCATTAATGGTGACTTGAACAGAATTTTCTCTATGTAGGCAGTGGCGCAACCAGGGGGGGGTTTTGGGGGTCAAAACCCCCCCCAGGAGAGAAAAAAATATAAATTGCTGTATATTATGTACTATATTACAAATAGAAAAGAAAAAATATAATCCTTCTTTTTATTTGAAAAAAAAATAATTCTTAAAGTATAACTTAGTGTATAATAAGTAAGTTTATTTTATTTTAAAAAAATTTTAACAAAAATAAAAATTGCTTATTTTTTCGTACAGAATTAAATTATTTTATTATTTCTCCTAAATCATAAAAAAAAGACTTAATATAAGATTACTAGATGATTGTGAAATTTTCCAATTTGACTTTTATTTAAATATAAAATAAATAAAAATATTACTCAAATTCTAAATATTTTTTATTATTAATACATTAATTGCTAATTTCATAAAAATTATGAAGCGAAGACTAATTTTTACAAAATGGAAAAACGGGTAAAAATCCATAAAAGTCAAAAATCCCTAAAACCGAAAATCCCCAAAAGCGAAAACCCCTAAATAAAAATATCGCTAATTGAAAAAATCCATAAAAGAAAAAATCACTAAAAACAATTTTTTTCATTTTTGTATTAATTTTAATTGTGACGCAGAAAATTAAATCACAAGGTGAGCATGCCACCCAGTTGCCTGAGACACGACCTCCCAAGGAGGTAATCGGACCTGGACCGAAAATAGGGAAAAATAGGTCAAAAAATACATACATAGGGCCCACACACGTGATTTTTCAAAAAAAAAATAGGGGTGTCAAATTCGTATTAAAAATAAAGGGAATTTACTCAAATTCCGTTTATTAGCATACGTTTTAATAGCTTAATGATTCCAAATACAAAATACACCATTTACACCGTATATTTCACCAGGGCAACTTGTGAAATTTACTATCATCAGAGGTTGTGTCTTTTTCATTTTGCTCAATGCATTTATAGAAACATCAAGTCAATGCCATAAGTTTTGAAGCTCTATAATGATATAGATAATCCTGACAACTCCACTCATTTACGAACTCTTGCAGCTTTGGTTTTGGTACCACCATCAAAAGTCATTGTAGCCTACCAAGCATTAACTGGACGACCAACAGGGTAAAACTTCGTGATCTTTTTTCTTACTTCGAGCGCACTTGGCTAGGTGAACAATTTTTGGCTGGCTTTTATGACCCCGAATTCGAAATTGGAACATTGGAACATCTACGATGCCACTTTGATGGGTTTGCCTCAAACAAACAATGCATTGGAAGGTTACAACAATGCTCTTCGTTCACGCTTAGGAGGTTACAAGACATCAGTATGGGACCTGATTAATGAGAAGTTTTTTATTTAGGGATTTATTCTTTTAGGGATATTTGCATTTAGGGATTTTTTCTTAGAGATTTTTACATGATTTCTTTTAAAATATCCTGCCACTACGGGCGGACGAAAAGCTTTCGAAATCTTAAAGTAGTTTTTTGTAAATAATTCCTTTATTATTAAGTTTAGGTAAAAATGAATATAATGAAACTTTTAGTAAATTCGATTCCCTATAAATTTAATACGATAGTATGATAATTCTCATAAAAATCGGTATTTATTGAGAAAATCAATAAAATGTGCTTTGACACCTCTTTAAACTACCCTTACTTATGGTCCGATCTTGTCCAAAAACAATCCAATCCCCGCCCATCATTCCCAAAAAAAGCATCTAAATATCAAATTTCAAGACAATATCTCATTTTGTTTAGACATAATCTCGGTAACGAGCCGGTGCAAAATTTTTTTTTGCAGTTTTGGATTCAGAACCGTCTGAAAAGTGGAAATCTCGAAGAATCTCTGAGCAAAAATTTTCCGATCATCCTATAAGCTATCCTTATTTCATGAGGAAAGCTAAAATGATTTAATTATAGCTGTAAAAAATATTTTCTTTCTAAAATTGTGAATACAAGTAAATAAAATACAAAATTAAATTTTTTTGCCAGATTTTGTAAAATCAGTGTTTCACTTACAAAACTTTTTTAAATATTTAATATAAAAAAAAATCTTAATGAAAATTTGTCTTTGAGAGAGCGGGGGGGGGGGGGGGGGGCGAAGGTGGATCGGCTAGTCAAAACCCCCCCCAGGATCAAATCCTGGTTGCGCCACTGTATGTAGGTATACTTAAATAGTAAAAACCGGAGTAAAAAATCATCATTATTATGTTATACCTGGTTTAATTATATTATTATTAATATTATTATTATATAGAAATTAATTTAAAGATTCAATATTGAACATAAAATAATTTTTTAAATTTTTTTAAATTTATTATTATTATTATTATTTTTAAATAATAGTAAATTTGAAAATTTATATTTAAAATTTTGATAAATTTGTTTAATTTTGAATTCAATGGAATTCATGTCAAATTGAATTTGGGTTTAGTAAATATTTAAATATGATTTCATCATATTTATTTTTACACTATCAAGATCTATAATATTAATATTTTTTTTTTAAATACAATATTTAAATTATCTTTGATAAATTTGTATGTCTATAAAATTCTCACAATATATCATAATTAAGAGAAAAAGCAACAACAGCTATATCAAAGGTTGTCAAACTTTTTGGATTATCGACCCCTTTATAATTTTTGGAAATCTCCATCGACCCACCATATAATTTTATATAATATATATATTTTTATAATTTATATATAATTTTCAGGAAACTAAAATAAAACTATTGAATAACCTTAATATTTCATAAATCAGAAACAATAAGTAAAGTATCTACAGAATTTTTTACTTCGTTTCACCCGAATAAATATATACTTAAACGTTTGTTATTTTATTTTCTATAAAGAAAATGATATTTAGTTAATTATAAAAATTTTTAAAAATTTACATACGCAGAGTTACGTATGTGTGATTTGCGTACCTGTTATACCTTCGAGTACTAATCGACCCCCATTCAACCCCCTTGGGTCAGATCGACCCCTATTGTTATTAAATAGATTCCTGAGGGGCCTATAAAGACCCTTTTGGTGCCCCCTTTTCTATATAATAAGAAACAAAAATTTTTCTTTTATTTAATTTTCAATAGATAATTTATGTCACAACATTTTAAAAGATCTTTTAACTTTTCTTTTCTGGAATACATCTGAAATTCATTTTTTTGAATTTTGTTCTTCTCATCTTTTGTACTAAACTAGCTTAGAACTTTTCAGAATTCATTTTTATAAAGAGGAATACCTGAAACTGGTGACCACAGACCATCTATAAGACTAGTACACTCTATTGTCTTTGCTGAAACAAAGTTTTTGGCGCCACATTGCGAGGGCAGGCAGTAACTAATTGAAAAAAAATTGGGCTTCTGTGTGTTTTTGCCTTGTTTTTGCATGCAATGTTATGCGCCTGCAGCGCCTCTTAGCGGTGCCACATAGAGACATCATATTTAAAAAAAAATAGTTTCACCGATTTCTAAGGAGTTGGGGGGCCCTGCTGGTGGCTATTATCTCCTAAAAATAATTTTTAAAAATAATTAATTATTGCATTAAATATAGATAGATTATTAAATAAAAATATAATATTAAATACTTTAATAAAAATAAATAAATAAAACTTTGATATAAATTTGAATTTGAATATATTTAGTATATAATAAGAGAGAAAAAAAATACCTCCTATTTGATTAAGGTATTCATATTATATTCTTATTTTTTTTTTCAAAAATTGACAAGGTAACTTTATACGTTAAAAAAACAAGGAACGGGTCATTGATCTCATTAACATAAAAATTCGGAAAAAAGCAAAATAATTTTGGTTCATCTTGTTTTTATGAATCTATTTTTTGATCTTGTCAAGTGAAATATTTTAACTTTTTATTCTTAGAATTGGTCCTTTGAATAGACCAAGATGCAGTTTTTTTAATTGCATCTGAAAAAAGCGTAACGAAAGTGACAAAACGTCTTGTTGAATCAATGTAACATGTTTAATGATTATTAATTGTAGATGAAAGTATAAATAATAATTATAAATTGATATTATATAGAGTTGAGGATGACTGATAGTGAACCAACTATTGTAGCAGGATACAGAAAAATTGAAGACAATTCTAGTTAAATAAAAAAAATATTCAGTAATTATTTAAAATGAAGTCTTGATCTTTATCATAAATACATATTTAATTCCAATTTTATCGTATATGTTTTTTTTAAATATTTTTTTTTTAAATTTAGTTATACGATTATATTTGAACAAAATATATAAAATATTTTAGAAATATAAAAGTCTAAATTATTTTGATCATCTTACTTTTGCTGAAGTTGAATAATTCTTTTATTAGGTTTGAATTTTAAAAAAATGCAAAATTTTTAATTAATTCTACTTATTACATTATAAATATAATATTCTAGATATATATATAATAATTAGAAACAGCAAAATATTATATACAATTTTTATTAAGTTTTTATTTTATTTAAGCCTGTAGATCGAATTATAGGGAGACCATATTTTGAAAACACCAAACTGGGACATTTTACCTTTTTTACCGACCGACGATAGTAAGGGAGGTATTGTTTTCACACCAAATTTCACATGTGGAGATTTTTACATATCTCCACGAATCATGCATTTTGTTAATAGAAAAAAGTATTTTTAGCATGATGTCTGTCCGTCCGGCTGTCCGTCCGTCCGTCCGTATAGATGTGTACAGCCTGAACGGCTCAATGGATTTTGATGAAATTTGGTATATTTACTTACAGTGGGATGAATTGATCAACTTTTGGTGCAAATCCGAAAACCGGAAGTGGTAGTATTAGGAAGGGAAGGGTTATTTTCACACCAAATTTCACATAAGGAGATTTTTTTATATATCACCACGAATCATGCACTCTGTATTGGTTTTATCCTCGAGAAAAATCATATTTATTAGTTTTTTCTTGATTTAAAATTATATGACGTCATCCAGCCATCCATGACGTCACAGCCTGGTCTTGCATATATATTATAAATAAAATAAAATTAAAAATGTTTATATTTATTATTTATGTATCCATATCTGTTTTTTATTACATTAATAGATATATTAAAATTATTTGAAATTGTTTCTGTAGCTGGAAATTAATTTACTTCAACCGTCGGTCGGTTCGGACCTGGCCACAGGTCAACTTATTTTTTCTTAGAACCAAATTCTAATTGAGAAAAATTTTGAAAAAAATTCGGAAATGTTTAAGAGCTTATTCCAGAAAAGGTTTTACATTTTTTTTTCCGAAGACATTTTTCGGGACGCCGGGACAGAGCACCTAAAAACGGGACGTTTGGTCATCCTATTGTATTATATTAGTATTATTTAGTAGTTGGTATATACATAACAAAATAAATAATTATATAAATATTTATATAATTGTATTTAAGTTTTTTATTCTCGCACACTTCACTTTCAATTCGACTTCTCTAGAATTTTTCTGGTTGCCTTTATTTTTGTTTATATTTTTGAAAAATTATTTTTAAACTTTTTTTTTTAAAACTCTAATATTTCACTTTATAAATTATTTTATTTTCTTATTATATATGCTTTAATTTGCTGAATAAATTGTTATCTCTTAAAAAAAGTTAATTTAGCATAACGAAAAAAGTCAAAATTTAAATTCGATTTATTAAAAAAATAATTCATTATTAGAGAATATTTGTATAACTTATAGATTTTTTTTTTAAAAAACACTTCTTTAAAGTAATTACTTACATACAGGATTTAGATTTAGATAATAACAAACAGAAATCAATTTTGTATTTGGCCAAAAGGTACCACATATATTAGAATGATGAAATAATGATGAAATAAAGAAATTTAAAAAGTTATAATATTATTATTATTATTATTTCTTTATAATTATTTTATCATAAATTTAAAATATTCAATTTTAATCTATACTAAGTGTGACCATAAAAATTTAATTTTTCAAAATTTTAGTGAATTATAATAAAAGTCTGAAGTTCACATTGTCAAGGAATATAAGTTCATATACAGTGTTATATTTATATATAGAGTTATCAATCGTATAGATTTCAAATTATTAAGATATTTCTTTTGTTTTTTTAATAAAATAAATAACTACTTAAGTATTTATTAATTAGCTGGAGTGTCTCCACTCGACTATCTCGCAATTTGAATTGGAATAAATAAAACATATATTATATATAAATTAAATTTAATTAATTATAAATTATAAATTAAAATTAATAAATCATATTTATTAAACCAGCAAATGTTTGACTCTGTTGATGGCACCACGTCACGTGTTGGCGCGTGAGATTTGCAGTGTTAAAAAATTAATTCTGGTACTTTCTGAGATTCAATCAAGCTGAAATTCTATATATAGCAGTTTTATACAATTTTTAATCATGTGAAAAATTATCAAACATATATCTTTATTTTTACGGTCACTTTAGAGGAAAAAACATGAAAACGTTGTAGGTAATGACCCTCTTCCTGCTGAGCTACTTTTCTCAAAAGTTGATAGAAACTACAAATTTTGAATAATGCCTATGTGCCAAATTTCATGATTCTAGCTCCAACCGTTTTTGAGTAATCTTGTCTATACACACACACACACTCACACACACACACTGACATTTTTCCCAACCTTAGTGAAAATGATTCAGGAACCTTCAAAACGTATAAAAACATCAAAATCTCAACGTCGAAAATTTTCGTGATTACAATACTATCTCTGGCGAGATATTAAAAATGATTTGGTTTATTTTCATTTTTGTACTAATTTAAGTAATATATAATAAATTTTGTTTAATATTTTTATGTAAATATTATATGAAAAGTGTATTTATTTTATTGATAATTAAAAGAATAATTGGTTGTGTAAGTGTGGGTGTAAGCCAAGAGGTACATTTTTCGTGAAAGAAGTTGAAGCCAAAAGAGGCGGTGTCTTAACTAATGATTATCAACCATTAATATGAAATTATATAATTCAAAATCTATTTAAAGGGATTATACTAGGAGGGGAGATAGAAGAAAAAGAAGAAGAAGACGAGAAGGAAGAGTAGATGTTCTTTTTAATTAAACACTTGTGCAATATTAAATATTTAGAAAAAATTTAAGATAATTGTGCATTTAAATCATTAAAATATAATTTCAAAATATATATATATATATATTTACTAAAATTTTCAAATGAATACATCATTTTAAATATTATTATTGTTATTTACATAAATTTGTCAATTTTTATGAACGCATATTGATTTTCATTTTCAAGTGCTTTCCAATGAGATTCCACTAAAATGAACTTTGAATTTATTCGATATGCCCTTAGTGAGTTCAAGTTAAATATAATAGAACTATATATTGTTAAATTGTTTGTTGAAACTAAAAATTATTAGCTAAATATAATAATAAAATTAAGAGTTCATTTGGCAACGTTGCATTTTGTCAATACCATTTGTAAGTATGTAGCTTTATTATCTGTATGGTTTCTAATTCAATTTTTTAATCAAATAATATAAATAAGAGTGAAAGTTTATCTAAAAATTGGTTTTTTATTTATATTAAATGAAGCAGAAGTTCTTATATTAAAAATTTATTACATCTTTTTTGATATATTTGAGATATTTTTCATGGGTAAATGTGAAAATTTTTTTTATTCAAGTGATGTTTTTATTTTAATATTAACTTACAAATTTATTTCTATAATGAAATAGGAAATACATTAGTAATCCACATGATGTATTACTACATAATAATATAATTTATGTAAACTTAATGATCAAGTTGGAATATTGAATTTTCCATTCGCATCGGGTTTCTATCGAGAATATCATTTTCACAATAATAATTTGAATTCAATTCTCTAGATAAAATTTTTTATAATTCTTTATTATAATATAATATGATTAAAAATAAATAAATAAATAGGATTATTATATAAGTAAATTGATTTGGAGAGTGATGTCTTTGTATAGAGGCTTAATTAGTTGTTTCTAACCGGATGATAGCCATATCCATTGCATTTGCTAATAAAGCCAAGCAATGTTTTTATGTTATTTTTACTCAAAAGAAGAAAAAAAAATCAAATTGATTTATAATCTGGCTATAATTAAAGTCTATTCTGTCACTTGACATAATAGAATGTCTAATAAGCTAATAATTAACATTGATTGCTAATCATAGCTACAAAATTTTTACTATCTCGTCAGTATTGAGATCACAAAAATTTTCGATGTTGAAATTTTGATGTTTTTATACGTTTTGAAGGTTCCTGAGTCATTTTCACTAAGGTTGAGAAAAATGTCTGTATATATATATATATATATATGTGTGTGTGTGTGTGTGTAGACAAAATTAAGCAAAAACGGTTTGAGCTAGAATCATAAAATTTGGTACATGGGCATTATTCAATATTCGTAGTTTTCTATCAACTTTTGAGAAATGTAGCTCAACTGGAAGAAGGTCATTACCTACAACGTTTTGATTTGTTTTCCTCTAAAGTGACCGTAAAAATAAAAATATATGTTTGATAGTTTTTCACATGATTAAAAATTGTATAAAACTGTTATATATAGAATTTCATAGAAAATCGCTGAAAGTACCAGAATTACTTTTTTAACACTGCAAATCTCACGCCATCAACAGAGTCAAATATTTGCTGGTTTAATAAATATGATTTATTAATTTTAATTTATAATTTATAATTAATTAAATTTAATTTATATATAAAATATGATGTTATTTAATCCAGTGGTTCTTAAACTGTGGTCCGCGGACCCCTGGGGGTCCGCGAAGCCTTTACTGGGGGTCCGCGGTCCTCGGAAAAAAATCATCGTAAAAATATATACATATATAAATATTTAAAGTTCATTGTTTAACTATATCCTCCTAGAGAATTACGGCTATAATTTAATACTATTAATAATACTATTTTATTTTATTAAATTGATAATTATGTCAATTAATTTTTTGTGAATAAATAAACATATATAAAAAACTATATATAAAATTTGAATTTTCATCCATTCATTCATTTAAAATCATTTTTCGATTGTTCCTTTAAAATAACCCCTCTTAGGGGCTCGGAAGGGGAGGCATATAAGGGAATTTTCTTTCACTTTGTTATTGGGGAAAACCAGGGGAGGGGACAGTCTTACCCGGAAAAACCCAAATTGTCAGCGTCCACTCTGGGGTTTTAAACAGTTTTAAAGCAAATGTTAATTATAAGTTCATTTCTCAACGGTTGTATCTTTAAATTATTTTTATTAATGTTAATTATAAGTTCATTTCTCAACGAGTTGTATCTTTAAATTATTTTTATTAATTTAATTAATTATAATTAAATTATAGCTAATAATAGTTTATTATAGCTAATAATTTTTTTTAATTTTTAGTGTAATTTGCATGATCATTATTTTATAAAAACACTAAACACATTTTGCAATTTCCCAGAAAGGCTGTTTTTGAGAGTAAGTATAAGTTAGTTTTATGAATAAAAAATATTTATTTTAATAATATTTTAGAATCAAATTACGAAATTAATAATATTTTAGAATTAAATTACGAAATATATTTATTATATAAATTAATATTCATTTAAAATGATATTAAATCATTTATTTAAAATGATTTAAAACATTTATTAAAATGATTTAAAACATTCATTTAAAATGATATTAAAACATTCATTTAAAATCATATTAAAACATAGCTAGTAAATAATAATTCGTTATATTTATATTATATTTATATTATATTTATATTATTGTAGTTCAATGTTAATAAATTACTCCATAAAATGGATCGTTGGCTACAAACTGGTTCAACACAGAAACGGAAAGAATCAGATGATGAGGCATCAACAGCAAACTCTACCAAGAAACGCAAAACTAGAAAATATTCGGATGATTATTTATCATTTGGATTTACTTATATTTGCAACAATGATGTGGAAAGACCAGTCTGCGTTCTATGTCAGGAAAGTTTATCCAATGAAAGTATGAAACCTGCTAATCTCAGACGTCATTTACAAACAAAGCACAGCGAGCATGTTAGTAAGTCTATCGAATTTTTTAAAATGAAAAAAGAAGAACTTAATTCAAGTCAGAAATTGATGGTAAAGACGGGATCTGGTGGTATGAGTAAGAAAGCAGTAATGGCATCATATGAAGTAGCTCTACTTATTGCTAAAGCAGGAAAGCCGCATAATATAGCAGAGCAATTAATTCTTCCTGCTACAAAAGTAATTACAAATATAATGTTAGGAACTAAAGCAGCAAACGATATAAATTTGATTTCATTATCAAATGATACGGTTAAGAATAGGATTGAAGACATGTCATGTAATATAAAAGAAGAATTAATATCGAGAGTGCGCAAAAGTCACTATTACTCATTACAATTGGATGAAAGTACTGATGTCACTAATAATGCCAATTTGTTAGCTTTCATTAGATATGAGTTTGAAAATCAAATACAAGAAGATGTATTGTTTTGTGATTCACTACCTTCACGAACGACAGCTAATGACATATTTAACAGTTTGAATAATTTTATAACCGAAAATGAAATAGAGTGGCCAAAATGTGTTGGAATTTGCACTGATGGTGCTCGTGCAATGTCAGGTACAAGAACTGGATTGATTGCTCTTATTAAAAATGTTGCGCCTCAGGTTGTTTGGAATCATTGCTGCATTCACAGAGAATCATTAGCAGCCAAAAATATGTCACCAGATTTGAAAAGAACATTAGACGAAGTAGTTAAAATTGTCAATTTCATTAAGGCTCGTCCACTTAATTCCAGAGTTTTTAAAATTTTGTGTGAGGAAATGGGTAGTCAACATACACATTTATTATTACATACAGATGTACGTTGGTTGTCCCGCGGGAAAGTACTCATTCGCCTTTTTGAGCTTCGAGATGAAATACGATTGTTTTTAATAGATGCGCATTTTGAACTGACCGAATGTTTCAATGATTTTATCTGGTTAGCTAAGCTGGCTTACTTGACTGATATTTTTACAAAATTGAACGAACTTAATTTGAGCCTGCAAGGTACTGTTGTAAATATATTTAAAGTTGAAGATAAAATAGAAGCAATGATTAAAAAAATCGACTTGTGGTCGAAACGCATCCAGAACGGTGTATATGAGTCTTTTCCAACTCTCAATGATTTCATAGAAAGCTCCAGTGAAAAATTGCTTAATCAAACGCGTCAATTATTTGTTGAACATTTAATTACTTTGAAAAGCAACTTCAGGAAGTATTTTTCTACTCCTGATCCTTGCAATAACTGGATCAGAGATCCATTTAATATGGAAATTACAAATGCTAAACATTTATCTGCACCTGAACAAGATATTCTCGTGGAATTATCATGTGATACAACTTATAAACTAAAATTTAACAAAACTGAATTGAGCAACTTTTGGTTACTTCTCAGGTCAGATTATCCTGCGCTTGCAAATAAAGCACTTCAACACTTGATTCCATTCTGCACAACATATTTATGCGAACAAGCTTTTTCGGTACTATTTTATATTAAGTCTAAATATAGAAACAAATTAAATGTAGAGCCGGATCTTAGATTAAAAGTTTCCAATATTAAGCCAGATATTGAGATTCTTGTTTCAAGAAAACAACTGCATACATCTCATTAAATATGTAAGTTATATTTAATGAGATAGATGCAGTTATTTTTTAAAATATTTCTTATTTAATATTTTCTGAAAAAAATTATAAAATATTTATATGAATTTAATGTAAGTACCCATTATAATTTGTGAGATTTGTTGCTATGACAATGTTTGTATTTTCTTTCTTCAATATTATAATTTCTAATAAAATGTGTTCTACAATATGCAAAAAAATCGTTATTCACCAATCACTGTTAGAAATATTCATCATATATCCTTGTCCTTATGAGATCGTAAGCCAGAAATTAATTAATAAAATGACGTAAAGTACCTAAAGTTGTGATGGGGGTCCGTCAAAAAAAATTTTTTCAAGTGGGGGTCCGTGGAGTACATAAGTTTAAGAACCTATGATTTAATCCAATTCAAATTGCGAGATAGTCGAGTGGAGACACTCCAGCTTATTTTAAAAATTAAAATTAAATATTTAACATATAAAAAAAAAAATTTCACTTAAAAATTTGTCTAAATTTTAAATAAATTTATTCTTTAGACAATATATATATCCAATTCTTTTCTAATTAAATTTAATTTAAATATAATATATTATGTTATTTATTCCAATTGAAATTGCGAGATAGTCGAGTGGAAACACTCCAGCTAATTTTTGTTTTTGACTCAGAATATTTGAATAATTGGAAGATTTCGTAAATTATTTTTTTTTTCTAAGAACAAAAAGTCTAAATTCAATAGTCATTTTGTGTTCTATTTTTTGAAGAGAAAAATGTTTTTTAATATTTCAATTAAACGCTCTCTTCTCCCCAGGGGAGGCAAAAAGAGATTTGCTTGTTCGAGTTTGGTCCAAAACTGGTGACAAATGCTCAGCTGATTATCACGTGACCATTTTATTTATCTCCAGGCGAGATGCATGCCACGTTGCCATTCTCTTTTGAAATTCCCAGCAGGAGATGTGAAGTTGGTTTGGGAAGGGTTGGTGGAGAAGAGAAGGAATCGGATTGAAAACCGTCAATGGGAACCCCAAGAAGCCAGCCAGCTAGTTTAAATTTAACATTTGGTCTTTGAAAAATATCAAAAATACGATAAATGTCTGTTTAGAAATTGAGTTCAACACTTTTTCATTATATATTGGTGATAAAAATGAATAGGCAGGCATCTTGAACATCTTGGATGCCAAGTTACCCCTTTCAAGTGTAAAATAAAAAGAAGAAGTTAAAGGTTACATATTTAAAATTGAAATCTATCCAATAACATATTTTATTATAATATATATATAATAAATTCACCTCCTTAAATTGGTTTATTTAATTGGTGAATAAATTAATTAGATGAATTCAATTGGAATAATTATTAAGGGAATTTTTATTAAAAGATCACATTGTTTGTATAAAGAAACGTTGTACAGTTATTTTAATTTAATAAATAATTGTATACAAACAATGTGGTCTTTTAATAAAAATTCCCTTAATAATTATCAAAATAACCACAAAAGGTTTAATAAATTCAATTGGAATAGTTTATATCAGGGGTGGCCAACCCGCGGCCCGCGGGCCGCATGTGGCCCGCCGTAAACATTTTTGCGGCCCGCGAGATTCATCACACTTTTATATTCTGTGCCCTCATGAAACAAATATCGCACTAGTGAAATAAATATGATTTCATTTTTTTTATTTCGTTGATTCTTTTTTTATTTTTAGTATTATATATTTTTTACAATGTGCATTCAGTATCATTATTATTATATTATATAAGTTTATATGTAAAAATAATAGTAAACATAATAAAAATTCATTATTTTTCAATTTGTCACACCAAACAATATCTATAACGGGTATGTATAATTTTATATGCGGCCCGCGAAGTTATGATGCATTTCCAAAGTGGCCCGCATGATCATTTGGGTTGGCCAGCTCTGGTTTATATTATTGATATTAGTAATTATAATGTATTATATTAATATTAATAATATAAATAAATTAATTAATTGGAATTGTTAAATTGTTTTATAAAAAGGAATTGTTTCTCAAACAATATTATTTATTAAAATTGTGGAATAGAAAAATTTAAGAATCGATTTCTTTTTACAGGATATATTGTAATATTGTAATTAAATATATAACTAAATTATATTAAAAATGTAAATAAAATTATTTATACCGTAAGGAAATTTATTAAGTGATATTCAATCCTAACCTTCTTATGACTATCTCGCCAGAGATAGTATTGCGATCACGAAAATTTTCGATGTCGAGATTTTGATGTTTTTATACGTTTTGAAGGTTCCTGAATCATTCGATTGATCATGGTTGAGAAAAATGTCTGTCTATGTGTGTGTGTGTATCTGTATGTTAGTAACGAAAAGGTTTTGAGCTAAAATAATGAAATTTGGTATACGGGAATTATTCAAAATTCGTAGTTTTCTATCAACTTTTGAGAAACCAACCGGAAGAGGGTCATTGCCTACAACGTTTTGATTTTTTTCCTCTAAAGTGACCGTAAAAATAAAGATATAAATTTGATAATTTTTCACATGAATAAAAATTGTATAAAACTGCTATATATAGAAGCTTGATTGAATCGCTGAAAGTACCAGAATTAAATTTTTAACACTGCAAATCTCACGCGCCAACGCGTGACGTAGTGCCATCAACAAATAGCCAAACATGCGCTGGTTTAATAAATATTATTTATACATTTTAATTTATAATTTAATTAATTTTATTTAATTTAATTATAATTTATTATGTTATTTAATCCAATTCAAATTTGCGAGATAGTCGAGTGGAGACACTCCAGATTTTTAATAATGTACCTATATTTTCTAAAAATTCTTTTTTATTTAAATGTAAGTTCAATCTCGATTATATTAAACATTTTAATAGTAAGTACTTCATCATATTAATTATCAATCTATTAATTTCACAATCAGTGGAATATACATCTGATCTCGAAAGTTCTGAGCTGCATCAAAGACTCCTTCAACTGTCTGATAAATTCAAACATAAAAAAAAGGAAGAAAAATAGAAAAATATAAGAAAAGAATTGCATATAATTATAATGTCTAAAGAATAAATTAATTTAAAATTTAGACAAATTATTAGGTAAAAATTTTTTGTTTTATATGTTAAATATTTAATTTTAATTTTTAAAATAAGCTGGAGTGTCTCCACTCGAATATCTCGCAATTTGAATTGGATTAAATAACATAATATATTATAATTAAATTAACTTAACTTAACTTTTAATCATGTGAAAAACTATCAAACATATATCTTTATTTTTACGGTCACTTTAGAGGAAAAATAATCAAAACATTGAAGGTAATGACATTCTTCCAGTTGAGCTAGAATTCTCAAAAGTTGATAGAAAACTATAAATTTTGAATAATGCCCATGTACCAAACATACATACACACATACACACACAGACATTTTTCTCAACCTTAGTGAAAATGATACAGGAACCTTCAAAACGTATAAAAACATCAAAATCTCGACATCGAAAATTTTCGTGATCGCAATACTATCTATGACGAGATAGTAAAACACATTGGATCTCCGAGTAGATAGGAAGATGATTAAATGGATGCTTATTTGATTCAATTCACAATCTTTCTATTTATAAATTGAAATATTCCTTTAGATCAACAACACCTTATGTATTAATTATTTCTTTATAGTTAAGCAATATCTTGCAGAATCTCTCAAGTTAAAAGTTGTTGAGGTTTGACATAAAGAAAAATGAAAGTTTAGCAAAAAAATGAATTAATAATGATCATCATAATGGGTAAAAGAATCACTCTTTTCGAAAGAAAAGAAAACCTCTCAAAAGAGCGTGTAATTATTTATTTATTATTTTAAATAATTTATTAAAAATATATTTGATTCTGTTTTTTTATAGAGAAACTTAGTTCTATGTTCTATTGTATATATATATATACATAATTTTATAATTTTATCTTCATCCAAAAATGAATTAATATTAATTCTATTCACCAAAAATCTATATTTTCAACAATTATTAAAAACAAATAAATTTTATACTTTATTTAAATAATATTTTTTTAAAATTATTATCATTAAATGAACGTGTATATAATATTTATGTAGAAAAGAAGAAATATAATAGTAGAAGATATATATCACACTGATTTTGTTTTAAATTTGTTATTATTTTAAAAATGAATTAGTCAAAATTCACTTTAAAAACTCTTTAAAAATATTGTTAATTATTATAAGTGGTGTATTCTAAATACATACAATTCTTACTAGTTATACAATTACACATATCGCACTCAGATTAAAAATTAGTGGGATAATCTATGTTCCGATATGTAAAAATTAAAATTTAACTCTCATAATCTTTTTTATGCTCGTACAGGAAATTATGTAAATAATTATGTTCCTATATAAATAGTAGCTCATACCAACTGATAAATATTATTTTTATATAGAAGAAAATATGAAATTTTAGTTCAAAAATATTCAAGTTTTATTTCTATATATTCACATAACTACTACTACTATTATGTAGAACTATATGAAAGTAACAAAATATTTTATTTTTTTTCCTAAAAATATATACGTCTTTTTTAATATAATTTTTAATATATTTAGTTATATAGATTTATAAATTAAATAACATTAAATTTTGGCAATGATTCTATTAATTAAAAATTTAATAATTTATGATATTTTTAATATTTAAATATTTCTATTCATAAAAATATCTTTTTTTATAGTATTTCTACGATTAATCTTAAATAATTTTTTTTTTTTTTCAAATACAAGCTTTTAAGTATATGATATTCAGCAAGTGCCCAAAAAGCAGAGATGACAGAGAGTGAAAATGGAATTAAATTTTTAATTATATCAGTCACATTATTTTTTCTCATTTTCTTTTTACTATCTCGCCAGAGATAGTATTGCGATCACGAAAATTTTCGATGTCTAGATTTTGATGTTTTTATACGTTTCGAAGGTTCCTCAATCATTTTCACTAAGGTTGAGAAAAATGTGTGTGTGTGTGTGTATGTTTGGTACATGGGCATTATTCAAAATTCGTAGTTTTTTATCAACTTTTGAGCAATGTAGCTCAACCGGAAGAGGGTCATTACCTACAACGTTTTGATTATTTTTCCTCTAAAGTGACCGTAAAAATAAAGATATATGTTTGATAGTTTTTCACATGATTAAAAATTGTATAAAACTGCTGTATATAGAATTTCAGCTTGATTGAAAGTACCAGAATTAATTTTTCAACACTGCAAATCTCACGCGCCAACACGTGACGTGGTGCCATCAACAAAGATCCAAACATGCGCTGGTTTAATAAATATTATTTATTAATTTTAATTTATAATTTATAATTAATTAAATTTAATTATATGTTATTTAATTCCAATTCAAATTGCGTGATAGTCGAGTGGAGACACCCCAGCTTATTTTTTTTATCAGATTAAGATTATGTGGATAAATTTTCTTTTTTTTTTTTTTTAGTTTATATCTATGAAAGAGTTGTAAAAGTTATTATATATATTATAGAGTAACATGTATTCAATTAGTTTTCATGTCTTTTTGTGAGATAAATATAATTACTAAAAAAATTATTCTCTTCTCAAGAAGAAGAATACAAAATAATTCAAGTTTTTATTATATTACATAAATATTCAAGTTAATGTTTATAAATTCAACTAACATTAACCATTAAATTTAGATTATAAAAATATACATGTGCATTCTATTGTATTAACGATAAATTATTTAGCAAGTTGTAAATTAAAAGAAATAAAATTTCTACAAAAAGAATGATGAAAGCACATTGTCTATTTTTTGTCATTTTGATTTCATAATTTTTATTTGGACTTTATCATTTAAGTTAGCAATGAGAAGGGCTCTAAAATATTATTTGTTGGTTATTTTTGGAGCTGACGAGACATTCGCAGGTGTTGCCACTCTTTTGTGTAGGGGGGTGAGTTTTTCTCTGTGAAGGAAGGAGAAGGGGAACAACAACACACACACACAACAACAATGATGACTTTCACCGCAGGAGGTGACATTGCTTGTATTAGTATACAAATTTCATCCCTTGCTGAACATTTTCCAAATTGACAAAAAAAAAAAAAAAAAACTCATACTAATAATAGAAAAAAAAGTGACTATTTTAAAAATAAAATCCTACCATAGATACTTACATATGTAGGTAAATACCTACATACATATTTTTTCTTAACATTCAATTTCAAACTTGTTAATCAATAGATTAAAAATTATAATCTGTAATTGATATCGAAATTGAAAGTCAATTACAATTTTCAAGAAATTAATATTAATATTGAAGAGTAAATTTTTTCTTTAATTACTTTTTAGTTATTTATTCTATCTCTCTTTTCTTTATATTATTTATAGTTTAAAAGCATCATGAATAAAATAATTTCTCTTATTATATATTAAGTAATATCAAAATTACTTTAAAAAAAATTTAGACTAAAAATAACGAATAAAAATTAAATAATAAAAAATAAGTTGACCTGTGGCCAGGCGCAGAATCTACCGACGGTTTGAAATAAATTAATTTCCAGCTACAGAAACGATTTCAAATAATTTTAATCTATTCTATCTATTAATGTAATAAAAAACAGATATGGATATAACATAAATATTTTTAATTTTATTTTATTTATAATATATAAGTAGGAGCTGGCTGAGGCGTCATGATGGGCTGGGTGACGTCATATAATTTTAAATTAAGAAAAAACTAATGAAGATAAATTTTCCTAAGGATAAAACCAATACAAAGTGCATGATATATGTCAAAAATCTCCTCATGTGAAATTTGGTGTGAAAATAACCCTTCCCTTCCTAAAGTCGATCGGTAATACTATCACTTCCGGTTTCCGGATATACAACAAAAGTTGATCCATTCATCATACTGATACATTAAGTAAATATACCAAATTTCATCAAAATCGGTTGAGCCGTTCAAGCTGTACACATCTATACGGACAGACGGACAGACATCAAGCTAAAAATACTTTTTTCTGTTAAGAAAATGCATGATTCGTGGAGATATGTAAAAATCTGGTGAAATTTGGTGTGAAAACAATACCTCCCTTACTATCGTCGGTAGGTAAAAATTGAAATTTACTAATAAAGAAAATAATTTTATTAAGTAAATTTATTTAAATAAATGAAATAATAATAAAAAATATTTTATTTTATTTATTTTTTTTGTAAATTAATTTCTTTTCTGTTTTAAATAAAATCTTTTTGTTTTAATCTTTATATAAAAAAATTTGAAAAGTAATTGTAAGTTATTCTAATTACAGTTAAGTATATCTGAAAAGTAGAAATTCAATTTAATTTTATATTTAATAATTATAAAATATATTTATAAAACAAGAAAATTTGGTTATAATTTATTATTATTGTTAATATAAAAGTAAAAATGAGATAATTTTTTTTTTGTTTTTGTTAGTACTCCAATTTATTTTCTACCCGCATCCATGAGAGATAATAGTTTATAATTGAAAAAAATGAGATTATAGTCAATTAAAAATTATCTTTATCATAAAAATAGATTATAATGAAATTTGATTCATACTTTTATTTTTAGCTATATATATATATATATATCTATTTTATAATTGCCTTTGTTTTTATTTATTTATTTATTTATTAATATTATTTTTTAGAAATATAATCTATTATCTAGTATATTTCACACAACAGGTAATTTTGTGTGTTTTTTATTTTCTTCTCTGGAATAAAAACTGGGATCCCAGTTGGCATTTGATTAGGATGTTGGCGGTGGTCTATAAAGCAAGGCAAATGGAGCGCACTATCTTCGCATGTAAGGATTATGGTTTAATCCATGAACCCTACAAAGGCGGTCAAAATGGATCTCAGATCTCAAATAAAAGGAATTCATTAAACAAGCTTAAGAGGATCATAGTCTTGGATTAGACAAGAAGAAGCTTTTCATGAATCATAAAATATAAAGGCAAGCATTCAGTTTTAAGTAACTAATTTTAAACATTTCAGACAATCCAAAAGCGCTAATTCCCTGTTACCATCTAAACTCTAAATTATGTTAAACATTTAAATGACTGATTAACATTGCTTTAAGTTTATACTAACTAAGAACAAATATTATTTTTGTGAAAAATCTCTATAATAAGATTATCATATCAGTTCTACATTACTTTTTTTTTTTAAATTATTTTAAAAATTTTTGTTATCAAATTAAAAAGCATATAGAAAAGAAAAATCTTTCTAATATCTTCATTTAAAAATAATTAATTTCCATTTATACTGTTTGACAATATTTCGAAAACATCAAACCGGACAAACGGTTTACCTTTTTTTATAGAAGCATATTGAAAAATTTTGAATAAAATTACGAAATGTTCAAAAGCTTAGCCCAGAAAACATTGGAGTATTTTTTTTAGAACAATATTGAAAAAAATTTAAAAATAATCGAAAATGTTCAAAAGTTTCCCCACAAAATCATCTTACCTTTTCGCCAGAGCTAGTATTGCGATCACGAAAATTTTGGACGTTGAGATTTTGATCTTTTTATACGTTTTGAAGGTTCGTGAATCATTTTCACTAAGGTTGAGAAAAATGTCAGTGTGTGTGTGTGTGTATAGACAAGATTACACAAAAACGGTTGGAGCTAGAATCATGAAATTTGGCACATTCAAAATTCAAAATTTGTAGTTTTCTATCAACTTTTGAGAAAAGTAGCTCAGCCGGAAGAGGGTCATTACCTACTTGTTTTGATTTTTTTTCCTCTAAAGTAACCGTAAAAATAAAGATATATGTTTGATAATTTTTAACATGATTAAAAATATAACTGCTATATATAGAAATTCAGCTTGATTAAATTGCTGAAAATATCAGAATTAATTTTTTAACACTGCAAATCTCACGCGCCAACACGTGCCATGGTGCCTTCAACAAAGAGCCAAACATGCGCTTGTTTAATAAATATTATTTATTAATTTTAATTAATAATTTCTAATTAATTAAATTTAATTTAAATATAATATATTATGTTATTTAATACAATTCAAATTGCGAGATAGTCGAGTGGAGACACTCCAGCTAATTTTTTTTTAAAACAAAAAATTTCAAGTATTAGGAAATTTTTTTGTGGCTCATAGTTTTGGAATAATCACTGGGGGGGGGGGTATATTCTATGTAGGTATGTAAGTAATAGCTTTAATATTTTTGAAATTTTATCAAATTTAATTATTACAATATCTCTAGAGTTTAAAATTTCATAATGAATATGAGATTAATCAAGAAAAAAATTAATTTATTTGCTTCTCATGTTTAATTTGTTTAATAGAATTTTATTTTCATTTATAAATAGAATATTAGTATTATAGGATATCAAGGATATATTGATTGATATTTAATTAATTAAAACATTCAAGAGAATAATATTAATTTAGTTATTATAATAATGATTAAGAAAAACTGACTGAGCTTTCTACATGAATTGATATCTAACTATCTAGCTCAATATAATTATAAACATAATCATAATCTTATGATTGATATTAGAATTATTAATATTATTTAGGAGCTAACTAAGAGATTTCAATTGTTTTTTTGTGGTGATTTTCAAAATTTTTAAAAATATTATTAAGAATTTGTACTCCTTTACAGCCAACTTTTTTTTGAATGTCTGCTTACTTTTTTCTAAAGTGTTTTTTTTCTTTGTGTAGATATGTTAGTTAATTACCGTTATTTCATCCAGGGTTGTCAAATTTACACACACACACCTACATAGGGGTAAATTGGCAACTGAGGACATGGATTGGATCGTCAGCCATCTTGCAATATCAAAACAGTTTATATTTGAATACATACTTCTTTTAAATTATAGATCTATACTACTACAACTTAGTTAACTACTAATTACATTATTCTTTGCTTTTTGTTTTCTCTAAATAAAATATTCGAGAAGATATAGAATGCATAATCAAATGAATAAATTTATTTATAAAAAACGAAGTAAAAAAAAAAAATCCCAATCATATACCATAAAAATAAACCTTAAACAATTTTATTTGCAAAACTTGTAACCAAGGGGGAAAATTGCAACCGAATATTTTGCAAAGAGCAAACGAATTCAACCGTTGTATCTTAACAACCATAAGCAAAAGCAATAAAAATTGCATTTGGTTATAAAAGAAAAGAAAAGAAAAGAAAAGAGAATAATTCTATTAATGGGGGAACATCCAGCATAATTTATGATATAGTAATGTTTTATTTGAAAATATTTCTTAACATATATTATGATTTTTATTGAAATTAATATTTATGTTTATATGAATATGAGAGAGATATGATCAATGAAAATGGAAATGACATTCAATAGAATTAATCTACTTTTTATTGACAATCAAATTAAGAGAGAGAATAAAAAAGAAAAAAAATTAAAATTTAAGATTCCTATATATGGTAGATAAAAATCCTAATATAGACATAAATGGAAAAAGTTTTATTTGTATCTTCTTTAAGTATCTTCCTTATTCATATATTAGGAAATCAAACATAAAATGAAATTTTCAATTGTAAAAAAGAACAGATAGAAATAAGTTATTGAATCTTTTTTTTCATAAATCTTCACAAAAAAAGATAAATAGGTACTTATTTTTAGAAAAGTTTTGGGAATATAATAAAAAACAACCATGAAATTGTAAGATTTCTTCACATTATTTCATAATTTGTCATTTAAATTCTATAAATAGTTTATAAATTACTAATTATAATAAACACTAAAATGTTTGAACAAAATTTCACTTGATTATATTTATTTTTTACCGACCGATGATAGTAAGGGAGGTATTGTTTTAACAACAAATTTCACAGGTGGAGATTTTTACATATCTCCACGAATCATCATCATTTTATTAACAGAAAAAGTATTTTTAGCATGATGTCTGTCCGTCCGTCCGTATAGATGTGTACAGCCTGAACGGCTCAACAGATTTTGATGAAATTTAGTATATTTACTTAATGCATCAGTATGATGAATTGTTCAACTTTTGGTGTATATCCGGAAACCTGACGTGGTAATATTACAATATGAAGGGAAGGGAAGGGTTATTTTCACACCAAATTTCACATGAGGAGACTTTTTTACACATCTCTACGAATCATGCACTTTGTATTGGCTTTATCCTCGGGAAAAATCATCTTTATTAGTTTTTTCTTAAATTAAAATTATACGACGTCACAGCAAGCGCCTCCTTATATATTATAAATAAAATAAAATTAAAAATATTTATGTTATATCCATATCTGTTTTTTTTCGCATTAATAGATACATTTAAATTATTTTATTTCAAACCGTCGGTCGGTTCTATGCCTGGTTTTTAATTAGTATGATTATAAGTACATTTAATTTAGAAAAGAGCTTACCATATGGCTATTATTATTATTATTATTTGTTTTTGTTTTGTTTTTTAATTAAAATCTATTTAGAATTTAATAAATATTTAACTTTCAAGTTTAATTTAAATGAATGTCTGATTAAATATGGATGGCTATTGTATCAAAGGTCCAATTTACAATAGAGAGTATATAATATCCAAGTTATTATTATTATCATGTATTCATTAAGTAACCTACTCATTTTTATATCTTTTGTTTATTATTAAATATATAAAATTCCTGTCAAACTATATTTACGAGCATTTCAAATATCTATTAAACAAAAAACAACAAAAAGAAAGAAAATAGTTGTAAAAAGAAATTTGTATGCCTATAGTATGTATGAATATTATTCCTAAATGTGAAAATATAATGATTAGACAGACATTCATTTAAATTTTTTTGAATTACTTATTATTTCTTTTCAAATGAATTCATTTATGAAAAATAAAAATTAATTACTTAATTAATAGAAATAATATAGTACATGTATATAAAAAAAAAATTGAAAGAGATATAATTGTTCTGTAACATTATTATTTTGGAAATAAATTGGTATTGAATTTGCAAAATTCCAGGAATTGATTGAATTAATCTATCCATTTATTTCAACCCCATCTCTACTAAATACATTTTCCAAGATTTTATAGAATATATATATTTATTAAATGGATATCAAATATCTTTCATCTTTATAATTTATGAAATTTACTATTGTTTATTAAAATGAAAAGTGAATTTGTCAACTTGAACGTTGATATATTAGTGAAAATTTCGTGGAAATTGACTGAATAGCGAATGATGCTGGTGTTTAATTCCTGGAATAGGGTTGTTCTCGGTAAGATTAAATTTACTTTCCCTTTCCGAGAATTTACTCTTGCTATTAAATTCCTAGAATTCATTGGATTATAAAAAAACAACAAAAAAAAATGAATAAAATAATATTCAAATATTATTTCCTGCTAAATTAACGAAATGTAAATTAATTTAGTATATTTTATTTATAGAATAAGAAAATTTATATAAAATACAAAATAATAGAATTACCGAAATTATTCAATCATGTTATTCTAATTATATTTAAATAAATATAAACCCTAAAATGTGAAATATAGATAGATTAATTAAAGTTAGTATATAATTCAAGTATGAAATGGGTCTGATACCAGAAGAGAAGGGCTAGAGGGTTGCTCCAGGTCGGGGTTGCTGAGCGCTGTATCGATTGAACTTTCTCCGAGCACTGACCTCCGAACGAGCCCAACTCATTCATCACCTACACTTTTTCCTCTGTTCTAATTCATTAATCAATTGCTCAAGTCCATATTCAAGGACAGTGAAGAAAGAAAAACATTACATAATATATAGCATATAGCGATTATTAATGGTAAAGACTTTTTAGTCATATTAAAAAAAAAATGATTATATGTTCTTGTAAAATTTACAAAGATCATGTTAAAAAACCACCAACAAAAGTAAAAATTATTTACATTCTAAAATTTACATTACAATACATTTCTTTATAATAATATGAATAAAAAAATTGAATATCTCAGCATATTTTTATTTAAAATCATTTTATTTTATTTTTTTAATGAATTCAAAAATATGCTATGTGTACAAAAGAATTTTTGATGGATTTATCAAAGTTGATGCAACTAGCATCATATCATAACTATATTCATGTTAAAGCATGATCATTTCCCTCTATAAATCATTTTCTATCATTTACACAACATACAGTATTAGCAACATGCTTTCTTTGTTTTTTTATTAAAGAAAAGTGCAATTGATAGATATAGTTTGCTGTGTGAAGCATATGAAGAACATGCTCCATAAATAAAAACATGAATACTGGTGAAAATAGAAAATCATGATTTTGATATGAGCAACAAAGAACGCAAAGAGAAACCAGAAGTTAGAAGACATTGAATTGGAGGCATTATCAACTAAACTTGTTAGATTACTGAGCTAATGAAATTAATTTAATATTTAATGAAGAACATACGTCCCCAATTATCAAGAAATATGACAATGGTAGGCCACATGTTACCAAAGATTTTTAAGATATCTTCGGAAGTACTTAAATAGAATGTCGTAACGCACCCTTCATTTTCATCGAATATTGTTCCTTGTTTAGAAAGATGACTTATCATCTGAACTTCCTATTTAAAATCCAAAATTCTTGAATCGCTTGAAAAAAAACGAGGAATTTTTTCAACACAGAAACCCTATTCTTCTTGAAAGATGGGAAAAAGTTGAGAAGCTAACAATAGACAATTCTTTCAATCAAATAGACATTACCAATTTCCCTCAATATATATGCCTTAAAATATATATTAAACTGGTTTTGGTTTAGAATTTTTATTTTTCACTTTATTTACTTTTTATTTATCGTTAATCTATAATCTATACAAAGAGTTTTTAGAATAATGGGCACATCATTCCTTAAACTTTGTTGTCTCTCTTTTAAGAAATATAAAAAAAAAAAAAAATAAAAAATAAAGTTAATAAATTTTTTTGTTCATTCTTATAGAAAATCTCATCCAGTACATTAACTTCTTTTGATGGTCACATTTTAACCATTAGTTTATTACCTTAAAGAAAGTAAAAAAAAAAGAGAGAATTGGAATTTTCTGAAGCTAGAAGAGTCCATTCAATCATCATTTAATTAAAACAAGTCGATTAATTTCACGAAAGAGGACAAATAAGGTTATTAAATGAAATGGTCTTTTCTTTCAACCCTCACGGAAACAACAGACGAGAATCTTTTATATTTATTTTTACGTTTTATTTATTTTCCAAGTGAGTCACTTTTTTTTAATAATAAAAGTATTATTAACCGATAAAAGATTTAATGAAATAAAATAAGACGAATTCTATTCTTTCGTTCTTAGTTAGATAGTCAGAATAACAGAAAATACTACGAGATAATAATATAATAATATTAGCTGGAGTGTCTCGCAAATTTGAATTGGATTAATTAACATATAATACTTATATTTAAATTAAATTTAATTAATTATAAATTATAAATTAATAAATATATATTAAACCAGCACGTGATTGGCTTTTTGTTGATGGCACCACGTCACGTGCTGGGGCGTGAGATTTGCAGTGTTAAAAAATTAATTCTGGTACTTTCAGCGATTCACTCAAGCTGAAATTCTATATATAGCAGTTTTATACAATTTTTTATCATGTGAAAAATTATCAAACTTATACCATTATTTTTACGGTCACTTTAGAGGAAAAAAATCAAAACGTTGTAGGTAATGACCCTCTTCTACATTTCTCAAAAGTTGATAGAAAACTACAAATTTTGAATAATGCCCGTATACCAAATTTCACGATTCTAGCTCAAACCGTTTTTACGTAATCTTGTCTACACACACACACACACACACACACACACACACACTCATACACACCCACAGACATTTTTCTCAATCTTAGTGAAAATGATTCAGGAACCTTCAAAACGTATAAAAACATCAAAATCTGAACATCGAAAATTTTCTGGCGAGATAGTAAATAAGAATGAACGAAAATAAAAATGAATAAGAAATTTAAAAAACGATAACTTTCTATAAAGATTCATTTAAAAAAAAATATAACAATATATTTAATTATTAATTATTTATTTTAACTTTTAATAACTCAATTGATTCTTATTTTTACATATGCTCCTAATATATATTATATTGATTATGAGGCAAGTGCAACATCCCAATTTCACTCTAATTTCTCTATTCGTGATCCCTGTTATGCCGATCACTCCGGATTTAGGTTTGGGACATGTTTAAAAATAAGGTTTCTCTAACTGTAGTTCTGTTCAGTTGTTAACTAATATTTTGGATTGAGTATCCCAAACGGATTCGTAAGGAAAAAGGCTGTCTAGCTCTGTAAAGGAGTAAAATTTTGTTTTTTACATCTTTTGTGCAGTCTATACTACCTATTAACCTAGATAATATTAAATACATGATCAACCCTTCTAAGCTTTGACCAGAAATACGCTCCAATGAAGAAGAAATTTAGAAAGACTTTATTTATTTAATAAAGACCTTGGAATAAGACAATTCTAAACAGAAAGATGGAGACTTTAATGCCATAATTTATTAAAGATTTGGATAATTTTATTGATCGTTGAATAATTGAGTACGAGTTGCGAATGAAAATACTTGCCACTACCGACGATATTGTCATTCTGGCTCCAGGTAAATACAGATATACTACAGAAAATGTAAGATATGGCATAGGAGAATTTATATTTAGAAAAATAAAAAATAGAAATGTTTAGAAATTTGGTATTACAAGAAAAAAAAGAAAATACTTAAATGAGTATTTTCCTTCAATTGCTTGAATAAATTAATAATAAATGATAAAAATAATTGCAACTCTAAATTAAAAATATTTAATGCCATCAATAATGTGTTATTACGATTATATATTTTTTCTATATCTCGAGACTAATCTATCTCCATCATTAATTTAATAATTTAAAGTTGCATAATGACTATCATAAAAATAAATATAATAAAATGCTTAAAGCTACCCTCTAATAGACACATCTTAGCATGACTGCAAACTGCAAAGGAGATAATAAACAAGAAACTTTTATGGTTTAATCAGTGTTGTTTTAAAAGGTAAAATAAAACGATTTTTTTAATATATAAATTGAAAGAAAGAAATAATTAGTGTAAGCTAACTGATAAAGATAATAAGAGTAAAAGATGAACATTGAACTGAAACGTAGAGATCTGTCAAAAACCGCATAGCTGTAGTAAATATATATAATATATAAATTGGGATTACAATACCTTTACTCTCAACAAAACTCAGAAGTTTTTGTCAATTGAAAAGTAAAATTTACACTTGAATTATTATATTATATTATTTCGATAAATATATTCAAAAGTAAAAATTTATATTGTGTGTTTGTTCTCTATGCAACAAGTGTTTGTAGTTGTTTGTAACCTATCTTAATATAAAAGAATTTAAGTAAAGTGTATTAGGTATTACATATATATATATATATATATATATATTATTATTATTATTATAAAAAAATTATTATTATAAAATTTAACATTAAATATGAATTTCATATATTTCAATTACATAATTTTTCTATACAATGGTAAGTAATTATTTTATGTAGGTATATGTTTTATTATAAATTTAAACTGAATTAATCAACATAATCAAACTAAATATAAACTGAATTTTTGTATTTGAGTGTCCAAGGTTTATTAGACTTAAGTTTCTAGAAATGTTATATTTTTTTAAATTTTGTAATAAAAATGGAAATACATTTGATTTATATTAACTGAAATAAATTTAAATAAAAAAATAAAAATAAATGAAGGCTAATTAAAAAGATTAAAACAAAGTAAATGTATGTAAGAGAGAAAAGTAATAAATTACTTCTTTCTTTCCATCTTTTACTTTTTCTTTTTTCTTTTTTTTTTTTAATTTGAATCTTTTTATTTCTCTCGCCAAAAGGCAAATTATAACTAATTATGTTTAAAAAAAAAATGGTACTAATTTAATAAATTGTAGATAATGACTTTGTAACTTTTTTTTCTCATGTTAATTTTGAGTGTATCAAAGTATATATTTACTTGTTAGGTATAACGAACTGACTCATCAAGTTCCTAGCAATTCGATTACAGATTTATCTAAGTGTAATCTTTATTATTACTTTATTATTTTTGATCTTTTATAAGTTACTTTCAACTTTTATGAATCTCTGAAAATGAAAAAAACAAAATAAAATAAAATAAAATAATTATATTCTTTCATATATTTATTCATTATATTTTTTATTCTAGACTTTAGAGCAGTGATTCTCAACCACTGTGCTGCGGCACTTTTGTGTGCCGCGAAATTTTCAAAATGTGCCCCCAAATTTTACAAATGTAAAGTTCAAATTAAAAAAAAGTACTTATTTATTTTATATGTATGTAAAAAAAGGTAAAATGTTTTTGCGATCAGGCTCTTAAACATTTTCGACTTTTTCAATTTTTCCAATATAGTTCTAAAAAAAAGTATAAGGTTTTTGCGATTAGGCTCTTAAACATTTTCGATTTTTCAGTATGGCTCTAAGTATCACCAAGTGTGCCCACCCATGTAATATTATTTCAGAAATGTGCCCAACTATTGAAAAAGGTTGCCGACCCCTGATTATTATCATAAACTATATTACACAGTCTGTTATAAGTAACTTTTACACTTATTTTTTTTTCTTTGTGTGCGCCAAATTTTTAAACCGTTAAAAGTGTGCTGCTGTACAAAAAAGGTTGAGAATCACTGCTCTAGAGAGTAATTGATAAAATATATAAGTTATATAAAGTAACTTTAATAAGATAATGAAATTTGAAAATATGAAATAATTTGAAATAATTTATAGATAGTATCAATCCAAATTAATATAACCCACATTTGGCAATTGTGCAAATTATTGCTTAGGGGTATTATTAAGATTTTGATTTTGAAACATAGGTTAATTAAATCTAGATATGAAAACTACCAAACAATAATAATAAAGTGTTAGAAAGTATAGTATTATAGTTCTATAAGAAATTAAGAGAAAATAAATTTTTCTTCTTCTTAATTTTAACTAATTTTTTTTTTGAAAACAATACAATAAAAATAATACTTCTATTAAAATATGATAATTTCATTGAAAAAAAAATTAAATTTAAAATAAAAAACGTGACTCGTTTATTTCTCAATTAATATTATTAATATTATTTAAAGATGAAAACAGGATTTTATATAAAATATATTTGAAAGTATATACATATCTAGTATATACAAATAAAGTAAAATAAGGAAATGTATTTTAAAAGACAAAAAAATTCAATAAATTAAGTATTTTATTTGATTTGATTTTTCATTTTTAAAATTATTATTTGAATAAACAACTAAAAGAAAATCCTTTCCATAATATTGTACGTATATACATGAGTCATAAGTTTTCACGGCTATTTCTTAATTTCCGCTCTGATTGGTGGTTATTCTCCTTCAAAACGATGAGTCATTTTATAATTTCTTTAAGAAAAAATTATTTTATTTAAAAAAAGTATAGTATACATAGGGCTATATGATTTTTAAAGATAGAAATAAGGTTAATGAGCTTTTTTTTCTTAAATAAACATTTTATTAGTTAAAAGTGTTTTAAACATCCCCTCTCCCTCTAAAAGGTAATCTAATAATGAATTATAATTACATAATTTGTAATTCGACCAATATATGAAAAGATTGAGTGGATCACAATCTCAACATTTTCTAGAAATAAAATTGTAAAAATTACTATCTACATAAATGATTTAAATAACATAAATAATTACACAAAAGGCAATTTTTTGTTAGATTGTATCCATTAAAGCATAATTATAACAATTATTAAATAGGAAATTATTGAATAGAAAATAGTAAGTAAGGAAATGGGTATGTTAGTAATTGTTAAAAATACAAATAAATAAATAAATATTAAAAGTTGTTTTTATATGTAATCTCTTAGTAATTAAGAATGTAGTAGATTTTTAAATGTTCAGTAAAATCATCATTATATTAGATATGGATTAGTATAATATTGGAAAGAATATATTTATCGAATATCAAAGTTTACTATTTTATTTTTACTATCTCGCCAGATGTCGAGATTTTGATGTATGTATACGTTTTGAAGGTTTCGTAAGGTTGAGAAGAATGTCTGTCTGTGTGTGGGATTGTAGACAAGATTACGCAAAAACGGTTTGAGCTAGAATCATGAAATTTGGTATACGGGCATTATTCAAAATTCGTAGTTTTCTAAAAACTTTTGAGAAATGTAGCACATCCTGAAGAGGTTGTTTACCTACCACGATTACATTTTTTTTCCTCTAAACTGACCGTAAAAATAAAGATAAATGTTTGATAGTTTTTCACATGATTAAAAATTGTATAAAACTGCTATATATAGAATTTCAGCTTGATTGAATCGCTGAAAGTACCAGAATTAATTTTTTAACACGTTGACTGGCAATCACGCGCCAACACGTGACGTGGTGCTATCAATAAAAAACCAAACACTCACTGGTTTAATAAATATTATTTCCAATTTAATTTAAATATAATATATGTTAATTAATCCAAATCAACTTTGTAAGATAGTTGAGTGGAGACACTCCAGATTTTTTTAATTTCATTTCCTTTCGTTGCAATTTTTTCAGCTATATGTTTGGAAAGGATTTTTTTTGTATATAAATTTTATAAAACGTACTTATTATTTAATAACTAAAAAAATATTAATTGAATAATAAAGTGGAGAAAGAGATGGTAACTGTATAGTAGGGTAGTTGTCGAGATGCAAGTTAACAATATCATTAAGATGAGTAAGTAGTAAATGCTTCACAAATGGTAGTTAATCACAACATTTAAAAAATATATTTTATAACAAAAAATGCGGTTTGGTTGTTTACCGTAAAAGATATTAAATGGTATTTTTCTTTAATAATTACCTAATTTTTTAGATTTTAATATTACCTTAAATAAAGAATATTTATTTATTTTTTTATTTATTTGTGATTTTTTAATTTTGTGTTCTCATATATTTATTTTAATACTTATAATAATGATAATTGTTTACAAACGGGAAGTTTCAGGGATTTGGATGAACCTTTGATAGCGAATTCCTTTTTAAATTCTAAAGAAACTTTCCCTATGCAATATTTTTCGGTCTCTTCTAGTTTACATGATAAAAATGATTAAAGTTTGACAGATTAGTTAGTTATGAACGTCGAAATGTACAACAAATTTTAATAATTTTTATCTCGTAAACTATAATAGAAGAGACCGAGAAATATTGTATAAGGAAAGTTTCTTTGGAATTAAAAAAGGAATCCACTGTCAACGTTTCATCCAAATCCCTGAAGCTTCCCGTTTTGTAAACAATTACCATAATAATAATATATATATAGTGTGTGTGAGAGTTAGAGAAATAAATATTCTTTATATATTTATTAGAAACTATTTTAATGTTGAAATTGCAATCTCTGATTAAAGTTGGTACGCTCAATTTGCGCAAAGTTTTCATAACGATATTTTAAAATCCAACGGGAACTATGCTTGTATAAGCGCGTTGGCGTATTTCCAAATGGTGGGTCAAACAGTTTCCATTATAAAACTCAAAAGGACCAAAGAGAATTGATAAAATAATGAAAGAATAAATAAAATAATTTCTTATTTTTTATATTATTATTTTTTTTTTTTTTTAGAATTGGTTTCGAGTATTATTATTAAAATTGAAAATTTATAAAAGTAAATCGTGAGTAGAATAGATAAGTAAATAAATATTTTATTTAAAAGTAATGTAGTCTCTTTTACTCGTAGTTTTTGAAAATTCATCAACATTGATCAAGTAATGGATGTCAAAACTGTTTTCTTGAATAAAAGAAGACAAAGGAGAAGTTTACTGTGCACGCTTCTCACAAGAATTTGATCAAAGGTAAATTTCAAATGAAGTTTAAAATGAGGCTGTCCAACTTTTCTTTTTAATCTTAATATTCAAACAAAACAAAATATTGATGCAATTATTTACAAATATTGTGTCAAAGAGAAATTGATAGATATCTTTTAGTTGCTTTGTTTGATTAAAATTTTTCGTCTTAAATGATTGATTTGTCCAATTTTGATAAATTAATTTTTTAGATATATTTAAATTTCACTGAATTAATTAACGATATAAATTCAATGCATATCATTTTAAATTTTTATTTTTTCTTGAGAGGATTTTATTTTAAAATCATGATTTGTCATTGGAAAAGAAAAAAAAATATTAATTAAAAAAATAGAAAAATTAAAATATCTATCTATCTATCTCTGTGGCTCTACGGAACTCGAAAGTTCTTGGCCGTCTCTCCAAGTATCCCTATTCTGAACCACAACCCTCCAATTCCTACCCTCTCCAATCTCTCTCACGTCCCTTCCTAAAATGTCCACTCACTGGTCTTCTGAGCGGACGTTTCCAACTCGGTCTCCCCACCAATATATTTTTCGCCATTCTTTCCTCTCCCATTCTAGCCACGTCCCCTGCCCATTGCAGCCTTCTCGATTTTATAATTCTAACTATATCTGGAGATGCATAGAAGTCATGCAATTCTTCGTTATGCAGTCTCCGCCATTCCCCGGTGACCTCATCTTTCTTTGGTCCATAAATACTGCGAAGAATCCTACTCTAAATCTACTCTCGTCTCCTAAGGTCATAGACCATGCCTCACATCCATATAATTCAACCGGAAAAATAATTGTTTTATATATTTTAATTTTTATCCCCTTTGATAATAATTTTGACGCGATAAGCCCCTTTACGGCATGATAACAGGCGCTTCCCGATTGTAACCTCGCTTTAAACTCTTCTCGAATATTATTATTTAAATCAAATTAATTACTATGACCAGGGTCAACTAAATTCAATATAGCTGATAAAATTATTAAATTTCATTATCATTAAGATTGATATACCTAAATATGTAAGATTATTGTATAATTCAAAATTTAAAATAAATGCAAAAGATTTCATTATGAATTCTTTTTTTTTATTTGAATAATTGGATGTTTCAACAGTTTACATTTTATTTTTATATTATTAAAATGATAATTAAAATGATTAATTATGTAGGCTAGATAGATGATTATGATATTGTAAATATTTTTCAAATGGATTTGCAAAACTCACCCTTTCTTTGTTGTTGGGCACAGTGTTGTCCTTATTCTTCCAGCTGCGCAGGAACTTGGCCACAACTTGGATCTGCAAAACAACCCGGACAGCATGGCATTAGCATTTGATTGATGGCTTAGCTACAGCTCCAAAGGTTTATTCTCTCCTTACCGAGGTATTATATCTTTGGAGGAGAGGTAGACACTCACTTACATCTACGTTATGATAAATTAATCTTTTTTTTTCTATAATAATTTTATAGATTTTTACAAATTAACATATTATTATATTAGCATAACCTATCTATAATAATAAAAAAAATATACAAGTACCAACATACTCTTTTGGGGCTACGAAAATTGAAAGTTCTTTGCAACAGCATCCACATTCCTTTAACTGTTCTTGTTTGGAAAATTTGTTAGTCGTTTCACTATCAAAATACAACTTCCCCATCATCTAAATAATTTCTTTGTAATTTCGTTTTTTTATATATCATACTAAGAGAACCATCAGTAATGTATTGGTGAAATATGAAGTAAGGGAACGCATAGTAAGAGCAAAAATAAGTCCTATTTTCAACAAACAATTTTTTCTTTTTTCTTATTCTTACTATACAAAATATTTACGAATACAAAAAAAGAAATTCTAAAAGTTGTGAAAAAGTACTGAAACGGGTTCCGTTTCTGAAAAAAGGTAAGGGAACGTCGTTCCCTCGCGTTCCCCTCCCAATACACCACTGAAAACCATTTTAGTAATTTATATTTTGAATTTATTCTCATCCCATACCATATAATATAATATGTAAAATAATAGTATTATAGGATATATATATATATTTATATAAAATCAAATATTATTTAATTATATTTATCTATTATACTTGTTAGAACTTTTGTAAGCAATCTTCCTAGCGATCATGATGATATCTGTATTGTAAAAAATTAAATATAAATATTCTTTTCAATATTAAGATGGAATTTGATATATATCTTTGATTATCTGTCCATATATGTCTATATATATGTATGTGTGTGTGTGTGTGTGTAAGTAATTTTCTTAATTTCAAAATGAGAAAATTTTAAATATATCTTCTCTAAAGTATTAATTATTTTTTTTAAAATAGATTGGGTAATTATCTCATTATTATTATTGTTATTAAAAAGTTTTAATAATTAAAAGTAAAATAGAAAATATTTATCATGAAAAAATAAATAAATAAAATTATTAAATGAAATAAAAAATTACAATTAAAGAAAAAAATAATTTTTAAAAAATAACTATTAAATGTGTCTAAGATATATAATCATTCATAAATGTATTTACAAATATTAAATCTAGATTTTAATATATCCGTTTATAAGACAAATTAAGGGTTTCTTTTTAATGTTCTATGTGTAAATCAGTGATTCTCAACCTTTTTTTTTTACCGCGGCACACGGTTTAAAAATTTGGCGGCACACAAAGAAAAAGATAAGTGTAAAAGTTTACCATATTGAAATAAGCTGGAGTGACTCCACTAGACTATCTCGTAAATTTGAATGGGATTAATTAACATATATTATATTTAAATTAAATTTAATTAATTATAAATTAAAATTAATAAATAATATTTATTAAATCAGCGCATGTTTGGATCTTTGTTGATGGTATCACTTCACGTGCTGGCGCGTGATTTGCAATGTTGAAAAATTAATTCCCGTATTTTCAGGGATTCAATCAAGCTGAAATTGTATATATAGCAGTTTTATACAATTTTTAATCATGTGCAAAACTATCAAACAAAAGATATATGTTTGATAGTATATGTTTATCACTTTAGAGGAAAAAAAATCAAAACGTTGTAGGTTGAGCTACATTTCTCAAAAGTTGATAGAAAACTACGAATTTTGAATAATTCCCGTATACCAAATTTCATGATTCTAGCTCAAACCGTTTTTGTGTAATCTTGTCTACATACATACACACTCACATACACACACACACACACATGTTTTTACCGCGGCACACGGTTTAAACCAAAGTGAAAATGATTCAGGAACCTTCAAAACGTATAAAAACATCAAAATCTCGACATCGAAAATTTTCGTGATAGCAATACTATCTCTGGTGGTGCCAAAAACGGTTTACCATTTTTTTAGAACTAAATTGAACAAATTTAGAAAAAAAAGTTTAAGAGCCTCGTAATCTTGCGGCACACTCTAAGAATCACTGGTGTAAATACATTGGGTAAAGCAAAAATTAAAAATGCTATAAAAATTAAATTTTATATTAAAATTATCCATTGAAATTTAAACAAAAAAAAAACAATTTCCAAAAATAATGATTTCTTTTTATAAACATAATATAATAGTATGAAATAATATGCTATTTTTTTATAAATATAAAGAATTCGGAATAATATTGTTAAAACTATTACATTAGACAGACATACATACATACATATTATATTTAAACTTTAATAAATCAACAAGGAAGTTCTTAGATATATAGATCCTAAGAGAAATATGTATATCATTTCACTTATCTTATTTAAACATAAAGTGGTGTTAAGGAGAAGGAGGAGGTGGAAGATATTCTGTTAAAGATAAAAATTTCACCTTGAACATCAGACGTTAATAAAATCACTAACAAGAAATAAATAGAACAAAAAAGAAAACTAAAACAAATATTTACTAAAGTAGTAATATATATGATAACTTTAAAAAAACTTTTATGAAATTATTTTGATATAAGATTACATAATATAATAAGTATTAATAATAGTAAAAATAAAATGAATCAAATGGTTTTTATAATTTCTTTCTATAAAGGTTTAATGCAGTGATTCTCAACCTTTTTTTTTTACCGCGGCACACTTTTAACGGTTTAAAAACTTGGCAAAGAAATAGATAATTGTAAAAGTTTGCCATATTGAAAAAACGGTTTACTTTTTTTTTTTGAACCAAATTGAAAAATTTAGAAAAAAAATCAGAAATGTTTAAGAACCTCATAATCTCTCGGCACACTACAGTGATTGAGAATCACTGGTTTAATGAATTAATGAATTAATTAAAATGTAATAAAATTTCAAAAAAATGCATTGATTTAATTCAAATAAAATAATAATGTAATAAAATTGAGATTGTAATTTAACAGTAAAGATTATTTTTCATTTTTAAATATTATTTATGTTTATATTTAAAAGAAGTAAATGATTTATTTTACTGAATTTTTTTTATGGCATGTTCTAATTACAAATATTAGGAATGACAACATTCATTTAAGAAGAGAATAAAAACAAAAATGAGATTAAAAATAAAAATAAAAGAAAATAATTTTTTCAATGATTTATTATAAAAGTTAAATTAAAACGTTATCTAATCTTATTATGTTAGCTAAAATTGTATCTATCTATCCATGTAAATGGGTTCTCAGCAACTGCTCTAACGATTTTTTTGAAATTCACACCATAGATAGTATTTATAAAGAAAAATCGAGTTTTATTGATCACACTCTAGGAAAAATCATTTTCATTAGTTTTTTCTTAATTTAAATAGATATGACATCACAAATGACGTCAATACGCCCTTAAATGTCACAGCCACCGCTTCCTTATATCTTATAAATAAAATAAAATTAAAAATATTCATGTTATTTGTTTTTTATTGCATTAATAGAAACATTTAAATTATGTGAAATTGTTTCACAACGTTTAGAAGATTTATCTTTATACGATATAGGGGAATTAAATGACGTCATCAATTTCGTCATTCAGCGTTGGTCGTTCTTTACACAGCCTGCCCCTGTACCCTGTATTTTCTTGGAAGTTTATATGTAAAAGGTTTTCATCCATTTTGTTTCAATCAGTATATTACATAAAACTTTCATTTGTTTTTGTGTTCTTATTCAAAATATATTTTAATTCAGTAAATTAATTATATATTATTATTGCATATGTTACATCTATCTATCTATCTATTCAAAACTTCTTGGTCGCACTAGAGCGGCTTATATGATATGAGATAAGATATGTGTATTGGTAATTGAAAAAAAAATCAAAATGCATGAATTTTATGCATCATTTTATTTTAAGATTATTGTCATTAAAAATACTTTCTAAATATGTTTTATTATATAAAGTCAGTCATAATTCCATTTAACTGATTTTACTTGAAAATTTATTTCATGCTACAACTTATGGTTTGATGAGTAAAGCTTTATTATAATGGGGGTTATACCCCACCATTTAAGATATATACTTTTTATTATAGTATAAAACATTGTTTTAACTTTAGATAGAAAAATCTTTTTAATGTTGATTAATGAACATAAATTTAAAATTATTGTCGTCATTTAAAGGTTAATGATTGCAAGTTTATTAACGTTAATATATTTAAAAGATAAATAATCGTGATTGTAAAAAAAAAAAAAAAAAAAAAAAAAATTAAGAATATTTTTCAATTTCAATGTAATATGTTTGTGAGTGAATAAATACTTCAATAATAAGGTGACCATTTTTTGAAAATACCAAGTCAGGACATTTTATCTTTTTTTTTTAGAACCAAATGGAAAATTGAAAAAAATCAAAAGCTTAGTCCAGAAAATGTTTTTTTTTTAGAGAGACAAATTGAAAAAATTTTGAAAAAAGTACGAAATGTCCTAAATATTTCAAAAAACGGGACAGATATCAAAAAGGAGGACAGTTAGGAGGACACTTACAAAAGGAGGACGGTTGCTCACCTTATCAATAAGAATAATCATAAATGATATCATAATCACTCTTTGTATCTATTTACATTTTGAAAAAAAAATATCTCTTACATTAAAACCCATCCTACGAATACACCTCCCTCCACCCACACTCACCCATCACCAACTCCACCTTCTGCCAACAGTCATTAATTATTTAAATTAATTTATATGATCGAAAAGCGTTTCGTAAAGAAATTATTTAAATCCTTTCAGAATTCACAAATAGATAAGGTGAGTGATACCTAATGTCCGAAAGAGAAAGAGAAAGAGAGAGAGAGAGAGAGAGAGAGAAGGAGATAGGTAGATTGCCAAGTTCACGGACACTTTACTATTTTTAATCTCGAACTAAATTTTCAAGTTTCAGACTTTTTTTTTATTAATAGATGGAAATGAAAAAAAAAATTCAAAAGATACTTAAGTTGTTCTTTATTTTTATTTTTTTTAATTAATTATGAGAAAAAAACTAAGCAACAACAATTTCGGATTTATTCCAACTACTAAAATGAAATGGACGATATGAGAAAAAAAAGATAAATGATGAAGAAGTAAAAGAAAGAGAAGAGGATAAGTAAAACGAAGAGGAGAGATGATGATACTCTCGATGGAGATTTGCCATCACACTTGACGAGTTTCTTAAAGTCGGACTCTTTGATTTTTTTTTTTTTATTTGATAAGTTTGATTGATGAACAACTAAAAAAAGAAATGTCAATTTCGCTATCCATCCATGCTATCAAATTCTTGAAATTGAGGCTTTGATGTTACATCAATGTATTGGAAGGATAATACGTAGTCACTATTGAATGTTTTGAACTAATTTCCAAATAACTTTTTTTTTTGTTCAATGATTACAATCTGAAATAATCAAATTATTATTTTCATTTTCATTTTTTTAAACTCTTGAATGTTCTAAGTGAGTTACAGTACTATTTTTAAATCTTTTTTTTTTAATTTTTAATATTTTTGTTTATTGTCTTCTATAACTTTTATAACTGCTATAACTAGGAAATATTAAATTATAGTACTACATTATTTAATCTCATTGTGTTAAATAAATATAATAATTTTTTATTGAGTAATTTATTAAATTAAATCATTGACACCGGCTCAAAAGTAAAGTTTATGGGAGAAATCTCAGAGGCTTTCATAATAGGGACCGGTGTCAGACAGGGAGATGGGCTTTCGCCACTTCTCTTCAATATAGTCTTGGATAAAGTCATTCGGGAATGGGAGAAGGAGCTGAAAAATCAGAACTACTGGCAGCCTATACGATTAGGAAGACAGAGAGATAACATCGAGATGACATGCTTGGCATTCGCAGATGACCTGGCAATTCTGTCCGAGAACGAAGCCACGGCAATAAAGCAAGTAAATGTCCTCAAAGAGTGTGCAAAGAAAGAGTGGGCCTACAAATCTCCTTTGAAAAGACAGAATTCCTTGCATTCAAAAGCAATCTTCAGGGTCTGGAAACGGAATACGGGAGAATTGAAAGAGTGCCATATTTCAAATACCTGGGTGAAATAATTGAACCTTCAGGGAAAGAAAAAGAGGCACTAAAAAGTCGGCTACTGAAACTCAAGAGAGCGTACGGAAAAATTCAAAACATCTACAATAAAAAGTGCCTATCTAAGAAAACGAAAGTTAGACATTATAACATGGTCATTAAAGCAGGAATTCTATATGCCAGCGCGAAACCCTTTCCCTCATTAGAAAAGGCGACCTGGAGAACATACTGAAAGAAGAAAGAAAAATAATGAGGAAAATACTCGGTCCTGTAAGAACAGAAGAAGGGTATAGAATGAGATCTAGGGAAGAAACGGACGAACTCTCGAACTTAGCGGCGGATATGCGCAAAAAGAGAATAAAGTTCTATGGCCATATATCAAGACTTTCTCCGGAAAGATTGACGAACAAGATCCTGGTCTACTCCAGAAAACTAAAGAATGTCCAATGGATAAGAGAGGTGAACAAAGACCTTGAAAGAGCAGGAATCGACCCAGCCGAAGCAGCTGATAGAAGTGTATACAGGAGAAAGATCGAGGAATAGTAAAAAGAACGGGAACGAAATGGTCTGAAGAACGGAAAAAGGCCCACAGTGAAAAAATGAAAGGCATCTGGCGGGCAAAGAAGAATATGTAGATTGATTAGAGAAATGTATAGAAGAAGAATGGGAGTTTTGCGTGATCCAAGACGGTCCATACGCAATTAATTAATTAATTAATTAATTTATTAAATTAAATAATATTAAATAAATGAAAATTTTATTTCAATTTGGTTCTAAAAAAAAAAAAATAAATAAAAAGTTAAAACGTTTTCTGGACTAAGCTCTTAAACATTTCAAACTTTTTTTCAAAATTTTTTCAATGTGGTTCTAAAAAAAAGGTAAAACGTTTTTTGGACTAAGCTCTTAAACATTTCCGACTTTGGTTCTAAAAAAGAAAAAAAAGGTAAACCGTTTGTCCCGGTTATAGTATATATAAACTAACTTCTTTAAACATTTGAACTTAAAAAAATATGGTTTCAAAATATATTGTATATGTAATGAATGTTTGGCTTTATAAATTGAAATTTGAATGATACTTTTGGACTCGCAAAAATAAAAGAATAGATTCTAAAGTAAATGGTGAAATAAATCATTTGTTTATTTTATGATTGTAATTTTACAAACCAAAATTTAATATTTTAATTAAAGAATCCATGATTGTTTTTTTTTCTGTTTTAAACTGTAATAGATAAATGGATTTGTTGGGAGCCATCAGATGTTATATAAATAACTCCGATTTCTGAGTACTCTCTTCTCACTATATTTAAAGGTGACATCTCTCAGCTCTTTGTACGAAGTAAAAATAAATAAATAAATACTTTGGCAAGTTGGAAGCTAGGATACTGGCTTGGGAGACTCGTTGTCGCCAAAACACAAAGCCAACCAATCACTAACGAATCCATACTGTCCAAATGTGTCTGTGTGTGTGTGTGTGTGTGTGTGTTTGTGGGAGGGAGAAAACGAGAGAGGGAGAGAGAGTGAGGGAGGAGGAGGGGGGGAAATAGAGAAAGATTTCTTAGAAAAACACTAATGGTGTGCGTAAGCATCTTTTTTGGCCACACATTCAAAGTCGTGTTGCCAATTCAGCACCGTTTCAATCAAATGATACAATTTGGCCTATTTTTAAAAATATGTAGAAAAATCTTTTGGTTATCGACATTTGTTAAAAAAAAAAAAAAAAAAAAAAAAACCGGTTGAATTTTGATCCAAAAATTAAAGAGAAATGTTGATAGATATACGCTGTGAAGTCGATAGAGTCGTTGAAATCATGACATACGAATATTCATAAAAATTATCTTTTCTGATTAACTTTGGAGTTTATTTGACTGAATATTAATAAAAGTTATAAGGCGCCATTGGGTGAGAGGCTATCCTCGCTGTCTCACATTCACATGGTCCCGTGTTCAAGTAACAAGGGAATTTCCCTAGCTGGGGTCTATGGGATTGAGTCAACCCAGCCTCCGGGATCAACATTGGGGAATAGCTACTTGTTAAAAAGTAGCGCCTCCGATCAAGATAATCAAGGTAAAGGTTGAGAGGACCCGTTCTACTGATCATAGGACACCTCATTGATATAACCGACTTGATAGGAGTTGTCCTTTGAAGGAATAATACATATTTTAAATCTAAAATTATACATGTAGTAAAGACGAATTGCAAGATAAATATATGTCCAATTTATGGTATTGGTATGTGTTTTACTATAATGGTACATATGAGCCCAAAATAACGTGAAGGTCATTTATGGAATAATTTTTTTCCTAACACATAAACTCAACGTCTATACATTTTATTTAAATAGGCTCTTTTATTGATATATCATTGATATTATTTCATCAACAAATCAAAAAATACATCAAGTTAATTAAAATTTTAACATCTATTGTAATTAATATTATTCATCAATTTTTTTATTTCTAGTGAATTTTAACAAATATTATAGCGAAAATACTACTTTTTTAAATACGAGGGATATATTTATCTATTATATGTCATTTTCTTCATTTTCTGATTCTAAAGACGAATCAATTCATATTTCATTCATATTCATCGTATATAAATATATGATTGGTATTCAAACAAAAAGAACGCCTAATAGATATGAAACCAACAATTTTTTAAAATTGTTTAATTCTGTTGTTATACTAATATTATAGTTAAGTATTAATTTGTCAATAAAATTAATTAAAGCATTATTATTCTGATTTGATATTAATCAAAAAAGAATCTTTAATAAGTATTATAAACATAGATTATGATTTAGTATTCTATCTAAAATGACTTAAAGCTCTTTTTCATTCTCTTTCTAAATTAATTTAAACAAATTGGTAGGTACACATAAGTTAAATAGTAAAAACACTTTGTATTAATGAGATTACCATTGTAGACAAAGAAAAAAAAATTGTTAGTACATTTCGTTAAACATAAAAAAAAAAAAAGAAATTGATGTAAAATAGCAATTCCGATTAGTAAAGTTTAATTAAAAAGTTATTCTGACATTCTCGAAACATAGATCTTAAAAATTCAAAGAAAATTCGTTTCAAGTTAAATTATTTAAGTGACAAAGTGAGAGAGGCGGATGGAATTTTGTGAAACTTGTTTTATTAGACTCGAAAGACATTTAAATAAATTTGTATTTATTTTATTGTAATTATTCAGCCATTTTATTGTGCAAAGTAAATTAAATTAAATGTGATATTTTAAAATATTTTTTTTTTTATATTTTGTATTTATTTATTAAATTGAAACAATCTTATTTAATTAAATCAATAAATTAACTTTGTTATAAATATGTATTACTTTTATGTCGTATAATAAATTAGACAAAATTTAAATTTTAAAAAATATTCAAATAATAATAATTTGAACAAAAATTGAAATTCAATCATATGAAATTATGTAAAAAGAATAGATAGGTTATTTAATATTATATACCTATTTCTCATAAAGTTTTTTTTTAATTTTATTCAATTTATACTTAATTTTATTATTATTATTATTATTATTATTATTATTATTATTATTGACATCTAAACATTCAATAAAGAATTTTATAATAAATTATTAACTTTTAAATAAGAGTAAATTAAATGAATATATGAAAGTTACATAGAACTATTACAATGGATTAAGTAGATATTGCTTAACTAAAAATATAAATTTAAAAATTAATTGATTTTTTTTATAAACCAACTAATTTGAAAATAGAGTAGTAGGTAGCGTAGTCGGCTCATATTCTCGTGGTTCCGGGTTCAAGTCCCGGGCATGATAAAGCGATTTTCTCTAGCTGGGGTCTATGGGACGGAGTCAACCCAGCCTCCGGGATTAAAATTCGGAAAGCAACTTGATAAAAAGTAGCGCCTCCGATCAAGAAAATCAAGATAGAGGTTGATAGGACTCGTTTTTTTTTTAAAGTAATTTGAAAAGAATTATAATATTCTATTTCGTTTATTAAATAATATAATGTGTTCAGAGGTAAAACTATAAATATGAAAAAGCATAGCTATTTGAACTTTATCTTTTATTTCGTTTTATATTTCTTTCTTTTATGACAGAAATCATCATCTATCATCATCAGTTATACTACTGTAGATCTAATATTATAGTTCTCATGTGATTGACATTCTAATTAAAGTTAATTGTTTTCATGTAATTATATAAATATGTGTAAATAGTATAATTATAATTATATAGTAGCGTCCGTTTGAAAGTTCATTTTAATTCTAAATAAAAGAGATGAAAATTATTAACAATATAGTAACTAGTCTATTAATATATAAATAGGAGAAGAATTGTATCAATTGATTTCCAGGTTGATTGATATGGGAGAGATGGAAACTGACTGTTGTGTGTTGATGCTTCAAAGGAGGAGTATATGTATATACCTACATTTGCAACATTTGGAGATACAATCACTCTCCAGGATAATCAGAGACAAACAAAGGAGAATATATTGTAGTTGAATTGACATTGATCTCTCCCTCTCTCTCTCTCTATCAGTTGGTTGGGAATTTCATCCTCTCATTACAAAACATAAAACAATTGGATTCAACTGAAAAATATCAATGTACTTATTATAATTACTGTTTCTAATTAAGTATAGAAAAATTATAGGAAAGTATAGATTACAAAAATTGACTACAAATTAAATAAAACAAGTAAATAAAAAAATATTAGAAAATTATAAATCCAAATAAAATAATGATTATTTTATTTGTTATTATATCTACCATGTATCATTGTACATATTATACTTTTTAAATAAAATTTTCCATTCCTCTTTACTGACCGACGATAGGAAAGGAAGGTATTGTGTTTTCACACCATATTTCCCATGTGGAGATTTTATCTCCACCAATCATGCATTTTGTTAACAGAACAAAGTATTTTTAGCATGTTGTCTGTCCGTCTGTCTGTTGTGTGTCCTTATAGACGTGTACAGGTCGAACGGCTCGACGGATTTTGATAAAATTTGATATATTTACTTAATGCACCAGTAGCATGAATTCATCAACTTGTGTATATCCGGAAATCGGAAGTGGTAGTTTACAAAATATTAATTTTATATTCATTGTCGGAAAATATTTCACTTAAAATATAGTAGGTATTAATAATTGATTAATTAAACTAAAAATAAAAACTAAGATAATATAATTTAGTCATTTTAATTCAAGTTTTAAAAATATTTTTTATACTTTATATATATATAATGTTGTTTGGAAATTAATTTATTTCAAATTGTCGATCGGTTCTGTGCCTGGCCACAGCTCATATTTTTTCATTTTTAAGGAAATTAAATTAATTGTTTTGAGTAGAAAAAAAAAATTGGCGATCTTTTATTCGGAAATTCCAAATGAGTAATCCAAAGTAGTAATTAATAGTTGAGTAATTAAACTAAAAATAAAAAGCAAGATTATATATAATATATAAGTTTTTAAAAAATTTTTTTTTTTTTGATACTTTATATATTTATATAATGTTTTTTGGAAATTAATTTATTTCAAATCGTCGGTCAGTTCTTTTTTTTTTTTAAAGATTTTTATTTAAAGTTAATAAACATTTTCTAAGAATATGATGTAAATATCGTGTATTTGTATCTATATACGTATGTATACTTCTATAATTTGGTTTAAAATGTTAACTGTTAACATAAAAAGAAAGTTTGTACAAAGAATAATATAATATATAAATTGTATGACCTCTCTTCATACGCAATACAATTTGTATTTGATTTCTTGTAATATAATCATTAATCTCTTTTGAAAGTTGATATTTAATAGCAAGACATATTAGATTAAAAAAAAGTCCATACGTTTATCTCATTCAGAAAAAGGCAATGGACTTGATTAATAGGTCAACAATCGCTCTGGGTGAGATGCTAAGTTTTAAACTTTTTATCTTGATTGCCAATCAGACTTTACATCATGGGAAAGGGAACGCTGATGAATGATCAACTATGACATGATATAACAATAAATAAATTAATAATTAATAAATAATAAATAAAAAATATACAAATATAATAATATTAAGGTAACCATATTTTGAAAACACCAAATCAGGATCAAATTGAAAAAAAATTTTGGAAAAAATTCGGAAATATTCAAAAGCTTAGTCCAGAAAACGTTTGAACTTTTTTTTTTTTAGAACCAAATTGAAAAAATTTGAAAAAAAGTACGAAATGTCCTAAATATTTCAAAATAAGTTGACCTGTGGCCAGGCGCAGAACCGACCGACGGTTTGAAGTAAATTAATTTCCAGCTACAGAAACAATTTCAAATAATTTTAATATATCTATTAATGTAATAAAAATGGATATAACATAAATATTTTTAATTTTATTTTATTTATAAAATATATGTAAGACCAGGCTGTGATGTCATGATAATGGATGACGTCATATAATTTTAAATTAAGAAAAAACTAATAAAGATGATTTTTCTCGAGGATAAAACCAATACAAAGTGCATGATGATATGGTGATATGTAAAAAATCTCCTCCTGTGAAATTTGGAGTGAAAATAACCCTTCCCTTCCTATCGTCGATCGCTAATACTACCACTTCCGGTTTCCGGATTTGCACCAAAAGTTGATCAATTCATCATACTGATGCATTAAGTAAATATACTAAATTTCATCAAAATCCATTGAGCCGTTCAAGCTGTACGCATCTATACGGACGGACGGACATACATCATGCTAAAAATACTTTTGTATGTATGTTTCGTGGAGATATGTAAAAATCTCCACATGTGAAATTTGGAGTGAAAACAATACCTCCCTTACTATCGTCGGTCGGTAAAAACGGGACAGATATCAAAAAGAAGGCGTGTTAGGAGGACACTTACAAAAGAAGAACAGAGCTTACAAATGGAGGACGATTGGTCACCTTAATAATATAAAAACCCCTTGTTAATTCTAGTATTCTTATTCATCAAATCCTTAAATTATTTAAAAATAAATAAATAAATAAAGAGAATAAAGTTTCAATTTAAAATATCAAATTTTATGATTAACAAATAAAAATTATCGTTTTCATCGACATAACTTGAAAGTAAAATATAATTAAAAAACAACAATATCTTTTCATAGAGGTAATGAAAAATATTATTTTCATTAGGTTATAGGAAAAGAATAAAAAAAATATTTTTAAATATTCAAAATGAATATAAGTAAGTACATGTGTATTAATGAAAGTGTTAACCTTTAGAAAATGGATGTCACTCCTTTATATGACTCATTTCAATGTGAAAATGACTAGATTTGATTAATTACCTTTTGAAAAATTATTATTATTATTATTATTATTATATCTTTAGACTTTTTTTTACATTCTCATATTAAAATAAAGAAGATATATGTTATTACTATTATAATTTTTCATTTTTTTTTACCGACCGACAATAGCAAGGGAGGTATTGTTTTCACACCAAATTTTACTAAAAAGTATTTTTAGCATGATGTCTGTCGGTCTGTCCGTGCGTCCGTATAGATGTGTACAGCTTGAACGGCTCAACGGAATTTGATAAAAATTGGTACATTTACTTAATGCATCAGTATGATGAATTGATCAACTTTTGGTGTATATCCAGAAACCGGAAGTGGTAGTATTACCGATCAACGAAAGAAAGGGAAGGGTTATTTTCACACCAAATTTTACATATCTTCACGAATATTGGTTTTATCCTCGGGAAAAATCATCTTCATTAGTTTTTTCTTAATTTAAAATTATATGACGTCACCCAGCCCTTCATGGCGTCACAGCCAGCTTCTACTTATATATTATAAATTAAATTAAATTAAAAATATTTATGTTATATCCATATCTGTTTTTTATTGCATTAATACATAGATATATGAAATTGTTATTGAAATTGTTTCTGTAGCTGGAAATTAATTTATTTCAAAAAGTCGGTCGGTTCTGTGCCTGGTTTTAAGATTCTAAAAAATTGAAATTATATTAAATTATTGGCAACATGAAATATGAAAATTATCTAGTTCATCTATAAAATTCAAGAAAAATAAAATATAAACTTAGGATTTTTTTTTTAAATGTTATATTATGCCATCATGTAATATGATTAATTTAAAACAAAATAAAATTGAAAAATTATATAATAAAACTATTTCATTTATATTAATCTCTTTATTCTTATGAGCTATAATATTTCTATTATGAAATAGAATACAATAGATGAGATTTCGAGGTCATTCTAATTAAATGTAACCGACTAGGCAACAAGACCGATTAAAGCCCCGTAGTTGTTTTTTATTTTTATTTTTGTAAATGTTTTTTTTTTTCTCAAAGAGAGATGACACTCTTTAAAGAAAAAGAAAAGTTATAAAGAGATGGTGGGAAGTGCGATTAATGATAAGTATCATATACGAAAGAAATGATAAACGAATGCAATGAAAGCTTCTTTTGAAAACGAATGTCAATGAAAGAGACTTATAGAATAAGATGGGAATATTTCAATATTCAATATTTATTATATATTTAGACACAAAGTAATGTTTCAATTAAAAATTTGAGTTTCTTTTTAAAGATTTAATTTACACTAAACATGATTTTCTGTATTTTTTTCTGTATATTTTTTTTTTAATATCAGGGGTGGCCAACACGCCGACCGCAAAGACTTTAAAAGTAGCCCGCGAAGCCAAAGTTGGACAATTTGTTATAAATTAAATAAATGTTTGAAATTCTTAATTCTATAATTTAACCTTACAATAATAAATTATTTGTGAAACATACACATACTGTTTATATTTATATCCTGATAAGATAAACAATATAGTAATACTGAACGCGCTCTGTCGCGCTAGTTGGTAGCTGTGTGGCCGGGTGTCTCAAATTGCTTTTTCTCTGAAGCGAACATAGTCAGGACGCATATCAGTATCAGTGTGTGTTAAAGAGATTGTAAAGTGACAGCCAGTGAAGTGACAGTCAGTGATAGAGAACAGAAGTAAGTTTGTTAGTTATTGTTTTAAATATTCCGTAATAATATCTTTAGTAGGTAAATTCTAAAATAATATTTAAACCTATTATTTTAGAATGAATAATCCAAGTACAAGCCGGAAAAAAACGTATCATTATCACAGTGAATGGGAAGAAGATTATTTCTTTACAATAATGAAAGATATGTAAATGTATCTGTTTTATTTGCAATGCAACAGTAGCTTTGTCTAAGAAAGAAAACGTTAAAAGACATTATCTAACAAATTATAAAAATTACGAAGAAGATTATTCACGTGGCACTGCGTTAAGAAAAGCAAAAGTGTAACAACTGAAGGCACAAATAACTGGACAACAAAATAGTTTTTCAAAATACAATACAAATTCGAAGACAGCTACGATTGCTTCATTCAAAGTTGCTGAAACTTTGATTAAACACAACAAACCGTTTCAAGATGGGGAAATATGGAAAGAAGCATTCATTAAAGCTGGAGAAGAATTGTTTCAGAATTTTAAAAATAAATCTGAAATAATGACATCAATCAAAAATATGTCGTTATCGCGAAATACAGTTATGCGTAGAACAGAAGGAATGAGCCGAAATCTTGAAGACATTTTAATTTTACATGAAAATATTAATAAATGCGTTTTATTATCATTGCAGTTCGACGAATCTATGGACTATACCGGTACTGCACAATTATGTGTTTTTATATTCGAATGGTTTTCGATGATATGTTGGATACAGAAGAATTATTAACTATTATTCCAATGCATGATCGCACGCACAAGAGGTCAAGATATCTTTGATTTATTTAAAAATTATATTGCACGAACAAATTTTTCAATCTGCAAGTTGGTATCAATAACCACTGACGGGGCTCCAGCAATGATTGGCAACAAAAGTGGCTTCGTTGCTTTGTGAAAAGGTGATGATGACATTCCAAATTTTATTGACTATCATTGTATCATACATACTCAAATATTATGTTCAAAAGTGTTAAAATTCAATCATGTTATGGATGTTGCATTTAAAATTGTAAATTCCATAAGATCTAAAAGTTTGTCACGTCGTTAGTTTCGCGCTTTGCTGAATGAATGCGGTGAAGAACACAATGAACTGTTACTTCATACTGATGTAAGATGGTTAAGTCGTACTACATTTTTAGCAACCTCATATTTACAATCTAAAGGTGATTCATATCCGCCGCAATTAAATGATCAAGAATGGCTTCTCGATTTTGCTTTTTTCTGCGATGTTGCTGAAAAATTAAACCAATTAAATCAGCAGCTACAGGGTAAAGGTACAACAATAATAGATATGATTAGCATTTTGAAGTCATTTAAGGAAAAATTAAATATGCTTGCAATGCAACTAAAGCGTCGTGATTTAAAACAATGAATTGAAAACATGCATACTTTCCATTTCATGTTTAAACTAGAAGCATCACCCTCAAATTAATTAGAAATGTATTTAATCACTTTTCTTATGGTGCGCAATTTGAGATCTATATGTAATAGTCTAACGTCTAACTGGTAGATACCGAGGTGCCTTAGTTATTATACTCAAGATATTGTTTTGGGTCCGCTGTAATTTAATTATATTGGATGCTCTTTAAAATAGATGGAAATCTTTTTTTTGACAAAAGTAAATATGGTTTTTTACATAATTGTATGTTAACTTAACTCAGATTCGATTCGTCCATTTTAATATATTAATATTATATAGGAGTTAGAAATTTTCTTATATTAAGAAAGAAGAAAAAATGGTGAAGATATCTAATAGTTATATCAGGTCGAATAATGCACGAGAAAGTAACATTGCAAATTAAATATCTCATAATTGAAAGTGAGAAATTTATATATAATATACCTGTATATATAATTAATCCCCTTACTAAGCTTATTTTCTTAATTATTTAAAGAATTGATGAGTGATATTCTTCTTCGTCTAAATAAGATTGAATTTTACTAAAGATCAGAGGGGGACTAGTCAGGGAACTGATAGAAAAAAGTTAAAAGATAAAGGAAATGATTTTTCCATGGGAGAGAGAAGGTAGAAAAAATCATGAGCTCACGTGAGGGCAGGAACGCCAATCCCTGAAATAGAATTCTTTTCTACTGGGATTATAGAAAAGAATCTACCCGTTACCCAGGATATTATTTTTAAATTTATTAAAAATTAATTTTACATTTCATGAAACTTATTCAATTTTTTCTTATTGCTTCATATATAAAAACAATAAAATTATTTCCTTCCTTTTCAAGTAATTTTTATGTTATTTAATATATAATTAATTTAACTAATATTATATTAACATTTATAATTATATTATTAAAAATCTAAAGAATATAAAATTATAAAAAATAAACAAATAGAAAGATTTGAACTCAGACAAAAGAATTACTAGTCAGACCCCAATCCGATGTGACTGTTTAATCAACTAGTAAAAACATAGGAAAGAAATTCACTTGAAGGCTACGAAAATTCAGCCCATAAGCAATATATGGCAAAGACTATTCATTAAATATTGATTAAACAGAGAAAAATGATCATGGAAATAGTTATAATACAAGAAATACAATAATCAAAAATAATCTTGTATTGAGAGAAGAGATATGCAAAGAATAATCATTTAATATAATGGATCAAAAGATTCGACGTCATTCAACATGGCAGCCGAAATCACATTGCAACTGTCAAAATTCAATAATTAATATTTAATTAAGGAAGCATCATAAAATGATATAATGCTAGTGAAAATGAATCTACATTGAATAACGAGTATTTTGATATGCGTTTTATATATTGTTATCAGAAAATGTTTATTTCAAGTGTAAACATGATACCAAATAAAAATTAATTATAATTTTCATTTATATTTCACTAAAAGTTCATTTTATTGAAAATCTGGCGAAAATTCTGTTGTATCTTTTTACTTTTATTCATTTTTTATGAAATTTTGTTATTAATTTGTATAAATTGAATCCAATTGAATAGAAGTGTTTCTGCTAATTCTCCAAAGAGTTCAATAAATAGGAGTTCCAAATTTTCTAATAGTAAGAAGCGTTGAGAGGTGGGTCCTCTCACAGAGGCAGTTATAACATATGTCTCACTCGTGAATAAACGGGGTTTTGCTAGTCGGAGGGTTGATGTAATCTGGATATATTTGAATGAACCCCCGAAGGGGGTTCATTCAAATATATATAGGAGACTCTAAAGAGTCTCCTATAAGAAACAAGATTTCAATTTTTTTTCTTTTTAATGAAGCTATACTAGGTATTCTCCTTCATGCAAATAAATTTGATTTTTTGAATGATCACGGGTGGGGGGGGGGGGGAGAGTAAGAGTAAGGGAATGGATGGAAATGAGTCAACGCGAGTAAAGGACATGATTCCTCCAGGTAGAAGAGGGATTTAGAAGAAATCATGGGCTCACGTGAGGGCAGGGACGCCAATCCCTGAAATAGAATTCTTTTCTACTGGGATTATAGAAAAGAATCTACTCGTTACCCAGGATATTATTTTTAAATTTATTAAAAAATAATTTTAGATCATAATCATCCTATATATGTTATTACATCTTTTATATACCATATATTTATAATATATATTTTTCTTATCCCGATAATTTATATACTTTTTATCCAAGGGCTTCCCTTTCTCAAAACACCGTTTAGTCCTAGACTACTCTACTCTACCCAAATTTCGCCTCTACCTCCCCCTCCTCTCATATCCATTTCAAAATGAAGTATTATTTTAATTGAAGTTATAAATTTAAATGAAAAATAACAGCCCTTCCATTTACAATTTGTTTTTATTAATATTATTATAATAATTAAAACTAACATATCTTTCATATATCTAAATCGGCGATATAATGACTTCTTTAATTATCTTCTAAAATTTTAAAATTATTAGCCTATATCCATATAGTCGACCGCAGACTATATTTTATTCAAAAAGTAGCCCCTAAAAGCTAAAAGTTTGGCCACACCTGATATATATTTTAGTTTAAATAAGTCTTTTTTACTATCTCTGGCGAGATAGTATTGCAATCACGAAAATTTTCGATGTTGAGATTTTGATGTTTTTATACGTTTTGAAGGTTCCTGAATCATTTTCACTAAGGTTGAGAAAAATGTTTGTGTGTGTGTGTATGTGTCTGTGTATGTATGGAAACAAGATTACTCAAAAACGATTTGAGCTAGAATGATGGAATTTGGTACATGGGCCTTATTCAAAATTCACAGCTTTCTATCAACTTTTGAGAAATGTAGCTCAACCTGAAGAGGGTCATTACCTACAACGTTTTGATTTTTTTCTCTCTAATGTGACCGTAAAAATAATGATATATGTTTGATAATTTTTCACATGATTAAAAATTGTATAAAACTGCTATATATAGAATTTCAGCTTATTTAATGGCTGAAAGTACCGGAATTAATTTTTTAACACTGCAAATCTCACGCGCCAACACGTGACGTGGTGCCATCAACAAAGAGCCAAACATGTCTTGGGTTAATGAATATAATTTATTAATTTTAATTTATAATTTATAATTAATTAAATTTAATTTAAATATAATATATGTTAATTAATACAATTCAAATTTCCGAGATAGTCGATTGGAGACATCCCAGCTTTTTTTTAAATCTGGAATATAGGTATTAGATGTTATGCTAGTTTTTGAAATCATCCATTTTTATTTTGAATAGAATTGTAACCCACTTTTAATAAAAAAATATAATTTTCATTTCATATGAAAGTGACACAGACAGCTATGTATGCATGTATGTACAAATTACCAGTTCATTTTAGCTCTATGTACACTCTACTATATATGTACTATATTCTGGTTTACATAAATCTATCATCATAAATTTTTGGTGTGTGGAAATTGTTTTATTTTAAATATCGTTTTCCATTTTCCTTTTAAACTGATCGATTTCAAGAAATAACCTGGAAAATAAAATTAGATTTAAAATGGAAATTTTCAAGTGATGAATTAGCAATGAAAAAGAATAAACAGACCATTGAGATCTATTTGCATTTGTTCGATGAATTTATGATTGATTTTGTTTTTCTAATTTTAGAATAAATTATTCATTCATTAATCATTTCCTTTAGCTATACAGCCCTATATTCACCCACCCCCCACCACCCAATCTCCACCAACTCCTCTTCCCCTTACCTTACCCTCTCGTCACCATTTATATATTTGATTTCAAAATCGATCTGGATCAAAATAAATGATTATTTATTTATACTGCGTGAAACTTACATTAAATTTAATATAAAATTAAATTGTATGGTATATGATGACACAATAATATTCCGGCATTCTTAAATTTAAAATTCATTCTAACTTTGCACTCTTTTCAATGTCACAGTACATATTTGAAGTAAAAGTGAGTCTCATAGAACAAAGATAACATATCAAATGATAAACTAATTCTTTTAATATTTTTTTTTAATCATACCTTCAAATAATAAAGCAGTGATTCTCAACCTTTTTTTTTATCGCGGCACACTTTTAACGGTTTAAATATTTGGCGGCACACAAAGAAAAAGATAAGTGTAAAAGTTATTTACTTAGCTATAATAGACTGTGTAATATAGTTTATGATAATAATCAGGGGCGCGCAACCTTTTTCAATAATCGGGCACATTTCTGAAATAATATAACAGGGGTGGGCATACTTGTTGATATTTAGAGCCATATTGAAACAAATCGAAAATGTTTAAGATCCTGATCGCAAAAACATTTTACCTTTTGTTTACTTACATATAAAATAAATAAGTACTTTTTCTTAATTTTAACTTTACATTTGTAAAATTTGGCGGCGCATTTTGAAAAAGTACCGCGGCATAGTGGTTGAGAATCACTGTAATAGAGAGATAGATGTTGGTTACAATCGATTTTGTATATGTATTATATTGGAAAACTATATTTTATAGTACTAGATAGTGATTGCGATCACGAACATTTTCGATGTCGATATTTTGATGTTTTTATACGTTTTAAAGGTTCCTGTGTCATTTTCACTAAAGTTGAGGAAAAATATCTATATATGTGTGTATGGGTGTAAAGTGTTGACAAGATTTAAAAACGATTTTTGCTAGTATAGTGAAATTTGATATACGAGCTTTATTAAAAATTCGTAGTTTTCTACCACGTTTTCATTTTTTTCCTCTAAACTGACCGTAAAAATAAAGATATATGTTTGATAGTTTTTCACATAATTAAAAATTGTATAAAACTGCTATATATATAGAATTTCAGCTTAATTGAATCGCTGAAAGTACCGGAATTAATTTTTTAAATTTTTTAACACGTTGACTGCCAATCACGCGGCACCACGTGACGTGATGTCAGCCAAACACCTTCTGGTTTAATAAATATTATTTATTAATTTCAAATTATAATTTATAATTAATTAAAAATAATTTAAATATAATATATATATTAATTAACCCAATTCCAAATTTGCGAGAAAGTCAAGTGGAGACTCTCCAGATTTTTTGTAGTCACTACAGTTAATATGTGATATAATAACTGAAATATGTATCTACATAAAATACAATTTATCAATCTCTCTCAACTTGAAAATTAACCAAAAGTTTTTATAATAACAAAATAAATTATTTTTAATGTATCTATTTTTAAGTTTAATTGTAATTAATATAACCAAATATTTATTATATTTTAGAATTAATTATAAAAAGAAAAAGTAATAAATTAAATTATTGAAAAGCTATGATAAAACTTATAAACTATAAAAAGCATTAATTAAAAAAACAAGATAGAATAAAATTAATAGAAATTTTCTTTTAATTATCTTCAATGAATATAAATAAAAATTTAAAATTGCATTAGGCTTTGTGACGAAGAGAAAATTTTTAATTAATTTCCTTAAGTAAGTAATTTATTGCAAACTAATTAAAAACCTCAAGAAACATTCTTACGGGTTTTTGTTTGATAGTCCATTCAACATTTGAACAAAATTCTCTCTCTCACACACAGAAATTGTCAATTTTATTTATAATGATCTGTAATTTTGATAAGAAAATAAAAATTCATTCTTTCTCTCTTAATTAATTAAAATAAAAAATTTTCAAACTTTTAATTCAGTGTGTGTGTTAGAAAATAATTCTTGTAAAAGAAAAACGACCAAAAACTTTTAATTTAATTTTATTATACGTAAAAGGACAAAAAAAAGTTGATTTTTAAAATTAAAAATAAATATTAAATCTATCTGTCTCGAGAAAAAGAAGAATGTTTTTCTCCTATATAAAGAAAAAGGGAATAAATTTTGGCTACAGAGAAAGAGAGATACAGAAGAATTGATAAAATAATAAATTATATAATTAAATTATAGAAGATAATATACATTCCGTTATTATAGAATTATTTATTTTAATACCATATATACATAAATTTAAGTGAAATGATATTTAAAAATATTTTTTTATATGCATTTTATTGATATAAAGACGCCATTGGGTGTGTGGGTAGCGAACCTGCCTCACAATCACATGGTCCTGGGTTCTAGTCCCGAGCCTGGCAAGGGAATTTCGCTAGCTGGAGTCTATGGGACGGAGTCAACCCAGCCTCCGGGAACAACATTGGGGAAAAGCTACTTGATAGCACCTTTGATAAAGAAAATCAAGGTAGAGTTTGAAAGGACCCGTTCTACTGATCATAGGACATCTCATTGATAACCCGCTTGTACAAAGGTCAAAGTCAAAGGTTTTATTGATATATATTATTATTAATATAATTTTTTATATTTCGAAATTTATCCAATTCCCACCAATTTCGACTACAAATTATGTCTTCTCTTACTTTTATTTTATTTTATCTTATAACTAATTAAACATTTTTTTAAATAGAATAGGGGAAGATTGCTAACGATGAGCCACATATATTGTTTTTCCATATACTAGACTCAGAATTAATAATTATTTATTTTATTAATGAGTTATTTCAAAAATAAAAAAATTTTTAGGCGACTGATTTTCTAGATTCTCACCCACCCACACTCACTCCAAGGGACAAATGAGAACTGAAGATTTGACATTACCGCTACAATATGAATTTATATTTTATATGCTAATATTAATGTATTATTTAATTATATTGTGAGACAATTATTCATTTAATTATTACATTTTAAAAGTTATTAAATTAAATAATATTTATAAAATTTTATTCAGTCGATTATTAATATTTTTCAATTGGATCTTTTTTAATATATTTTGACTAGGAAACTCGTGAAACTTGTGAAAAGTCGCGCCGATACACTGACTCACTTAAGGCAACTATCACGACATCACTTAGCATTTCCTTCTTTTAATAAAACTAAAGTGACTATCCTTTGGCAAATCGGGTATACTTATTGACTAATGTCTAGATCTACTGAGAAATTAAGAAAGTCAATTTTAGAAGCCTTAACATAAATTAAATTTTAAAGATCAATTGAAAAAATAAATAAACTTTTAATTAATAGTTTATAATATTAATAATAAAAAAAAGTCTGAATATAATATTTATGTTTTTACAAAATTGTCATAAAGGAATTTTAATTTTGAAGAGACATTGAAACACCAAGAGACAACCATAATACTATAACAGGGCATTAAAGATAATATCATAAAAACTCAAGTCTACTTATTACTACTTGACAAACTTTAACAAAACTTGCTTTTATTTTCATTTATTTTTTTACATACACATACTTATATTTAATATTTACTACTAAAATTTTGTTTTATGAAAATTAATATAAAAATCACAAAAAATATAGTATATTTTATTGCTTGTTGAATTGTAGGTTTCAAATGAAGTATTTTTTTATTGTAATTTCTGAATTCTCTGTTGTTGTTGTGTTATTACTCGTATTTTATGTCATTTTTATGTTCCTTTTTTTCTTATCCTTTCTTTTTTTTAAACCATTTTCAATCCGATGGAGGTACAACTAACTACTATCTATTCATTGTATATAATTTTATTATATTATTGAGAAAATATCACCTTTATATTTGATATCATTAGAAATTTCCCTGTACGAATTCCTTCTGTCTTTACTAGCAATTCATTTATAATAGGAAAAGTTTTCAAATTTATATTAATAAATTCAAAATTATTCTTTTTACCTAAATATTAGAATAGACAATTAAAAATTGATAGTATTATATGCAGAATTATTATTAAAGAAATAAATGAAAAATTTATTATAATTTGATTACCGAAATAATTACCCATCCTCTGAGTGATGAATTGTTTTTTTTATTTTATTTATATAATTTAATAAATTATGATAAAATGATTTATTGACTAAAATATCAGCAATTATTTTTGAAATTCATTCCATTAGGATGATATCATTGACTCTAAGATTGTTACTCTTAAAAATTTCTAAATTTAGAATAAAATAAGTTGGAGTGTCTCCACTCGACTATCTCGCAATTTGAATTGGATTAAAAAACATAATATATTTTATTTAAATTAAATTTAATTAATTATAAATTATAAATTAAAATTAATAAATAATATTTATTAAACCAGCGCATGTTTGGCTCTTTGTTGATGGCACCACGTCACGTGTTGGCGCGTGAGATTTGCAGTGTGAAAAAATTAATTCTGGTACTTTCAGCGATTCAATCAAGCTGAAATTATATATATAGCAGTTTTATACAATTATTAATCATGTGAAAAACTATCAAACATATTACTTTATTTTTACGGTCACTTTAGAAGAAAAAAAATCAAAACGTTGTAGGTAATGACCCTCTTCCGGTTGAGCTACATTTCTCAAAAGTTGATAGAAAACTAAGAATTTTGAATAATGTCCGTATACCGAATTTCATGATTCTAGCTCAAAGCGTTTTTGCGTAATCTTGTCTAAATGCCTACATACATACATACATACATACACACAGAGAGATTTTTCACAACCTCAGTGAAAATGATTCAGGAACCTTCAAAACGTATAAAAACATCAAAATATTTTTGTGATCGCAATACTATTTCGGGCGAGATAGTAAAAATTAAAATTTATTTTTTTCACAAAAAAATATAAAGTTCAATTACAAATTTTAAATTGTTACCGCTATAAAAAAACAAAAACAAATATATATATTATAATGGCATATGCTTTACAAAAAAATTTTTCTAAAAATGCAAATATAATAATTAGAATGTTCTATAAATTTTTAAATTATATTCATCTTAAAACTTTCATTTTAAAATAAGTAAAAATTAACGATTTATTCAACGGTTCACTCAATTACATTTTTTTTTTCTTTTTTCTTTTTTTTTTTGCTTTATTATTATTTTTAAATTGAGGGCAAACCACAAAAGTGTCATTTAAATAAATTTCTTACCGTTTGTAATAAAATAAAAATTAAAAGACAATAAAGCGTAGCTTGATGGTTTTTCTGGTGAAACGGGCACCCGCCATTGGAGCGAATGGCCCTGGCAGCAATTTTCTCGGTGACACCTTCACCCGGAGGCGAAGGCGAGACAAGGGGAGGGAGTTCGATCACCTTTGGCCTCATTTGATTGTGAACAAAAAAAAAAAAAAAAAAAAAAAACTAACTCATTTGTTAAGTTCCAGTGGATGATAATATCTCTCAACCCCCCCCCCCCTCTCCAACAACTCATTCCTAAATCTTCAATAATAATTTCAACAAATTTCATGACTCATTGATTAGATCAATGAATAATAATTAATCTTGAATTTAATTAACTATTTTTTTTATATATATAAGCCAAAGTAACAAATTACGGGAAGGGATTGCGGAAATTCATTGCAATTACGAATCCATTGGTTTGTTCCATATTTAATTTAAATTATGTTTTGATAGACAGATTCAGATTTCCTTTAAAGACAATGACACCCAAAATAATACAACCAGGAAATTTTTTAAAAACATCCTCTTTTTTTTAATGAATATTTAAAAAATACATTAAGTAGAATAGTTTATGATAATACAAAAAGCTGGAGTGTCTCCAATCGGCTATCTCGCAAATTAAAATTGGATTAATTATTATATATTATATTTCAATTAAATTTAATTAATTATAAATTAAAATTAATAAATAATATTTATTAAACCAGAAGGTGTTTGGCTCTTTGTTGATAGCACCACGTCACGGTTATGGCGCGTGAGATTTGCAGTGTGAAAAAATTAATTCCGGTACTTTCAGGCATTCAATCAAGCTGAAATTCTATATATAGCAGTTTTATACAATTTTTAATCATGTGAAAACCTATCAAACATATATCTTTATTTTTACGGTCACTTTAGAGGACAAAAATCAAAACGTTGTAGGTAATGACCCTCTTCCGGTTGAGCTACATTTCTCAATAGTTGATAGAAAACTACGAATTTTGAATAATTCCCCTATACCAAATTTCATTATTTTAGCTCAAACCGTTTTTGCGTAAACTTGTCTATATACATACACACATACACACATACACACACACACACAGACATTTTTCTCAACCTTAATGAAAATGATTCAGGAACCTTCAAAACGTAAAAAAACATCAAAATCTCGTCATCGAAAATTTTCGTGATCGCAACAACAACAACAAAACAATTTCCTATTTTAATTAAAATTTTATATTAATTTATAGAAATTCATTCGAATAATATTAATTTGTTTTAACTTATGATAAAAACAAAAACAAATGTATTTTATTAATTTAAATGCATTTTAAATGAATATTCAGTAGGACACTAGGACAAGGAAATTTCAGACAATCATCGACTTCTCATAAAATTTTTATTTATTTTTTTTTTAGGTTTATTAGAATTTAAACTCCTGTTAGTCATAATTTTTAAATGTTAAATCTTGAATAAACTTGACGAGGTTCGATCTCTCGACCACAACAAGTTTGCTAGGTTTGCATGGTTTCCACTTGGCCAAGTTGGATAATAATAAATGCAAATCTCCTGGTTATGATACAACATAATAATCAATTTATTTGGTATAATAATTGTATTTTATTAAAATCACTTCGTTTGACTGATTTTTCTATCAATTGTTAATAAATGTAACTTAATTTATGTAAATTTCAGAGAAATTTTGAATTTTTTACTTCTCACATATATTTTTTAAAACATAAATATCTTCAGTCGAACCTAGATAACTCAAACCTCGGTAACTTAAAAACCTCTATAACTTCAAAAAATAATATATTCCCTTCCCATCTGTGCACAAAACCTCAATAACTTAAAATACGCAACCTCTATAACTTAAATTAGTAATCTCTGTATTGACCTTCAGAAGCTGAAATCTTGAAGAAACAAGAATCATGAGAAAGTCTTCAATGTAAAAGACGAAAAATTGCCGAATTCCCTAATTTAGAACAATGTTTGTTTACGTGGTTCAAAAAATGTCGAAACAAAAACATCAGTGTTAGTGGACCCATACTGAAAGAAAAAGCTGAAGAGTTCGATAATTTGCTGAAAATCTAAAAATTTTAAAGCCAGCAATGGCTGGTTAGAGAATTGTAAGAAACGACATGATTTAGCCTTTAAAAAAATGTGATTAACCTATCCGCCTATCCCTAACATAGACCCTTGATAACTTAAAACCTCTATAACTTAAAATATTTTGTTTCCCTTGGACTTTAACTTATCGAGGTTATACTGTAATAATAAACAACACTGTACCAATTTTCATTCAATTTATTCTTCTTCTTAACAGCAAGATTTTAGATTGGTTTTGGATGTTTTAGATTTTAGAGGGTAAACTCCAAAAGACAATAACTACTTGAATAGTCATTTAATTCTGTTCAACAATGACAGTTGATACTGGCCTAATTTTTTGTACATTTGATCAATTTCTTTAAAAATTTATTAAAAAGTTGGGGTGTATGACATCAGTTACCAATCACTCACTAAACTGTAACCATGGTAAATTTATTTTATGGGTTTTGACCTTTTGGGGCTCAGCCATATCCAATCACATTTCACAACATTTCTGATTATCGTAGAGAATCCATTTTTCATCATAAATAAAGATAAATATAGAGAAGAAAAAACCTTCTGTTGATCATTCAAATCATGAGGAATTTATTTTTCGAGATTTTTCACTTTTGCATTGCTTTCCAAAGCATTCTTTACGGATGTATGACTAGCGTTAAGTTTTTCTGCAAAGTTCTACCATTTGAAATATTTTATTTAAGAATAATGCATCGAAATATACACATATCAAAAAAACCTAAAGTAATTTCATTCCAACAAAATACATATGGTAGTTAATAGAGTGAGTTATTATATAAAATATAAATAAATAAATAAATGGTTTAGTCTTTGTTTGTTTTGTTTTTTTAAATTTTTACTGGCGAGATAGTATTGCGATCATTAAAATTTTCGATGTCGAGATTTTGATGTTTTTATACGTTTTGAAGGTTCCTGAATTTTTTTCATTAAGGTTGAGAAAAATGTCAGTGTATGTATGTAACCAAGATTACGCAAAAAAGGTTTGAGCTAGAATGATGAAATTTTGTTAATGGGCATTATTCAAAATTCATAGTTTTCTATCAACTTTTGAGAAATGTAGCTCAACCGAAAGAGGGTCATTAACTACAATGTTTTGATTTTTTTTATAAAATATAATTGTATAAAACTGCTATATATAGAATTTCAGCTTGATTGAATCGCTGAAAGTATCAGAATTAATTTTTTAACATTGCAAATCTCACGCGCCAACACGTAACGTGGTGCCATCAACAAAGAACCAAACATGCGCTGGTTTAATAAATATTATTTATTAATTTTAATTTATAATTTAATTAATTTAATTTAATTTAAATATAATATATTATGTTATTTAATCCAATTCAAATTGCGAGATAGTCGAGTGGAGACACTCCAGATTTATTTTTCTTCTTTTTTAGAATAATTTATTAAAAAATAAAAATAATTTTCAATTCGTCAACTATTCTATTATACAAGATATATCACGAAAATTTTAAATCTAAAGATTTTTTTTCACACATTCCGACCGATGTAAATGTATCTTTAATAAATATTGCATACATGATCAAAATATTAATCGACTAGATAGGAAATAAAAAATTGTTTATATCTTCTCAAGACCAAATATTATAATTAATTTGGAGGAAAAAAATTAATATTATTCTTGTAATAAAAATATTATTTAAAATAAAATAATTCATAAAGTGTAAATTTATTAATTGAATCACAGAGAAAAAAAAAGAAAAACAAAAAGAAAACAAAAAAAAAATGTTAATTAAATAGCGTTAAATTATTATCATTAACAAAGGCGATGCTGTTTTTTTTTTCTTTAATTTATGCAAACTTATTATCTTAATATTATTATAATAAAACTATATATTCAAAAAATAGAAATAACATTTTTTTTCCGACTGGTATGATTTTTCTTAGAACTTCATTTAGGCCCATTTGCAATTCATTCAATTTATCATTAACTTTAAATTAAAATAACAAAGATATTAATAATAGTTATAGAGAAAGAGGAAAAGTAACTGTTATTTGCTTTTATGATTATTTTTCAAAAGTCTAAATGAGGATCCATTATCCATTCAAGAGTCAATGGTGAAGTGAACTGTTCAATTTTCCAATTGGAAAATGCAGTTGGAGATGAAAGATTGAATGCATCCGTTCCTATATTATGTAAATGTAAGGTAATTTATTTAAACGGAAAGTCAAACCTAGCAGAAAGAAGAGGAAATTAATTCTTATCATGTCATCTCATTGTCTTTTTATAATATTTTCTATGCACTATGCACTTCAATTTAACGTTTTTGCTATCTTAAATAAAGATATAAAATATTCTTCCATCTAAAACATTTATCTTTTATTTTTTTCTTTAATTTCAATTTAAAAATAATAATAATAATAATGAAAAGGAAGAAGAATTACTGTCTTTGAATGAATGTTAGAAGAATTTTAAAAGAAATGTTAAATAAAAGAAACTTATAAGTAAATTAAATAAGTTGACCTGTGGCCAGGTCCGAACCGACCGACTGTTTGAAATAAATTAATTTCCAGCTACAGAAACAATTTCAAATAATTTTCATATATCTATTAATGTAATAAAAAACAGATATGGATACATAAATAATAAATATAAACATTTTTAATTTTATTTTATTTATAATATATATGCAAGACCAGGCTGTGACGTCATGAATGGCTGGATGACGTCATATAATTTTAAATCAAGAAAAAACTAATAAATATGATTTTTCTCGAGGATAAAACCAATAGAAAGTGCATGATTCGTGGTGATATATAAAAAAATCTCCTTTGGTGTGAAAATAACCCTTTCCTTCCTATCGTCGATCGCTAATACTACCACTTCCGGTTTCCGGAATTGCACCAAAAGTTTATCAATTCATCCCACTGATGCATTAAGTAAATATACCAAATTTCATCAAAATTGGTTGAGCCGTTCAGGCTGTACACATCTATACGGACGGACAGACGGACGGACGGACAGACGGACAGACATCATGCTAAAAATAATTTTTTCTGTTTAGAAAATGCATGATTCGTGGAGATATGTAAAAATCTCCACATGTGAAATTTGGTGTGAAAACAATACCTCCCTTACTATCGTCGGTCGGTAAAAAGGTATTTATAATATATGTATATTTTTATATTACTGTAAGAGAAATAGATAGAATATCTATTAAAAGTATTTATTATTTTTTTAAATGTTTGAATAGAACTAAAAACAAAAGTAATTAAAAAAATTTCAAAATAATAAATATTATCATTATTAAAATCCTTAACTAAACCTACTATATGTTCTAATCTATAACAAAAATATATGAGTACAATTTAATGTTAATATATACGAACAACTTTTTACATTTATTTTTCCACAAATGAATATTTATTATGTAGTATACGAGGTTTGTTCAAAAGAAAAGCTGAATTTTGAATTATTTCGAAAAATATTTATTTATTCACGAATATCCCCTTCAAAGTAACTACCCTCAAATATAATGCACTTATGCCAGTGCTACCTCCAATTGTCGAAGCACATCTGAAATGCGCTTTTCAGTATGGCCATCAGCTGCTCCTTCTTCGATTCCGACTTTATTGCGGCAAAGCGCTTTCCTTTCATTGGTCGCTTCAGTTTTGGGAATAGGAAAAAGTCGCAGGGAGCCAAAACTGGTGAATACGGTGGTTGAGGCATGATTACGGTGTTGTTTTTGGCTAACAAATCACGAACAAGAAATGATGTGTGAGCTGGTGCATTATCGTGATGCATAATCCATGATTTGTTTTTCCACAAGTCCGATCGTTTGAGCCGTATTGCTTCATGCAAACGTTGCATAACTTCCTTGTAGTATTCCTTATTAATAGTACAAGAACTTATAATGTACCACGCCATTGTAATCAAAGAAAATAGTGAACAAAATCTTCACATTTGATCGAACTTACATGATTTTTTCGGCGCGCTTGTACCACTTATAAACATTTTTTTGAGATAAATCAGATTCTCTGAATGTCACAGTCAACATTTTAAGTGCGTTGGAGTATTTTATTCCATTTTTAACGCAAAATTTAATACAGCTTCTTTGAAAAATCGAAGAACACAAAAACGTGACTAACTTTTTCAGTTGTCAAAAACAAAATACTAATCCAAAATGGGTGATAATGTCAACATATAAGAAACTTATTTGTACCAATATAACCAAAATTTCATTAATGGAATGTACACAGCCTGTGAAAATTCAAAATTCACCTTTTCTTTTGAACAGACCTCGTATCTACTTATTATTTACTATAATAATAATTAATCATTAGATCAATAATTTATTAATATATATATATATATATATATAGTTAGTCAGATTTTTTATTTGAAATTTTCGTGACTAATTTGAAACAAAAATTTTTAAAAAATATTTCTTAATTATAGTTAAAAATGGTATATACTTAAATATTTTAAAAATATATAATTTAAAACTATAGATTTATTTATTCAATTTATTCATGTATTCGTATGACGTGAAAGTACTTATATTAAATGCATATTAGATTAAATATTGCAGAACTTTGTAAATATCTAGAAACGGAACAATTATTTTTGTCTCAAATTAATTTCCTTGTGAATACTTAATTATATACAAGATTTCTTTTTTGATTATTCTTAATTCTTTAAATGCACTTCAAATTAGTATGACTTAAATGTCGTCCTAAAGAAATAAATCGATTATGGTTATAGAAAAAAAGTACATTAAAAAAAAAAAATAATAAAAACAAGATTTACCGTCTATTCTGTAAAATATCAATGAATTGTGTCCATGATTCAAAGAATTTCAATATAGTCTGATGCAAGGAAAAAAATACTTAATCTATTCATCATCAACTACAATATATATCATATTATTGAATTGTTTGTTTTTTGTTTTAAACTTAACTTAAATTTTGTAATCTTTTTACAGAAATCAAAAAAATAAATAATAATAATAAATAATATTTATTAAATCAGCGCATGTTTGGCTCTTTGTTGATTTGCAGTGCTAAAAAATTAATTCTGGTACTTTCAGCGATTCAATCAAGCTGAAATTCTATATATATTTTATATAATTTTTAATCATGTGAAAAACTATCAAACATATATCTTTATTTTTACGGTCACTTTAGAAGAAAAAAAATCAAAACGTTGTAGGTAATGACCCTCTTTCGATTGAGCTACATTTCTCAAAAGTTGATAGAAAACTACGAATTTTGAATAATGACCGTATACCAAATTTCACCGTTTTTGCGTAATCTTGTCTACATACATTCACACATGCATACACACAGACATTTTTCTCCACCTTAGTAAAAACGATTCAGGAACCTTCAAAACGTATAAAAACATCAAAATCTCGACATCGAAAATTTTCGAGATCGCAATACTATCTCTAGCGAGATAGTAAAAAAAACAAATAAAAAAAAATATAAAATTTTTGAAATTACAAGATTATTTATTAGATTAAATAAAATATTATATTATAATTGTCTGTTTTTATTTTATTTATATCTTTTCAATGAGATGCATCATTGATCAATACAAGCGTAGTAATGAAAAGTTCGAAGGACTGACAATCTTCGATTTCATTCCTGGATGAAAGCCAACGAGGTTAAAGAATTATTTTGCATGATTTATTTTATTACATTCTTGATGAATGACTAATTAGATGGATTTATTTCTAATTTAATGTCAAAATAAGAATTACAAATCAATCTTTTTGATTTGTATGTTGTTGTTATCGTGATGTTGGAATTTTTAATAAAAAAAACAAAAACACCTGCTATTTGCAAGACATTCGACAAGATGAACATTTAATGATCGATATATATATATATATACGTGGTTACATATATATACCTATATATATTATAAAATTGTGTGTTAAAAAAAATTGTAGACTGTCTAGTGGAGAGGAAGTGGAAATAATATTTCTTTTATTAGCCCTCAGGTGATGTGTGACCGATCAGTCTCCAATATAACTCTTTCTGCTTTAATGAACAATAGAATTCAAAATACAACATAAAACATTTATACTTTCACTTATCAATAAATACATCACCGATTCATAATAATAATAATAATGAAGTCTGTGACCAATGATAATAAATTAATTTAATTCATGTACACATAATCAAAAATGATCAAAATAAGTTGACCTGTGGCCAGGCGGAGAACCGACCGACGGTTTGAAGTAAATTAATTTCCAGCTACAGAAACAATTTCAAATAATTTTAATATATCTATTAATGCAATAAAAAACAGATAGGCATATAACATATATATTTTTAGTTTTATTTTATTTATAATATATAAGGAGGCGCTGGCTGTGACGTCATGAAGGTCTGGGTGACGTCATATAATTTTAAATTAAGAAAAAACTAATGAAGATGATTTTCCCGAGGATAAAACCAATACAAAATGCCTGATTTGTAGAGATATGTAAAAAAATCTCATGTGAAATTTGGTGTGAAAATAACCCTTCCCTTCCTATCGTCGATCGGTAATACTGCCACTATCAAATGAAGGGGGAGGAATGAAAAATTAATAAACATGAATGAATCAATTATCCTCAAGTAAAATTTCAACTTTTTTGAAATTTATCTTCTTCTCCTTCTTTTTAATATTAAAATTAATAAATCACAATTTAATATGATTATTTAATATTAAAATGAATAATCTATTAGTCTTTCATAGTGACGTATTGAAATATCTTCAATACGAGTATAATTAAGATACTTTTTCATAATACAAATCAATTAGAAAAGTAAATAAGTTTTTAAAAATTTTCTTGACATAATAAAAGAGAAAAAAACAAATGATTTAATCTTAACGGTTTAATTACTTTATTCTTTTGAATAATCAACAGTATTATCATTAAAATATCAATTTTCTTAAAAAAAAAAAATAGTAAATTTAAACTTGTTTAATGTGTCAGGGGACCAACGCCATTAACTCTCATCTTTGTGATCTCGGATTCAAGTGTCAGGTATGACAAAATAATTTCTCTAATCGGGGTTTATGGGACGAAGTCCACCCAGCCTCCGGGATCAAAATTAAGAAAATCAAGATAAAGGTGGAGAGGTCTCGTTCTACTGATCATAGAACACCTTTAACAAGTTTAGACAGTAATGTTATATTTTATAAATTAAGACACTATTTAATTGTAATTCTGTGTCTTGTAATCTAAATATATAATTATTATATATCGAGGTTTAAATTAATTAATTTTTATTGTGATATGATAATATTGTCATGGGTAGGACACGTGGCAACAGCGTCCGCTCTAGCATTTACGGCGCCCCGGGCAAATGAATAAATTGGCGCCCCTATATTCGTAAAATGTATTACATTCATAAACAAAATGCCGCTCTTCAGATTTTCCGCCCCGGACAAATGCCAGTTTTGCCGCCTTCTAGAGCGGGTAAGCATGGGAGATGAAACGCTGATAAAAACTGTATTTGTGGGGTGACCGATTGGGAAATGGCTGATTGGAAGACGAGTAATGAGATGCAATGTAGGAAGGGACGTGAGGAAGAGAGATGGGAGAGAATAGAAGTTGGATGGGAATAAATCAGGATAGGTGTCCTTGGAAGCCACAAAGGTAGATACATGACAACCACAGACCATCTATAAGACTGGTAAACTCTATTGTCTTTGCTGAAACAAAGTTTTTGGCGCCACCATGCGAGTGCAGGCAGTAACTAATTGAAAAATAAATCGGGCTTGTGTGTGTATTTTTGCCTGGTTTTTGCATGCAGAGTTATCGGTTATGCCCCTGCAGCGCCTCTTAGTGGTGCACATAGAGACATCATATTAAAAAAAAAATGGTTTCAGTTGGGGGGCCCTGATGACAACATTGCCTTTATCTCTCTCCAGCCTCTCGATTAAAACTGTCCCAAAAAAAACAGACATTCCTCCTCAAGTCAGTATGACATCATTTATGGATATACACTTGGACTTTTGTTAGGTTATTTTAAAGTGTTAAAAAAAAGTTAAAAATTTTGGTTTATATAATAGATGAGAGAGAGAGAGAAATATTGTATCGAAGTGAATGTAAAAGTTTTGATGTATTTTGTAATTTAAAACAGAAAGAAGTAGATATTTCGGTATCAACATACGAATCTATTAATATAATAAAAAAAATATTTTCAATTTCAATTTGAACTATAATATAATAAAAAAATAAAAAATTCAATTTTTGTCTATTATAATTAATTTATAATAAGATTCACGTTTTATTAAATGAATGAAAAAGATTAACAAATTTAATTTTGTTGTATGACAAGTACTTTAGAATTAAGTTAATAATTTAATGGAATATAAAATGAACAACCTTTAAAATTATTCATTTCACATTCTTTAATAATAAATAATAAATAATAAATAATAAATAAAATTTTAAAGATGATTATACAAATTAAGAAGAAATTAACTTCTGGATATGCAATTATTTTTATTTGGATGAAGTGAGATTATCAGAAAAAAGATAAATGTATTATTTAATTTATATATATTTATTATATTATTTATTATATATTTAATAATGTGATTATTTAATTAAACTTTCAATTTTACGAATCTGTTTATTTCTTTTTCATTTTCAAATATCAATATTCTTTAATATTATAATATTTATGGTATTTAAGACATACGTTTAAAAAAAAAGAAAAAAAAAAGATTACTTATGTTTTTGATATTTAAAACATAGTATATTTTTTCTTCAAAAATTTTTTTACCTCGTTTTATATAAATAAAAAAAAAATTATTATTATTATATCAATATAGGAAAAAAAATGAACGAATTTTATATGAATATACAAAAGAAATTGATAAAATTGTATTTCTTATCAAAAATAAATTGGAATGGAAAAGTTAATTTATTAATGAAAGTAGTTTTATTTCTTACCTTATAAGAGAGATAAAGCTTCTTATCTCGAAGGAGGAGAAACGCTTTGCTCCACACCTGTTTATGTGCTTCTCGCACCCACACATGACTAAAGATGGGAGGACTCTCGCCAGCATGAATTAATAACGACTGAAACAATCACAAGAGCAATATTTTGTTATTATTATTATATTATATTTCTTTTGGAATTGATAATAAAAGCATTTTATTTTGATATAACTAAATATAAATATATTATGTACGCCTATAAGCATATTTTTTTTTTGATATATTTATATAATAAATAATAATAAATATTATAGTATTCCTATATAAGTCATGTTCATGTACCGCATTCACATTACTTTTCATCTCACCGAACCCACATGAGTATAATTAATTAGAAATTATCAGTAAGAATGACTAAACATACAATTAAGAAATGTTTACAATAAATAGCATCTAATGATATTGACAGTAAATAACATTTAAGAATAATTGCAGCAGTGATGTATTGGTAAAATAAAAAGTAAGGGAACGCATAGTGGGAGCAAAAAAAGTCCTATTTTCAGCAAACTATTTTTTTCCATATAAGTTTTTATTTTTTCTTATTCTTACTATAGAAAATATTTACGAACACAAAAAAAAAATTCTAACAGTAGATTTAAGTGGGAGTTGTCGGGACATGAAAAAGTACTGAAACGCGTACCGGTTCTGAAAAAAGGTAAGGGAACGTATCCCCTGTATGTAAGTATTACGAGATATGCAATTCATTAAGAACTGACCCTTGAACCAAGAAGACCTTTAGTCCTTCCTCCCACTCAGAGCCAGCAAACCTAAAATCATCTCTCCCTTATTCCGCCCCTAACCTGCCTCACTTTCACATGGTCCCGGGTTCAAGTCCCGGGCTTGGCAAGGGAATTTCCCTAGCTGGGGTCTATGGGACGGAGTCAACCCAGCCTCCGGGAACAACATTGGGGAAAAGCTACTTGATAGCGCCTCCGATCAAGAAAATCAAGGTAAAGGTTGAGAGGACCCGTTCTACTGATCATAGGACACCTCATTGATATAACCGGCTTGATAGGCGTTGTCCTTGCGTAGGACGTACAAAGTCAGAGGGTTTTATTTTTTTTATTCCGCCCCTACATTCAAACTGGCATAGAAGGGCAGTCATTATCAGTTATGAGTAGTGGTTGAGTTGTTGGTTAGTAGTTGTTAGTTGGGAGTTGTTCGTTTATGAGTTCATGTACACTTCGATCACTATCCATGATTGTAACTACGATACTTTGTAACAAACTCACGAATAAACTTCTTTATTCTTTTCTTTGATAAATCTCACCTTTTATTTTTACCTTCTAAGTACCGGGTAAGGTAAACACATAACATAATTGGCGAGTCGGTATACGTAACTGACATCAGTCAGATACATAATTTATATGTTGGAAAAAAATAATATGTTAGATTTATTATAATTATTAAATAAAAATATTAAATGTATTACTAGATTTTTAAATAAAAATTATATATTATTAATTAATTATTTAGTTAAATAGTAAAATATGAAACTACTAAATTTAAGGAGGAAATAAGTTAAAAGCTCACCAAATTGGAAAAACATTTTAAAATAAAATACCTATTGAATTTGTTGGAATCAAAATATATAATTAATTTATATATATATATATAAAACAAATATGGGCTTAATAATATAATAAGAAAAATATTAAATTAAATAATATAAAAAATATTTGTTTGAATATAAGAATAAATAAAAATATATTTTTTTTAATAAATATCAAAGTAAATTAATTTGTATTATAATAATAATATTATTAATATATTATCATAAAATGTATAAATATGTTTCTATTAGATAAAAATATATTAAAAAAAAACATTTATTTAATGTAATATAATATAATTTCTTAGAAAATGTAAATGAGAAATATTTTTCATTTCGATAAAATACCGATATATATATATATATAAATAATCAATAATCAGACACAAATAATTTTAATAATAATTTTCAATTTAAAATTTAATTTAAATAATTTTTTTTCTTCTAAATAAAAATGATTTACAAAGAGAAATCACAGGTATATTATTCTAAAATTATTTTATGAAAGAAAATAAAAAAAAACAATAAAAATATTAATTAAGCTCTAATATCCAGAAAATTAGAAAAATTTAATAAACCTTAATGTTTATAGTAATAAATAATAATGAGTATATACCTACAATCTACATTCACAAAACTACTAACAGATTATAATAGCTCATGTATGTAATTTAAAAAAAAAATATACTATAATATTCTAAATATTGTTCTAACAAGATTAATAATATTAATTATGTATTTAAAGTAAATCATTGTTCTCTGTATTTTAATCAATATATATATATATATATATATATATATATATATATTATATATAATAATTTATTGTACAAATTTTCCAAATCATTATTTGTATGTAATTTAGTTGAATTTTCAAATTATAGGTTTAGGTACTTATACATTTCATTTTTTATGGTGTTTAATAAATAAATGAAATATAAAGACAGAGAAAGAAATTCGTCTTTAGTATAAATATACATATCGTATGTGAACAAAGTATAATATGTTGTAAATAAAACATGAAATTATAAGCAAAATAATACTAATTGAATGCATATCAAGTTCCCAAGAATTTTTTTTTTTTTTCTTAAATTTGTATATGAAGGAACACTTATAATACTCGTATATAATAATATATCTACCTATTGTATATAGAAGTGAGCTTGAATATATTATTATAAATATAATTAGGATAATGTATATACAAAAATTTCTTTGAAAAAAAAATTTTTTTTAACCAAAAAAGAAAAACTTTATTCATATAGAAAATTAATTAGGATATTAAAATATTTTAAATTATTTAAATAAAATTCATTTATAAAATAAAAATATTATGAATCCACATGAAACTTTGTTAATTTGATATTAACATAAATCTGGAGTGTCTCCACTCGACTATCTCGCAAATTTGAATTGGATTAAATAACATATAAGTGTTATATTTAAATTAAATTTAATTAATTAAAATTTATAAATTAAAATGAATAAATAATATTTATTAAACCAGCGCGTGTTTGGCTCTTTGTTGATGGCACCACGTCACGTGCTGGCGCGTGATTTGCAATATTAAAAAATTAATTCCAGTACTTTCATATACAATTTTTAATCATGTGAAAAACTATCAAACATATATCTTTATTTTTACTGTCAGTTTAGAGGAAAAAAATGAAAACGAGGTAGAAAACTACGAATTTTGAATAATGCCCGTATACCAAATTTCATTATTCTAGCTCAAACTGTTTTTCTTTTTGTTCTTCTTCTTGTTTTTTTCTCAACGTTAGTGAAAATGCTTCAGGGACCTTCAAAACGTATAAAAACATCAAAATCTCGACATCGAAAATTTCGTGATCGCACTACTATTTCTGGCGAGATGGTAAAAAACAAAAACGAAAATTGTTGATTAATTTGCAAATTTTAAATAAAATGAATTTAATCTGTCATTCATTCAATTAAATATTATTACAAATAGTCAAAGAATAAATGAACGATTCAATCATTTTATGTATATACCATAATATACTGAATTAATAAATATAATTAATATTCAAAATAAAATAAAATTAAATTAACAAAATTTTGAAAAAGGAAAAAATATAAGAGAACATATATGAAAATTAGCACATTTTATTTTTTGATTGCTATCTATTTAAAATGCATTTATTAAAGGTCAACGGACGACGGCTTTTTAGTGGAACCTTCTCGTTGTTTTATATGGTTACAGTTTTAATAACACCTCTAAATGTTAGTTAAGTTACAAAGAGAAGAGATAATCAAATGGTAATGAGATTGTAAATTACAGGAAACGAGATGAAAATTAAAATAAAAATTATATACATACATACCATATATACTTATTTAAATATTAAAACAAAAAAATTTGAAAATGCGAAATGTAAAATGAATGATAATATTAATAATAATATTAATAGATAAAAAAAAACTATTGACCTCAAAATACCTCCAGGTTTTTATATTTAATATATATATATAATTGTATCTATTTTAATGAAGAATAATTTCAATTTTTTTCCTTAAATATGATAAAAATTTATTTTCAATAAAACAAATCATGAATAGATAAAATTAAGAATAACTGCTTTATGTAGTTCTAAAGATTAACTTGAAAAATAATAAAATATTCTTTTGTAATTATTTTAATATGTTTTTTTCTTGTTGTAATTTAGGAAAATAAATAAATATATATTTATAAACACATTTTTTTTTTGTAAAGGATTAAAATTTATATAAATTTATATGTGTAAATGTAATATATTTTAAGTATATTAAAGAATTCTTTCTAAAATTAGTATACGTATAATAAATACAAGATTTATTAAGACAATAAACATTTTAAACATTTCGAGTCTATAATATAAATTTTAATATATAATAATGTTTTGGTAGCAATAGTAACGTTTCTGTTATTCCGTTAATAAAAAAATTTAAAAAAATTGTTTTTTTTTATAAATTACTCTTTATCTTATAGATATATTTATATTATTTTGAATATAATTTATATCATTAAGAAAGTAGTTATAAATAATTTTTATATGATAGTGATTAGAGGGGGGGAGACCCAGCCAGTAGATGACCAAATAAAGCTTATGCTACGCGATAGTTTTCATTCAGCAGGTTCAATTGTAATAGTAAACTAATACCATCAATACAATCTCTTATTTATGTCCTATTAAATGAAAAAAATATGCTCCTCTATTTATTTAATGAAACAAAAGAAAAAGAAAAAGTTTATATTTATTTCAATATTATTTTCTCCAAAAATGTAATAGCTCTTCACTCTCACACTCATCACTCGCCCATTTGTTCCCTTTCGCGTTTTTAAACTCTTCCGTTTTACCTTTTTGGAAGAGGGATTCCATGTTTAATGGGTTTATATGGGTCAATAAATATTTCACCTTCGTGTACCTCTGCTTTTTCTTCGGTTCGATCAACTACGATCAACTACTCGAATTCGTTTAATAAATAAAACCATAATTGAAAAGTTATATTTTTCATCTGTAGTTAACAAAAAACTAATAAAAATAGCATGCTTTTAAAAATACAATACATTAATTTCTATAATCAGATATCACTTGAAATAAAAAAAAGTTAGAAGAAGATGAATTTTACATAGACTCGCTCTACCGACGCCAATGCAAAATGTCCGCTTTCGTTAACTTCAAAAAAATTTAGACAAGAGAGAGAGTAAGAGAGTAGATATTGTATATATATATATATATAGGTACCTATAGTCACATTAAAATTATATTTAGTTACTGTTCCAAAATAAATAAAGGATGTAAATTTATAATGGAGTTTAATTCTAATAACAAAATCATTTTGACAAAAGCCAAAAATTAAAACTTTCTAAAATTTCTTCTAATACGATCATACTTTATTTATATATCTGGGTAAAGTGATTTATTAGGTAACTTTTAAAACATATATTCCTTATAATATAAATAAAATATCTATATATACATTAATTACAATTTATTATTTGTAGTTAGTATGAAAATTAATTTCTATCATTTCATCATGCTACCTACAATAGTTATTTACTTATTTCATCATTCCTTTTATATAAAAATTTATATAAAATATAAATGAAAAAAAATAAAATAAATATTGTATATATTTTTTAGTAAATGAAATAATATAAATGTTTTGTACGAAAGGAACCCCTTGTATTTAGATGACCACATGAACATCTCCTCTTATAGACTTAAATGAATATAAAAAGCTAAGAAAACGTGGTAAAAAGCAGGAGTGTCTCCACTCGACTACCTCGCAAATTTGAATTGGATTAATTAACATATATTATATTTAAATTAAATTTAATTAATTATAAATTAAAATTAATAAATAATATTTATTAAATCAGCGAATATTTGGGTCTTTGTTGATGGCACCACGTCACATTAATTCCGGTACTTTCACCGATTCAATCAAGCTGAAATTCTATATATAGCAGTTTTATACAATTTTTAATCATGTGAAAAATTATTAAACTTATACCTTTATTTTTACGGTCACTTTAGAGGAAAAAAAATCAAAACTTTGTAATAATGACCCTTTTCGGGTTGAGCTACATTTTTCAAAAGTTGATAGAAAACTACGAATTTTTAATAATGCCCGTATACCAAACATGCACACACACACACACACACACACAGAGAGAGAGAGAGATTTTTCTCAACCTTAGTGAAAATGATTCAGGAACCTTCAAAACGTATAAAAACATCAAAATCCCGACATCGAAATTTTTCGTGATCGCAATACTATCTCTGACGAGATAGTAAAAATATACATTTACTTATATGTAAAATCATATTGATTCAAATGTTTAAAAAAAAAATTTAAAAATATTTCCATTTTATATGAATAAATAAATTTCTTACAATATAAAAGATAAGAATATTTATTTTTTTCATTTTCAAGAAAATTTATTAATGGTAATATAGTTAAGTTGAATATAAATGACATTCGTAAGTATACACTTGAATTATTATTATTATTTTTTTATTTATTTATTTAATACAATGATATCAACTAGAAATATATAACTCAAGAATTACGAGAACCTATCTACGAGACAGGGAGTATGAAATCGAAATCATAAATTTATAGTAGTATAGAGAAAAAAAAAATAGTGAGACAAAAGGGAAAATGAAGGCCAGTTGGCTCATTTTTATTATTAAATCAAAGTAAAAGGAAACAAGCAAACAGATGATTATTATTCGTTGAAATTAGATAATTGCAATGCATTCGAACAGTTCCTAAGAAAACGATCAAGGGCAAGAAGACAACGTTTAGAACGTTAGAAGGTTACGAGATGGAAAGAAAGAAAAGAGAGCGAGTGGCTGCTGAAGCTGAGAAGTTACTGACCTTCACATATCATCGCTAATATAATATAATATACTTAGAATATATATTGAATGTATCTATAATTTATTTATAGGTAATCATGGCAATTCCGTCAACTTTATTTTTATATTTATAGTTTTTATTGATTAATATTTTATAGAATAGCAGTTATTTCAATTATAATGTCACTAATAAATACAACTGCATCACGTGTGAATATACAACCTTAAAAATAAAAATGTTTTTTATTTTTTAAATGTGATAATTGAGAATTTGTCTTGGTAATTGTGATTAGAATTATAATATATTTGATTTGATTTTACTAAATTACCATGCCACTATCTGATTAATCTTGTTATCCAAACAAAATTGTAAGTTAGAAGGGCTCATTGATATAAAATCTATCAATATTAAGCTATTAAATATAGATATTTAGTAAGAGAGTGGAGGGGGTAAAGCTCCAAGTTCCTATTTAAGATGTTAAGAACACCAAAGATTAAATATTCAACGAACTTGAGTGAGTTTATAAAATCGTTCAGTCTGTCGTTTTGTCCGACATCAAACTCAAAATTTTGAAATTCTGACTTCAGATTCGGAAAGAGCATCGAAAAGTAGTAGAGTAAAGTGTTTTTTATTTTTTGATATCACTTCAGGAACATAGTCAGAATGGCGTCCAAAGTTAAAAATTTTAAAACTTAAATTAATCCGAACTTAAGTTCGTTTTGGGAATGCAAGCTTGCGCATTCCAGATGTTTTATAATTTAATTTTTAAATATTCATTCAAATAATATTTATATTTAATTAGTTATTCAAAAAATTTAATTATTTTAATCAAATTATTATAGTAGACTATAACTAAAATAATTTTTATTTATATTATAATTTTTTTCACCGCAAAAACCTCAATACAAATACAATTTTTAATTGTAATATATATATATATATACATATTAAATAAACATGGTTTAATTTTAATTTTATTTTAACGTTATTAAAATGTAAATTATTTTAGATTTCATTGATTATTTTTTTTTATTAGAAATTAATGTATATATACGTCTAGCCAAAATTAATATTGTAACGAATGTATATTTGTTATATATAAATATGACAAAGTCACCCCAGGCGCTGTTGCATGACTGAATGGCAACGTCTGGGGGAGTCCAACTGCCCTCCGCGCGGTTGGTGACTTGGCATTATATAGTTAGTCAGATGCTAACCTTCTTTGTGTAAAGACGTGTTATCCTGTCTCCGCGTTCTTTATGTAAAGACGTGTTTTGATGATCCTCCATGTTGGATGGATCCTTTGTGACTCCCATGGTGGAGAAGTAATATAATATCTCTTATAATTATACATTTTCTTTGACTCCCATGGTGGAGAAGTAATATAATATTTCTTATAATTATACATTTTCTTTTAAACAACCGTTTTTCAATTTAACTTAAACTACATCCTTATTGACCAGTCTCATTAAATCTGCTTTACCCCTGAGTATAGCATGGCGCCCATTTAACCTTCATCTCCGCTGGACCACTGGAGGAAAGGCAGGTTGTTCTCTGCAGCTGCGGGTAATATTTTCCCCCTTCAAGAAGATATCCACCTGCCTACCTGTGGAGACCTTAAACTCTTTTTTTCCCTCTCCACATAAGATCCATTTTTCCCTCTCCCATTTCCCCTCTTCTCTCTTCTATCACATTTTCCCTCCCTTCTCTCTCCCTTCTTCCCTCCTCCTTGTAAGGGGCCTGTTGGCATCCACTGTGGGCCTCCCCCCTTACAATATTAAATATATGTATTGAAGTTTTCTCTAAACCAGTGGTTCTCAACCTTTCAGGCTCTGTCCCCCCCCCCCCCCCTTAGAACACTCATGTGAGGTCACACCCCCTGATTCAGAATATCGCAAAATTTCTGACCTTTTTTTTTTTAGAAACATTTTGAAAGAAACTTAAAAGCGGAAATGTTTGAAACGTTTGGCCTAAAAATCATCTAACCTTTTTGTTTTGTTTTTTTTTACAACAAAATTTTCAAAAGTTTGCGGGCACTTGATATGCTCGCGCCCCCAGGTTGAGAATCCCTGCTCTAAACCAATCAAGACATCAAATGAGTCAACAAAATTTTCTAAATTTTATATATATATAAAAAAAAAAATTAAATAAATAAATGTATATATATATATAGAAGAAAGCTATTAAACTAAATAATTCTAATTGATTTTTATTCAGTCTATTATTATTATTATTATTATTATTAAATTACTTCTTTTAAATTTATATACTCCGTAGTTGTTAAAAGGTGCGTAGATACAGTGGCTCACAGTATCAATTTACGGCAAATAAATTTATATTGTGAACATAAAAAAAAAACATTGAAAATTGGTTCAACTTTAAAATATTGTTTGCATAAATTCAACCACTATTAATATTTCGTTCATTAATTATCTGATAAATTATATAAAAGAAAGAAGTTAAAATCTTACTTTCACAATCACCGAGTTTCTTTCTGGCTACTTGAAATAACTCATAATTGGCTCATGGCTATCCTTTGGCAATACACTTGGGGTATACTCTTGGAATATACGAAAAAATGTTTAATGGTCTAAATCTAGTGAGAAATCAAGCTAGCCCATTTTAGGAGCCGGCCCATCGATAGCAACATTCTTTTATATATATATAATGATATTGAATTGATATATGATCTCAAAACAATAATAAGAATATTCAAATTGAAAGGGTCATATAATTAATTATGAATCCATTGTGTTACAATATTCTTGAACAAACATGAATAATAATATTTAAAAAATTAATTTTGATTTTTCAATTTAGATAAATATAAAATTTTTGAGTATATAAACGTTGAAAAGCAAAATATAAATTATATAAATTCATTTAATTGAAATTGTAAAAACAAAATTTAAAAAAGAAAAATACTATAAATCCTAAATAATATTTAATTGGCATTATCAAAAATTACGAATGAATTGCAAATCAGAAACTTAGAATTTGTGTTGTTTTTTTTATATTGATAAATAATAATTTTATAATAATTTTTTAATTTAATGTGATTGAAATTAAAACCGAATATTATAAATTTATATTATTCAATTTTCAATAAGTCCATATAAATAGATATTATTATTTAATTTAAATAAAAATTCCCAAATATCAAAATCTAATCGAAAAATATTATTGATAAATGTGTATTAAAATTTGAATAATAATTTTTAGAAAAAAAATAAATTAATAATATTATCATAGTCATCATTTTTTAGTTTAATTATATTAAATATGCATAACATTTCCCATCAGATTTCTTCTTACACTATAAAGAGCTTATTATGAAAATCATTTTTATTTATCTTTTCTAATTTTAAATTAACAATAATTTTTTTTTTTATCTGATAATAAAAGCTAAACATTTGTGATTTATATGTATATTAATCATTCTTTGTTAATAAATAATAAAATAAGACTCGATTACCTCATCTCTATCATATTTTATTTTTAATTATCAAACTCTATTAAAAAAGTTAAATGTTATCATTGAGCATTAATTAAAATTAATAAAATTGTAATTTAGTTTCACTGATTACTTAACGCTAATGATTTTATATCACATTTCAAATAGATAATTTACTTAACTTTTGGCATTGATGACATGCGTTCGATTGGAAATTATCAAATTGCAAAAAAAAAAATATTCACACGATTTATTTATAAAGTTTAATCAGTGCATTTAAAAATAAAGTTTAAGATCATAAAAAAAAAAAATAATTATTTATTTTATTTTATTATTTGAAGGAAAGTTTAATTAAATTTAAAGAGACTGTGCTCTTGAATGATCAACTGTCAATTGGGTTGCCTAGTTAAGGAGTTACCATCGAATTCAATTTGTTTTTTTATTTTACATGACATATAAGTATTTTTTGTAGCTGGTTTACACATATTTATATAGCTCATAATAAATGTTCTTTTATATATATATGTATATAAGTATATATTTTTTTACAAGGTAACTCCTGTAAATTGTATTTATTAAAATTTTATAATTATAATTAGAATGTGTAATTCCTAATGATAAATGTCGTTGTATTGTATTGTATTGTAATGAAGTATGCAGTTATGAAGTGATAGAAGAGCAAATGGACTTTAAACTACTACTTTAGATCAACCATCAATAATTGCCATTGTCCAACTTATGAATACAAAAAATTCCACATGGTTTCTTTATTCTTTGCGCTATTATCATTACACCAGCACAAAAGAACATCCTCTTTTTCTTGCATTGTCATGCTTACAATATCCTATTACAGATCATATTTTACCCCTACAAAAAGACCATCTTGTCAATTATATTATTTAATATATAGTATTTACAGTAGTAGTTATTTTATAAACGTATCGTATTTACAAAATTTAGATTTACTTTACACCCACCCTGTATATAATATATTCAATCTAATTGGAAGTACTCGTATGTATCTAAAGTAAGTAATCATATAAATTCAATTCAATTAATTATCTTTGGAGATTTCTGTCTATTTTTCAAATTTTAATTTTTTGGTGTATTGACTCTCATCTCTTCATTATAAATACTGGATTAAACATATTTAAATAAAATTAAAAGTTTGCGACCTTTAGTTTTAAATAATTTTAAGTTTTTACTATTTTATTAATGTGTATCTTATTTTTATCTTTTTTCTTTTATTCATATAGAATAAAACTTTCAAAAACATTTTTCGGATGTTTTATATATTTTGATAATTAATGTTTTCTAAAGTACAATTATTATGGTCTGTTCAATCTGTTTCTGTCTGTTTTTAAAAATAGATGAAAATTATTATTATATTAAGCCCACAAATTAAATTTATATTTCTAATGAAATACAAAACAAATCAAATTAATAAAGAAAATTTAATCATTAATCATATTTCTATTAAGTAACTACTCGTATGTTAGAATGATAAAAAAAAAGAAATGATATATTAAAATTCGATAACCAAATTTTAACTATCTATCTATCTTGGTTTTAAGTTGTTTTCATAATTAATGTATAAAATATGGTAGGGGTTTATGAATTTATAATATGAAATGAATAAAGTGGTTTCATATATTGGACGTGGAGGAGAGATTAAGAAAGATGAATTTTTTTATCCCACAAAAAAGATATTTCCCCATTGAAGTGAAATCAATATCGAAATCACATTTTTTTTTTTTTTGTAAATAAATGAATTAAATAATTTATCCATTGTACGAAAAATAAAAGGTTAAATCATTTAAATTCAATCTTTTATCTAAATAATATTAACTAACAATTTGTTTGTAACGTTGAATACACAAAAAATAGTAATAATTATAAATCGTTAATTGTATATTAATTGGCTCGAGTATTTTATTTTCATTGATTAGCGTTTTTTCAATTCATTTCTAGAATTGTCTCACAAATCATTTGTTAATTATTCTTGTCGCACGTGTAGTGTTTTTTTGTTTTGATTGAAATATTTAACATTTTTCACAACTAATACTTTTGTTGATAATTCTTAGACATTTCGATAGGAATAAACTAATTAAATGTAATCAAATTTTTTTTTGTTTTTAAAAACAAAAACAAAAATTTGTTTGCCATAAGAAATAATTCTTATTTTGTTATTTAAGGTCTCGATAAAGAATGAAAAATTAAATAAAATAAATCTAATGATAATTTAAAAATAAAATAATATTAATAATAATAATAATAATTTCAACAAGTTCCAAAGTTTGCACGTTTGGTGAAACTCGAAGATGACACACCTGAAGTGCTGAAGAGTTGCTACTTGGTGAACAATTGCTGCCGTTAAGTGACAAGTCTTCATAGCCGGATAAGTCTACCATATCCGGAGGGAAGAAATGCTAAAACAAACACACACACACACACACACACAAATGTATTTAATATATTTATATTGCATATGAAAAAAATATTATATTTATATTAATCTATTAGAATCTAGTTCAAAAATATATTAAAAACTTTCCTTATATAATATTTCTCGGTCTCTTCTAGTTCACGAGATAAAAATTATTAAAATTTGCTGGACAGAGATTTGAGTGAAACTTAATCTGTGGATCTTCTAGTATACGAGATAAAAATTATTAAATTTTGTATATAAATTCATTTACATTATATTTAGTTACCATGTTTTATTCATGTGGCCAGCAGAGGGCTCCGCTAATTTTCTGGGGTTTTTTTTTCAGTTCGGTTTGGATATATGAAAATGAAAAAATTAATAAATTAAATAATTTCTCTATATCCAAACCGAACTTAGAGAATTTGTCAATAAAACATTACTAAATGGCTGCTCATTCATAACTACTAGTTTATCTGTAAAATTTAAAAAAAAATTATCTAGTAAACTAGAAGAGACCAAAAAATATTGTATAAGGAAAGTTACTTTGAAATTAAACAAGAAATCCACTGGCAAAGTTTCATCCAAATCCCTGAAGCTTCCCGTTTTGTAAATATTTACCCTTTAGTATAAGTTTATAAGTTTTTTTCTACATTTTATTTTATTTTCCCTTCATATTAATCATGTGAAAAATTATCAAACCTATATCTTTATTTTCACGGTCACTTTAGAGGAAAAAAATCAAAATGTTGTAGGTAATGGACCCTCTTCCGGTTGAGCTAAATTTCTCAAAAGTTGATAGAAAACTACGAATTTCGAATAATTCTCACGTATACCAAATTTCATCTCAAACCGTTTTTGCGCTACATACATACACATACACAGAGAGAGACGGACAGACATTTTTCTCAACCTTAGTGAAAATGACTCAGGGACCTTCAAAACGTATAAAAACATAAAAATCTCGACATCGAAAATATTCGTGATCTCAATACTATCTCTGAATATGACTCAGGGACCTTCAAAACGTATAAAAACAAAAATCTCCACATAGAAAATATTCGTGATATCAATACTATCTCTACCGAGATAGTAAAAAAAGAGAATAATATTAACTTTTAACGTTTTTTTTTTTTTGTTCTTGTTATTGTAATATAATTTTATGTTTAAACTTGTTAAATGTTTTTTTAATTTTCTGTTATTGTATTTGTTTATTATTATTATTATATAATAAAATGAAAATATGTATATACAAATAACCTGTTGATTGGTGTTTATACAAATGCCAAAAAAACAACAACAACAACAACATTATATTTAAATATTACTAAGAGGTAATATCTAGGTATATTGAAAAATCTTTCTTTCTTTAATTTTTATCTTCTTTTATCTCTATATTGTATTTTTTTAATTTGTTTTTGTTGTTTTTTTTTTCTTTTTTTCTGATATGTATTTACTCAAGTGATAATAATATTTATTTAATAATTGAAGTAATAATATGAATTCATTAAATTAACACTGATTTTCATTTTTAACATAAATATATTATATAAATAAAAAATATCAGTTAAACTCAACTGAAAATATTTTTATTAAAATTGAAATATGTATTAGGTTGTCAAGGATGAAATTTGAGGCTAGTAATATGGCCAACCTTAATAGCTTATAACTTGACATTGGCTGAATATTTTACCGTTATTTTTTTTTCTCTCAATTTACACAGTGTGTGTTTGAAAGAATTATTATAATCCCTAAAAAGTGTAAAACGGTTTTTTTTTAAATCAATTTTGTTTAAAATGGAAAAGTTGGATAAGTGGGTTCCACGCAGGTGTAATCCATTATGAGTTCATGAAACCTGGCTCATCGATTACAGCAGACATATACTGCAACCAACTGGACGAAATGATGCAAAAACTTAAAGAAAAACAGCCCAGATTGGTCAACAGATCGACACCTATCCTTTTGCATGATAACGCTAGACCACACACTGCACAAATGACTGTGGCAAAGATACAGGAATTGGGGAGTAGGAACTTCTCCATCATCCACCATACTCACCAGACCGAGCCCCCACTGACTACCACTTCTTCCGAAATTTGGACAACTTCTTGATAGGAAAAAAGTTTAATTCCGATAATGCAGTTAAACTGGCCTTCCAGGAATTCATTGACTCCCGTTCACCAGGGTTTCATACTAACGGCCTGAATAACCTCCCACTTAAATGGCAAAAGTGTGTAGACAACATGGGTGCATACTTCGATGATTAGAATAACTCCTTATGTTTGTAAGTTATCAATAAACTTTGTGTTTTTTTCTACAAATTTCATACTTGACGACCTAATATATATATCTAAATTAAATTCATACTTTTGTTATTATTTATTTTATATTTTGATATTTTATTTATTAGTAATTTAATATTTCATATAAAAAGAATAAATTAATTTTTTATTCTTTTCAATTTTTAATTTCAAATTCTTGAAGTTAAAAACAAAAAAAAAACAAAAAAAAATTATTATCAAATATTTATATAAACGTGATATATACTTCTTTATGATTCATATAAAATTTAATTATGTATTCGGTAAAAACACTAGAAGAATTTGAAAAATATAAAAATTAAAAAAAGGATTAATTTTATAACTAGTCTATTAATAATATTTTCTAATTAATTTTTATGTTTTTATAAAATATTTGAAAAAATTCAAATTAAGCTATTTCTTATTAATTATAAGAAGGAACAAATAATATATAATAGTATAATATAATTAATTACTTACTGTAGGGTTATGGAAGTAATCATATTTGCGAAAGTCTTTTCGGAATATAAATCGACGATCTGCTCCTGCATCAGTGAAACGACACGACTCGTTGATAACATTCCAGATATCCTCGTGATCTTCCAAACATCGTTCTGAAACAGAACATATTTACAAAGGATTATGTTATGTTATGAAACAAAGAATATTTATTTATTGAATTTTTTCAATATTTTTTATATAATAATATATGTAATATACCTGGATATAAGAATACGAGGTCTGTTCAAAAGAAAAGGTGAATTTTGAATTTTTCCTTCTATGCACATTCGATTATCAAAAATTTTTTGTTTGTTTGTTTGTTATGTGGGTACACATAAGTTTCTTAGTTAATAGTTTGTTTTTGACAACTGAAAAAGTTAGTCACGTTTTTGTGTGTTCTTCGATTCTTTAAAGAATCTGTATTAAATTTTACGTTAAAAATGGAATAAAGTGCTCCAACGCACTTAAAATGTTGAGTGTGGCATTCGGAGAGTCTATTTTGTCTCAAAAAAATGTTTATAAGTGATACAAACGCTTTATAGAAAGTCGAAAAGTTCGATCAAATGTGAAGGTTTTGTTCACTGTTTTCTTTGATTACAATTGCGTGGTATATTAAAAGTTCTTGTATTATTAATAAGGAATACTACAAGAGGAAGTTATGCAACGTTTGCATGAAGCAATACGGCTCAAACGATCGGACTTGTGGAAAAACAAATCATGGATTATGCATCACGATAATGCACCAGCTCACACATCATTAGTTGTTCGTGATTTTTAACAACATCGTAATTATGCTTCAACCACCGTATTCACCAGATTTGGCTCCCTGCGACATTTTCCTATTTACAAAACTGAAGAGACCAATGAAATGAAAGCGCTTTGCCACAATTGATGACATAAAGTAGGAATCGAAGAAGGAGCAGCTGATGGCCATACCGAAAAGCGCATTTCAGAAGTGCTTCGACGATTGGAAGAAGCGCTGGTATAAGTGCATTATATCTGAGTGGAATTACTTTGAAGAGGATATTGAAGGAGATTTATAATGAATAAACAAATACTTTTCGAAATAATTAATTCACCTTTTCCTTTGTACAAACCTCGTACATAGAAATCGTAAAAATTTGGTTGAGGTTTATAATCTATAAATTATTATAGATTATAGTATATATTGAGATATTTATATTTGTATTATAATAACGATTTATAATAAATAAAGTATACATTTTATATGATATATTTTATTAGAAAATGAAAATATTATTATAAATTATTATAAGTATAATTAAAAAAAAAAAATATTAAATCAATCTTTTCATCATCATTATCCAGATTTATTGTATATGTATACATCAAATGAAAAAATATAAAAAATAAATGACATTTTTAAGAAATTCCATATTTTAAAATTTGAAATAATAATATAAAATAATTGATAATTAATTTGATACCTACTTCTACAAACCAATTCAATTCATAATTTTATATTTATAAAAAAATAAAATAAATAAATATATTAAAATTATTTCGGTAGGTAAACAGACAAATATACTCTGCTTGTGGTTCCAAAGAATAAAAGAATAATTGTGGAGGGATAAAATCACATAATGTAATCAAGTCATCGTATTTTTTAAATTTCTAAAATAATAAATGCATTCTTAATATCAATATATTTGCCCATTGAAAAAAAAACGTGTCAATGGAACAATCATGCTTTCAATATACTATATTTTATGTATAAAAGACCTTTAGAAGGTAAATTATTTTTACTATCTCACCAGAGAAAGTATTGCAATCACGAAAATTTTCGATGTTGAGATTTTGATGTTTCTATACGTTTTGAAGGTTCCTGAATCATTTTCACTAAGGTTGAGAAAAATGTATGTGTGTGTGTGTATGTATGTAACCAAGATTAAGCAAAAACGATTTGAGCTAGGATGATGAAATTTGGTACATGGGCATTATTCAAAGTCAATTCATAGTTTTCTATCAACTTTTGAATAATGTAGCTCAACAGGAAGAGGGTCATTATCTACAACGTTTTGATTTTTTTTCTTCTAAAGTGACCGTAAAAATAAAGATATATGTTTGATAATTTTTCACATGATTAAAAATTGTATAAAACTGCTATATATAGAATTTCAGCTTGATTGAATCGCTGAAAGTACCAGAATTAATTTTTTAACACTGCAAATCTCACGTGCCAACACGTGACGTGGTGCCATCAACAAAGAGCCAAACATGCACTGGTTTAATAAATTTTATTTATTAATTTTAATTTATAATTTAATTAATTTAATTTAATTTATATTAATATATGTTATTTAATCCAATTCAAATTTGCGAGTACACCATGTGTGTGTGTGTGTGTATGTGTGTGAAGATAAGAAAACGGTTTGAGTTAGAATCATGAAATTTGGTACATGGGCATTATTCAAAATTCGTAGTTTTCTATCAACTTTTGAGAAATTTAGTTCAACTGGAAGAGGGTCATTACCTACAACGTTTTCATTTTTTTCCTCTAAAGTGACCGTAAAAATAAAGATATAGGTTTGATAGTTTTTCACATGATTAAAAATTGTATAAAACTGCTATATATAGAATTTCAGCTTGGTTGAATCGCTGAAAGTATCAGAATTAATTTTTTAAAAGTGCAACACGTGATGAGGTGCCATCAACAAAAAGCCAAACATGCGCTGATTTAATAAATATTTTTTATTAATTTTAATTTACAATTTATAATTAATTAAATATAATTTAAATATAATATATTATGTTATTTAATCCAATTCAAATTTGCGAGATATTCGAGTGGAGACACTCCAGCTAATTTTCATTTGAAAGAACAGTGGTGTATTCATTTGACTAATTGAATGAGAATTGAAATCTAGAAGATATATCTCATCTTTTAAGAAATAAAACAAAAACGGAAATTGAAAAAGAGAACATTGAACATGAACCACTTTCTCCATTTATCTGATATATATATATATATTCAAATTGAATTTTATAATTTCATTTCATTTTATATATATATATATAAGAAAAATAAAGAGAAAATCTTCAATTAAATTTCTTTTTGTCTCTTTCATTATTTGATTTGATAAAAATAAATAAATAAACAAAATATTCAAAAGTTAAAGTAAATTACTAATAAAAAGAATTGATAAAAGAATCAAAGAGGGAGAATGAGAGAAAGAATGTGATTAGAATAAAATAAACATGAAAAACAATTGAAAATTGAAAATTATGTAATATAAATGGGTAAGTAAAAGTAAGTCATGATACGCGATATCGACAACATCCTAATCTAATGATAACGATATTATGAAAATATTGTGAAAATTCTTTAAATAATTACGAGTAAGAAAATTTATTATTTATTTATTTATTAATATATGTATTTATTTTTAAATATATAAATCAATTAAAAAACAATTAAATTAATTTTTATTCAATGTAACAACTTTTTTTTTTATATTTATATATTTTATTTTATTAACGATAATTTCTTGAAAAAAATTATAAAATAAATATTTATAGTTATAATTGTAAATGTAATTTAAGAGAATAAATAAATAAATAAATAATTAGACAATAATAAGCTCAATTTTTATTTTTTTTTTTTTATTCGATATATGCATATTCTATTGCAACATGTCGGTGAGTAGGAGTGAAAGAAAAGCGTGAGTCGATTTCTACCGAGACATGCTGTCTGCACTTTCGATAGGAATAAAGAATATCTAACGTTGACATTTATTTCCCTGAAATTGCGTCTTCCCATTCGAAGGCCTAATTTATTTCCAGCCTCGCGTTTTGTCCGTGTATTGATCGACTATAAAACTGGGTTAAAACACGTACACAAACCAAGCCATCGCACACCCTCATAAAGGGCGTAGAATCCAAACATAGACAGCGAGGCGTCAAGGAACTCTATTCGTTTTGCCCACGCGCGCCATACAATCTGCCTACGTAATTTAAAATCCTTTTCGACTTTACAGAACGCCTACAAGATAGGCCACCCAATGGCATGTTACCATGTCATGTTCAAAGAATCCTGTGGATTACAATTACAATTACAATTACAATTATAATCGAGAGAAATAAATAAGAAAAAAATAAAATAAAATTAGATACATATTTATTATTTTCATAATAAAACAAAACTAATATTATTAAATAATCAAAAAATAATATAAAAAAATTTTTTTTTTTCAAATTAAATTTAATATTTCATTTGTTCATTATTTGATTTGTTATATATATATATATATATATATATATATGTTGGTTTAGATTTCCGTGAATGTTATTGTTATTATTACTATCAGATTTATCAGGGATATAATCACGTATTTTTGTGAGATTGTTTTCTCGACGTTTCGGCACCCATTTTGGCGCCATTTCCAAGCGATTATTTAGGTGGTAATATTTTTTGTGATTCTGGCTCTTAGTCTGTGTAACCAAAGGTCAATATCGGGATTTTGTGTTGATAGGTTGGATGGTTTTGTACTCAATGCGTTGCTGTGGAACTCCGAAGAATCCTGGGCAAACTTGACTCTGACACACGTCCGTACCGGACAATAGCCCGAGGCCAGCTGGGACCCGACCCTTTGGATTCTCTGAGCTTACAATTACAATTACTTAACTTAACTTTATGTTACATAAAGTTAAGCCCACCAAAGTACACAAAAGCCCATTGCGCATGTGCAGATAGCAAGCTCAGGTAGAATCCAAAGGGTCGTGTCCCAGTTGGCCCCTGATGAATCTGATAGTAATAATAACAATAACATTCACGAAAACCTAAACCAACATATATATATATAAATATATATATATAAAATCTAGCTAATTTTGGCTTGTGTTTGCATTAATTTGAAAATTATTCATTTTATTTCTATTCATTTTAATTTTTTTGGTAAGATGGTTCTAACATTTTAGAATCTCATATTTATGAGAGGCATAGATTCTATCTGGTCTCATTGAGACTACCTCAAAGATTTTTATTTGAATCGTTACTTTGAAGTTTGATTGTTTTTTTTTTTTAAATTGGAGAAATTTCAAATTTGTTTAGTTTAAAAATGCTTTTTAATTAATTCTGTGCTTTTTTTGAATTTTTAATGGGAATAAACTAATAAATTAATTGAAATAACAACAACACACACACACACATATATATATATATAGAAAACAAATTTCTTTGGATTTGATTATAGATAATTTGATAGAATAAATCGAATAACACACCATAAAATATAAAGAAACATTAGTAAAGTCGAGTTAAAATTATGGAAGTTAAATCACCCACTTCAGTCTGATTTAGTGATAGGATAGCCTACATATGAAAAACATTTAATCAAATATTTCCTTTGATGTCGGTGATCGTTATATAACTTGTTTTGCTGCAATTTTCTTTTTAGATTGACTTGCCCTTGAGCTTAGAATAATAAGTATACATTAAAAGGGAACTGACCAGCTCAAGTTGCAGTTTGATTCATTATCAAATGAATGAAAAAGAAATGAAAATAATAAAAATAAAGTGGTATATTAAATATAAAAATAACAAAAAAAATAAAGTAAATTAATCTGTCTGTCAGGTATATAAAATGAGTATAGAAAAGAAATGAATGAAGAATGTTATACTTGTATGAGTTGTTGAAATGATAGTTGGTTTGAAAAAATGCTTTAATGATATCAAAATGTTTAAATTACCAAAAGTAGTGCAAATGAAAAAAGCGAATATAGTTATTGTAATAATATGTATTGGTAATTATTTACAAAACGGGAAGATTCAGGGATTTAGATGAAACTTTGGCAGTGGATTCCTTTTTTAATTCCAAAGAAACTTTCCTTATGCAATATTTTTTGGTCTCTTTTAATTTACGAGATAAAATTTTTTAAAATTTTAAAGATAAACTAGTTATGAATGAGCAGCCATTTAGTAATGTTTTATTGACTAATTCACTAATTTTCGGTTTTTTCAGTTCGGTTTGGATATAGAAAAATTATTTAATTAATTAATTTTTTAATTTTCATATAAACAAAGCGTAATAACCCCCCCTCCCCGAAAATTAGTGGAGCCCACTACTGGCCAAATGAATAAAACATGGTAGCTAAATAGAATATGAATGGATTTATATGCAAATTTTGATAATTTTTATCTCGTTATCTAGAATATCCACAGTTAAAGTTTCATCCAAATCCCTGGAGATTTCTGTTTTGTAAATAATTACCATGTGTATGTATTTTTTCTCAGTAAAGAAGAAAATATAAAGTTGCTGCATATTGTTTTTTTAAAAAACAAAAACAATTGCATACAATAAAATTCAAATAAGAAAATCTATAATCAAATTTTTATATGAAACATGAGTTTTCTTTTGAATTATTTATATATTAGGATATTATAATTAATATTATATAATATATTATCACTTTGATTTATTTATTAATCTAATTTTAGCTGTTGTTGTTGCTGATGATATAAAATTTCTATTTAATAAACATTTCTATAATGTACGTACAATACATTTAAAGCAGTGATTCTCAACAACTTTTGTGTGCCGCGATATTATCAAATTGTGCCGTCAAATGTAAAGAGGCTCTTAAATATTTCCGACTTTTTTTCTAAATTTTTTCAATATGGTTCAAAAAAAAAAAAAAAAAAAAAGGTAAACCGTTTTTGGGACCACTTTTTTTCAATATGGTAAACTTTTACACTTATCTTTTTCTTTGTGGGCCGTCAAATTTTTAAACCGTTAAAAGTGTGCCGCGGTAAAAAAAAATGGTTGAGAATCACTGATTAAAAGATAATTGTCTTAATATTTAAGAAAATGGAATCTTTATATAAATTGTAAGAAATTATATTATAAAAAACTTTTTTTTTGTTAAAATGCATAAAAAATTATAATAAATACAATAATATCGTATATAATAAAAATAAAATTGTTCATATGAATGGAATTCAAATATGTAATATCATATCCGGGCCATTGAATATAAATTTAAAGCTAATCATATTAGAAAGATTTAATTAATACCAAAAAAAAAACAAAACAATTTTATGAATTTCATTTGTCTTTCTCCATTTTCTCATTATGTACGTGACGTCAATATCCGGTAGTACATACAGGTAATACGTATTATATATATATATATATATATATAATAAAAATTTATATAATAAAATAATCTTTTATGAAAAAAGTAATTATTAACAATAGTTGATTACTTGTGTGTGTACTACATATATTTATTTGAATTAGATAAGTAAATAGATAGATTATTTTACAAAAAAAAAATAAATAAATAAAATAAAGAATAAAAAAAATAAAAAAACTATTCTGAACAAGATTAATTTACCTATATTACTTGAAAGCATTTTTGATTCTATACGAAAGATCTTGAAATAAAAATGCAACATGAAAATGTGCCAAATGGAATGATATATTAGCTAATTTCAAAATAGATAATAGAATTCTAATTCATAATATTTATATAATATTGTAAAATTGAATTTGATTCATGATATTTAGAAAGAAATATATTTTGGTATTTTTAATTGATGCAATCGATTATAAGAAATTATAAAATAAAATGAGAAGAAAAATAGACAACAAATCTATTAAAACTATTGATGACACTCTCACCTTAGTTTTTATTTATTAACGAACGGTCATTATCGTCGAAGGTCATTAAATAAGATAATGTATAAGAATATCTATTAATTAAAACTAATAAATATACAAATCTATTTTTTTATTTTTATTTTTTTTTGTTATTATTTTAATAGATTCTTATAGAAAGAAATTCAATAAATATTAAAAGAAAATATAATAGAAGAAAATCGTTTTTTTTTTCAAAATAAAATATTATTTACTTATATAAAAAAAACTCTGACTTTGTAAGTCCTACGCAAGAACAACGCCTATCAAGTCGGTTATATCAATGAGGTGTTCTATGATCAGTAGAACGGGTCCTCTCAACCTTTACCTTGATTTTCTTGATCGGAGGCGCTATCAAGTAGCTTTTCCCCAATGTTGTTCCCGGAGGCTGGGTTGACACCGTCCCATAGGCCCGAGCTAGGGAAATTCCCTTGCCAGGGCCGGGACTTGAATCCGGGACCATGTGAATGTGAGGCAGGTTCGCTACCCACACACCCAATGGCGCCTTCACTTATATATTTATTTTATTGTAAATTATTAAGAAAGTATTTTTCTCACTCATAATTTATTTTATATAGGTTTCATTATTTTATTTTTTCTTCCTCCAATTTTAAATTTTATATACTTTTTTCCCCTTAAATAATTAAAGATAACAGTAAGTGAATAAAATGCACTTACCAAGACCGAAGTCAGACCAATGCTCGACGATGCACCAATTGGCGTCTCTCGAGGCTCGATTCTTAAGCGCCAGCAGTTGACACAAATCACTTGTGCACAAATTACGTTCCACCACTGCCGTCTGATAAGAACCGTCATCGTTGAAAACCACCACCTCCTAAATAACATCCCAAAATTCATATCGATTTATTATGGATGGAAAAGAATATTGCATTGCACAAGAATAATTCCTCCCATTCATTATTTATAATAAATAATACATAAATATATTCTATAAATTGAATTATAATTTATCCAATTTATTAAATATCATCACTTGTACATATCATATATATAGTAAATTGATTTTATCTTAATAGATTGGTAGGTATTTTTAATGTTTTTTCTTCTTAAAGAGTATTTTAATTAATTAACTGAAATGAAATCTTAATAAAATATCGTTTTATATATAATTTGTTTAATTTGTTAAGAAATTCAATAAAAAATAAATAAATATATATATATATGTTATTTTTCAAAAAAGTTTTTTTATTTTCTATTTGAAAAAAATATACTCCCTTAATTATTATTCTTTTTATACAAATGAAATCATTATTATTTTTATAAAGATAATATTATAAATTAAATAATAAACTAATATATTATATATAAACACATTCTATTTATTTTATTTTCCCCAAAAAATAACAAAAAAAAAAAAAAAAAAATTACCTATCTATATATAAACAAATGATTTATTCATGTTCATTAATTGATTGAATGATTTCATTAATAGATAATAGTAATTATTTACAAAACGGGAAGCTTCAGTGATTTGGATGAAACATTACCTGTGGATTCCTTGTTTAATTCCAAAGAAACTTTTCTTATAAAATTTTTTCCGGTCTCTTCTAGTTTACGAGATAAAAATTATTAAAATTTGCATATAATTAGCCCATTAACATGGAGTTTGACAGCCATATTAATAATTGTTTTATGCATTTGGATTCAAGAATTATTCACTCATTTTCTGTTTGGATATGAAAAAATTATTTAATGAATTAATTTTTTAATATTTATATTATCTAAAGGAAGCTGCCCCCCCCCCCCCGCAAATTAGTGAAGCACTCTGCTGGCCAAATGAATGAAACATGGTAGCTAAATAGAATGTAAATAGATTTATAAGCAAATTTTAATAATTTTTATCTCGTAAACTAGAAGAGACCGGGAAAACTTTATAAGAAGGGTTTCTTTGTAATTAAACAAGGAATCCACTGGTAAAGTTTCATCCAAATTCCTGGAGATTCTCGTTTCGTAAATAATTACCTAAGATAATAAATCCAAGGTTAAAATAAAAATTAAAATAATAATAGACAATGATCACTAATTAATTTAATTAAATTATAAAGGCTTTAATCAATAAATAAACAAAAAAGGAACATAAAGATTTTCATTGTTTTTTATATGTAAAAAAAAGCAAAATGTGCAGCATCGTACACGTGGCGGAAGTGAAACTTCTTACAATCTAGAGAATAAGATAAATTTTAGTTGAGAGTGTGAGTGAGAGAGAAATAGAGAAAAATAAAGGGATCATTTCGAAAGACATATAACAGTATAAAATTTTCGTAACAAATATTCGCTTTATTATTATTATTATCTACTCTATCATCATATCTACATAGCCTGTACTATTGTCGGTTGGTGCTTCAATTGGTAATACTGATATTAATGGCTTGTGATAACTAAAATAAGATATATATGTTCGTGATTCGATATTTTCTATATAACGTGTAAAAACAGCATCTATTGTAGTTCCAGATTTTGTTGTTGATTCCTTGGGATCGTTATTTATAAGCAGACTTAATGTTTCTTGAAGAAAGTTGATCAACGGCAACGAATCATCAGATCCAAAATTTACATTAAAATCTCCCCCGAGAATTAGAGGGATTTTATCTTCGCCTCGTTCAAGTGCATTAGCACCTGTGTGGCTATAAACCAGTAGTGAACAGTGTATGAAATAAATAATATCGTCTAAATTTTGGTCGTTATTTTTTTTCGGCATAGTGAAATCTGTGGAGTAGAGAAAAGCAGTTTTAAATGCAATAATAATTTTAAATCGATTTAGTAGTGTTAAAGTAATGTTGAGATTCGGATAAATAACGTGAATGGTCATCGACGCACATAACTGTATGTGTTGGCGTGTGAATCGCCGACCATGTTCACACACACAATTACATGCGTCGGTATGCGTGCACGCTGTATATTTGACTTGAGAATTTTAATTATTTCACGATATATATATATATATATATATATAAATATCAATTTTTACTATCTCGCCAGAGATAGTATTGCGATCACGAAAATTTTCGATGTTGAGATTTTGTTTTTATACGTTTTGAAGGTTCCTGAATCATTTTCACTAAGGTTGAGAAAAATGTCGGTATGTGTGTGTGTATGTGTGTGTGTATGTATGTAGGCAAGATTACGCAAAAACGGTTTGAGCTAGAATGATGAAATTTGGTACATGGACATTATTCAAAATTCATAGTTTTCTATCAACTTTTGAGAAATGTAGGTCAACCGGAAGAGGGTCATTACCTACAACGTTTTGATTTTTTTTCCTCTAAAGTGACCGTAAAAATAAAGATATATGTTTGATAATTTTTCACATGATTAATAATTGTATAAAACTGCTATATATAGAATTTCAGCTTGATTGATTCGCTAAAATTACCAGAATTAATTTTTTAACACTGCAAATCTCACGCGCCAACACGTAACGTGGTGCCATCAACAAAAAGCCAAACATGTGCTGGTTTAATATTTATTATTTATTATTTATAATTTATAATTAATTAAATTTAATTTAAATATAATATATTATGTTATTTAATCCAATTCAAATTGCGAGATAGTCGAGTGGAGACACTCCAGCTAATTATATATGACTTAACTAGCGCGCATGCGCGTCATGGACTTTGGACCTAGAGTGGGGATTAGAACGAAAGACAGGACAAAAGGGAGACGCAGATAGAGGCTATCTCATTCTCACTCGTTATACCTATATCTTCTTTCTCTCTTGCGTTACGAAATTTCAATTTTTCAATTCACTCTCCATTCTCAACCAAATGTCAGGACGCCGCTAAAGAAGTTTCACTTCAAAAATATTATATCATGCTTATATATTTATGTTAAAATATTAAGATTGGATATTTATTTATTTATTTTTTAATATGGATGTGTACAAGTTATGATTTTTATCAATTCTCCATTTATTAATGCATAACTGAACTTTTATTAAATCCCGTTTTAATAAGATAAAAATTGTTTTTATTATAATTATTCTTGAGTTGAAGAATGTTTTTCAATTCATTTATTTATTATTATAATAAAGTTGTTAAATTGTTACCTGAAAATGTATTCCGATAATGATTTTATCTTAATTAAACATACGAGTACGAGTATAACAAGGTGTGAAAAAAAAGAAAAATATATTATTTATTCATGGTATTAATATTATTATTATTATTATTTTATTATAGGATTCTAAAATTACATAGATATCATTTTTATTTAATATAATTTAAATTATTCAAATGAATGTGGTTGAGGTGCCATAACTTTGAAATGGGACATAATTTAAATAAATTAAAAAAAAAAAATTATAATTTTCTGAGAGAATTTTCATTAATGTACGAATTGATATGTCAGAAAATCTTTTAGTTAAATGTAGGTACAGTAAACGTTTGGATGTCACTCTATTATTGTAAATAGATCGAGAATGTTAGTAGTGTCATGCATAGTGGAGTGGAGTGGATATACTTAGATAGCTCTCCTCGTACCCTCAATTACGAATTGTAACTAACATAAGCCTGGATATATATACCTATACAAAACCAGGATGAGTCAATCTTGGCATACATGTCTTTAAATAAAAATAATAAATAAATATTTGTTAAATAAATAAATTATTATAGTAGCATCACTCAAACGACTGTAGCTTGTAATATTTAATATTTTTATATATGGAAGTGAAATAAATAAGGAGATTTGAAAATAAAAAGATATAATTCTTACCTGTTTATCCTTATTACCCTCTGTATTAATCGATTCCAAATTCTCTGGAGAAGTTCCCAAACCACTAAGTTCCAAATAGGAAGACAACCGTTCGTAGGAAGTTGTAGGACTTCCGGCACAACTACATTTGAAACGGCCAATACATGCATCTGAAACCAGAAAACAAAAAAGAAAAAAAAAGTTATAAGAAATTCATATTATCAATAAATTATTAAGTTAATCATACATTAGCTAAATACAATACTCTATAAAAATACACTAAAGTAAATTATTTATTTACCATGTATTTATTTATATATAGTAATAACAATCAAATTAAAATTATGATAAGATTATAATATAATTATAATAGATAATTTTAGAAATTGTGAATTTCATTAGTATAATTTCTCTAGATATTAGTATAGATAAATATGAATTTAAGAAATCTTGATTTTTTCTTATTTTTACACATAATTACTCTGATTCATTTAATTTTCAAACAATTTAAAAATATTATATATATATATATATATATATATATATATATAGAATTATTTTGATCTCAGCTGAGTCACCAAAATAATGTAGAGCAGTGGCGTCGGGCCCCCCAAACATTGTGCAGTCGGCAACCCTACGTATAAGTATAGTCTAAAGGTCTAAACGTTATGAATAAATAAATAATTTATTTTGTCAAAAAATTTTCTGGAGGAGACCCCCCTGCCCCCCAACATAATAGATCACGATACGCCACTGATGTAGAGGTGTGGATGGGATCGGTTCGGTATCTAGGGTAAATTTTCCAAATAGAGCAACAAGAAGATTACTTCTTTGGGCTTTTCATAAAAAACGGTTTATTTACAAATAAATATACACAATTCAAACACTTTCAATAAATCCGGTCACAGAGATCTCTCGTCAAGCAAAAATTATACGCCAAATCATTCTCTCGTCCTCGCGTTGGTGTTCGCGCCCCGATTTATATATCTATCCCGCCCTTATTCTATTAATTGAGGAGGGAGAAGGGTCGGGAGTCTTTCCTTTGGACGTCACCAAAGGCATGGTGCCAAGCATAATTGGGGTGGGGTGGGTAGAAAAACATTTTTACAAATTTGGGTGTCGACAATGGCCCTTCCCAGGGGGAGTGGAGTGAGTAGGTCGCGGCACCCCGTCGCCGATGGTCCCTTGGCCTCAACTTTCACTTTCCATATATATAATTTTTCGTAAATTCCTTTCGATGTTTGTTTATAATAATTTTTGTTTGTAGGTTAAATACAATATTTCTTTTATAATAAAAGATGTGATTGGAAAGTATTATAAGACAGGACTTATGAATAGTTGATAAAAATTAATAAAATACTTTGAAAAGTTTATAAAATGAACTTTAAAGAAAAAGTCACAGAGGGAGAGAGAGAGAGAGAAAGATTGGATTAAATAGTCTTAAAAATAATCTTGTCCCAATATTTGTATACAAGAAATATAATTTCAGACATGATTAAAAATGATTCCATCTTAGTATACATAGAATATAAATTGAAAGTCCACTCTCGAGCTAGAAAGGATGCTTTCAATTGGGAATGAAGGAAGTGGAAAGCATTTATTATGCTCTCTTATTATGGTCACATTCGCACTCTTCCCTGCTTGGACGATTTCTCGTGGGTGGCAATTCAAAGAGGCGGGCATCAGGAAATTGATTAATCGCACTGGACCGACCTTCAATCCTTTAATTAGAATCTAAAATGAAAATGACCTTTAATTATATTTCACCTATGAAAATATTATTCAAGGGCGACTTGCATGATGCATTTATATTCTGAAAAGATCTTATAATACTTTCTTTATATTCTCTTACCTCTCTACTACTACTACTACTTCTACTACAACTACTACTACTATTACTACTACTACTGCTACTACTACTACTACTATTACTACTACTGCTACTACTACTACTGCTACTACTACTACTACTACTGCTACTACTACTACTACTATTACTACTACTGCTACTACTACTACTACTACTATTACTACTAATATTATTGCTACTACTACTACTACTATTGCTTAATTATAGCAAAAACTTGAAAAATCAAAATTTAATGTCCCTTTTAAATCTAGTAATTAATTTATTTGTAATTTATCTTTTGTGTTTATACATTATTATTATTATTATTATATTATGAAAAATGTTGATTAAATTAAAACTTAAATGAATTAACTATTTATATATTTTTATTTTTTGATAGTAGATAAAAATAAAAATCAAGAAAAATTAAAAATAGAAATTATTTAAAGAGCGAGAAAGAGAAGCTTCAGGTTTGGTATGAGTGTTTTTTATTTTATTTTTGTGGTAAGGAGTAGGAGTAGTATGTCAAATGGTAGATTGGAATGCGCAAAATTGCTGAGTGGCCCGTCGTTGATGGTCGTCGCTGAAGGAAGAAGGTGAAGTGCAGCAATGCGTTTCACTGGACTTGTTTGAGTTCACCTGGGTTCACTTTCACTAGCAATCACCTCGGTACCTTGAATCGCCCACAAGGCAACTACGGATTCATTCACGCGCAGTTTCCAACGAACAAAAACAATCGTGTTCATCTGGCCACGAGAGAAAGCAATTTATTATATTCTGACGGACAGTATTACTTATTCAATTAGGAGTGAATAAAAATAAAAACATGTTTTGAAAAAGTTATTTTTGTCTTTTATTCGCTTATAAAATAAAATCATTCTTATGCCATTAGTTTACTTTGTTTTTAATATTAATGAGGGAGCACCTCATAAAAACTTCAGAAAAATATTTATTAGTTAAAAGATTGCAAATTATCAATGTATCTGTAAGTATATGCATTACATAGTTTCAAGGAAAATTACTTGAGAAAAGATTTGTTGTTTTTTTTTCATTTTTATTACATGAAGAATGTTGATTTCATTTATCATTCATGAATATTAAATTAACTTGCTATAAAAATTATATGAAAACGTTTGCCTTTACAAATACCAATACCTAGGTGGGTAGGTAAGTATTAACTTAATAAGATTCATTATCAATAATAAATAATAAACATAAAAAGAGACGAGTAAGGTAACAAAATAATAAAATATCCTGAAGAAAGAAGATTAAATTCTTATATAGGATTTTGTAGAATAGCAAAAAAAAAAAATATCAAGGTATTTCCATAATCAATAATAAATACTTTGTTACTAAGTCGAGAATTTTTATTTATTTATTTTTCTTTATTTCAGACCAATATAAAATGGAAATTTAAAAAAAAAATCTAAACATTTTGCAATATAACTATTGGAATGCAATTTTTAAATAAGTTTTAAAAATTCTTTAATCATGTGAATATATATACTAGTTTGAATCAAAACATTTTTTTTTCTTTTGGTTTTCACTCGTTAAGGACACATTCAAGAATATGAAGAGATAAATATATATTATTTATAGAAATTGAAGGTAAATTATGCGCAAAAAAAAAAAAAAAATTTATTTATTATTATTTATTATAAATTATATTATTTATTTTTTATGTAAATTATATTATAAAACGATATATATATATAATAATTAAATGATTAAAATAGTGAATTGCATCGAAGAAGTTAATTTTAATTAAATCTTGCATCATAAAAGTCATCCTTCTTTACTAGTTGGATAAATGAGAACTAAAAATAAAATATTAACTAACTTCCGTAACCATTCAGTCCCTAATGAGGTCACCGACTGACTATCTGTTCAACAGACGGGAACTTGGAGGAATTTTTCACGGTGTGAGGCCCAGCCGTGGAATTGGTGCTCACTGCGAAATATCTTACATTATTTTTTATTTATTTGTTTATTTTCATTTTTCTTTTAGAAAAGGCTCTTAAAATACACAAAAATTAAAATTATTATTTTACCAAGTAGAAGACGAAAGTAAGATATTAATGAGAATTTGATTTAATGGTTTTTCAAGCATTACAGGATTTATAGATAAAAAAAATCTGATATATGCATTAAACAACATCCTCTCACCCCCCTATTTTGCACCTTTTTGCAATTTTATTAATAAAAAGGCGCTACAGGATGGGAGGTAGCGTAGCTGGCACACATTCTCCTCGTCCCGGGTTCAAGTCCCGGGCCTGGCAAGGGAATTTCTCTAGCCGGGACGGAGTCAACCCAGCCTCCGGGATCAACTGGAAAAGCAACTTGATAAAAAGAAACGCCTCCGATCAAGAAAATCAAGATAAAGCTTGATAGGACCCGTTCTACTGATCATAGGATACCTCATCATAAATATAACCGACTTGATAGGCGTACAAAAGCCAGAGGTATTTTTTTAATATTATTTATAAAAATATAATAATGATAGTTAACTAAAATAATATAGAATAAAAAAAAATTTAAATTTTGATAATTCAGCATTAAAGATCTCTAAGAGTAATTCAAAGTGGATAAAAATTTCTGATTAAAGATAATAAGATTTTATTTCGAAACAAAAATTTTTGAGAGAAATCAATGATGACAAATGGTATACTGTAAGCAGATTTATACTTTTTACTATCTCGCCAGAGATAGTATTGCGATCATGAACATGTCGAGATTTTGATGTTTTTTTACGATTTGAATGTTCCTGAATCATTTTCACTAAGGTTGAGAAAAATGTCTGTGTGCGTGGGTGTGTATAGGTGTGTGTGTGTGTATGTGTGTATGTATGTAGACAAGATTACGCAAAAGCGGTTTGAGCTAGATTCACGAAATTTGTTATACGTGAATTATTCAAAATTCGTAGTTTTCTATTAACTTTTGAGAAATGTAGCTCAACCGGAAGAGGGTCATTACCTACAATGTTTTGATTTTTTTTCTTCCAAAGTGATCTTAAAAAAAGATAGTTTTTCACATGATTAAAAATTGTATAAAACTGCTATATATAGAATTTCAGCTTGAATGAAAGTACCGGAATTAATTTTTTAACACTGCAAATCACGCGCCAACACGTGACGTGGAGCCATCAACAAAATGCGCTGATTTAATAAATATTATTTATTAATTTTAATTTATAATTAATTAAATTTAATTTAAATATAATATATGTTAATTAATCCAATTCAAATTTGCGAGATAGTCGAGTGGAGACACTCCAGCTTATTTTTTAAATTAATCACAAAATTTCCCCATTATCCATGTTATTCATATATATATATATTTAGGTAAAAGTAAAAATTAAAATAAATAAAAAACGATTTATAATAAAAATTAATAAATAAATAAATGAAGAAATGAAATAAAATAAAATAGACTAATTAGGATAAATCTAACAAGATGGTTAATTAATTGTTTCGATTTGTTGTTGTTGGTTGCGTGGTTCTGCATGTGGAAGGAAGACAATTGCATATCCATTTGCCATAATGGGAATAACTGAATGTCTTTTGCGCAGTAAAGTTATGGATGAGGAAAGGTGAATAACTGGCGTGGTCATGTTATTTACCCTGGATGTGTGTGTGTGTGTGTGTGTGTGTGTGTGTGTGTGTGCATGTTCATATAGTTAAAAAGTATAGAAGAATAGATGAAGAAGGATTGAAATGTTGTTGACGTGGCCTTGACTGGCCAACGGCTTGGACTAAGAGACTACCTGTCCGACGAACTGCCATCACCGGAATGTCTCCAACTTATTACAAATAAAATCTTTATTTATAGAGAAACCAGTTTATGATTGCACTACTAACATTCAAGAGAAAAAAAATAAATAAATAAAAAAAATATTACAAATTGATTAATTTTATTTATTAGCAATGAAGTAGAAAATTCAATGAAATCTCGCCAGAGATAGCATTGCGATCACGAAAATTTTCGATGTTGAGATTTTGAGGTTTTTTTACGTTTTGGAGGTTCCTGAAGCATTTTTACTAAGGTTGAGAGAAATGTGTATGTATGTAGACAAGATTACGCAAAAACGGTTTGAGCTAGAATGATGAAATTTGGTACATGGGCATTATTCAAAATTCGTAGTATTCTATCAACTTTTGAGAAATGTAGCTCAACCGGAAGAGTGTCATTACCTAAAACGTTTTGATTTTTTTTTTCTAAAGTGACCGTGAAAATAAAAATATATGTTGATAATTTTTCACATGAGTAAAAATTATATAAAACTGCTATATATAGAATTTCATCTTGATTGTTTAGCTGAAAGTACCGGAATTAATTTTTTAACACGACTGCAAATCACTCGCCAGCACGTAACGTGGTGCCATGAACAGAGCCAAACACGCGCTGGTTTAATAAATATTATTTATTAATTTTAATTTATAATTAATTAAATTTAATTTAAATATAATATATGTTAATTAATCCAATTCAAATTGCGAGATAGTCGAGTGGAGACACTCCAGCTTATATTGACTTGGAATGAGGGTATTGAACTGAATATAATGTAATATAAAGTATTGAAATGAAATATTTACATATTTTTTATATTATATTGAATTTCTTAATTATAACTATACCTATTTATGTTGAGATTTTGATGTTTTTTTACGTTTTGAAGGTTCCTGAATCATTTTCACTAGGGTTGAGAAAAATGTCTCTGAGTGTATGTGAGTATGTATATAGACAATATTACGGAAAAACGGTTTGAGCTAGAATCATTAAATTTGGTATACGGGAATTATTCAAAATTCGTAATTTTCTATCAACTTTTGAGAAATCTAACTCAACCGGAAGAGTGTCATTACCTAAAGCGTTTTGATTTTTTTTCCTCTAAAGTGTCCGTAAAAATAAAGATATATGTTTGATAATTTTTTACATGATTAATAATTGTATAAAACTGCTATATATAGAATTTCAGCTTGATTGAATCGCTGAAAGTACTAGAATTAATTTTTTAACACTGCAAATCACGCGCCAACACGTGACGTGGTGCCATCAACAAAGAGCCAAACATGCTCTGGTTTAATAAATATTATTTATTAATTTTAATTTATAATTTATAATTAATTAAATAAAATTCAAATATAATATATTATGTTATTTAATCCAATTCAAATTTGCGAGATATTCGAGTGGAGACACACTCACTAAAGTAAAAACTCTTAATCATAGAAAGTAGTAGATTTACATATATAATTTATAATTATTCTTAAAAAACTAATCAATATAATTAAATAAATTTGTTATCTAATATCTAATGAATTCAATCCACCTGTTAAAATTATTATTTTATTTATTTATTTATTTTTTTTTTAATTCTAGAATGATCAGAAAAACCCAATTATGAGATTTTAATATATTTTGTAGTTATTAAAAATTGCCTGGCAAAACAAATAATAAATAATAAATACTACTAATGTAGAATAAATATTTTTTAAGTGAAATATTATCATATAAGAATCAACTTTGTTAAGATATTGGCATGTTGAGTTAAAAGATTACCATTAAAGGATCCCTTCATCGTGCACCATTAATCATGACAAAATACTGGTGCAATGGATGATTGGCCCTGGAGCGATCTTCTCCGAGTTCGTTACTCTTTTTTCGCAAAGCACGATTGGATAGAAGAATGGTTTACAAGCTAATGAGCTTTTTGCCTGAGCAAAGTGGGATGTCATCATGTCATCGAACTACAAACTGTTGCAATATTTGAAAAATATTTAGAACAAGAAAACAGACAATGCTTGGCTAGTAGTCAGCAAAACATACGATAAACAACAAAAATGATTTCCCTTAAATAGCAATAATCTCTCATTTTGGGCCTTCTTAGTGATTATTGAAAAAATAAAAACAATGTATTTATTATTATTATTATATTTAAAAGACAGTTCTATCCCCTACTCTTCCTAAACGACTTATGCGATTTGGGCCATTCCAATGCCATTGGATAGTCCTCGGGCTAATCTATTAATATCGTGAAATTCATTGGAAAACAATAAATTCTTTTGGAAAAAAGTGAAAAAATAATTTTTTTCTTACTTTTTATTATTTTTGACGTCATTTGTGACGTCACATTCAGTGCCTCTTATATCTTATAATATTTTTCAATCTTTTGCGTTTCAATTTCTTTTCGTGTGAGGGCTCTCACACTGGTCCACTAATATATAATTAATTTACTGATTAAATTAAAATACATTTTAAATAAGAACACAAAAAGAAATGAATGTTTTATGTAATATACTGATTGAAACAAAATGGATGAAAACCTTTTACTACTTTCAACCAAATACTATGTAGCACACGGGGGTACAGGGGTCGGAGCCCCTGTCTAAGGCCGAAGGCGCTCTGAGCAGCTAGTTATTATTAATATGAGTATGAATTAAGTATTTTAAATGATCGCCGGTTGGTATATGTTATGTGAAAATGAAAACTATTGATATTCCATTATGTCCATTTTTAGGTGTATAAAAGATTAAAAAATAAATAAATAAATAATAATATTCTAATGTATTGAAACAAAAATATACTATGATATTGTGTTTAGTATAGCAAATGTTTTCGCGTCTGTGTTCAATGAATCATTCCTTAACGATCTTATATATAAATCTTTGGAAAATGTTGTTTTATCATTGTCTATCGTTTGAATCATTCGTCATCCTTTATCTTCTTCCCACGATATCCTACGGATCTTGGGATATTTTTTTTTTATTTTCTAATTTGAATCCCAATTCTAAACCGAGGTATGTATGTTGATGTACTTAATTTAAAAAAAAAACATTATTCAAGAAAATACGAAAGAAAAAAAAATACTTTATAAAAAAATTTATTAAAATAATTGTAATTATTAAAGTCATGGAATTTTTTTTTAGTCAACATATAATATAATATGATATGTCATAGATATAATATAACAGAAATCTTTCTATCTATCTCTGTGGCTCTACGGATGAGCCACAACCATCCAACCCCTACCCTCTCCCATCTTTCTCACGTCCCTTCCTACAATGTCCACCAAGTCTTGGTCTTCCAAGCGGACGTTTCCCACTCGGTCTCTCCACCAATATATTTGTCGCCATTTTTCCTCTCCCATTCTAGCCACGTGCCTTGCCCATCGCAGCTTTCTCGATTTTATAATCCTATGTCTGCATAGAGGTCATGAAATTCCTCGTTATGCAGTCTTCGCCATTCCACGATGAACTCACTTTCTTTGGCCCATAAATGCTGCGAAGAATCCTAATCTCAAATACTCTAATCTACTCTCGTCTCCTAAGTTCATAGACCATGCCTCACACCGATGTAATGCAAAATAATTGTTTTATATATTTTAATTTTGATCCCCTTTCATAATTGTTTTGACGAGATAAGCACCTTTACTGCATGATAACAGGTGTTTCCTGATTGCAACCTCGCTTTAAACTCTTCTCGAATATTATTATCCTTCGTGATTACAGATCCAAAATATTTAAATTTTTCTACATTTTCGAATTCTACATTTTATATTATACATCCTATTATATTTAAGTCGTCTGTGTAACCTAATACTTGAATTTTTTTGTTTAATTGGATTCTCCTTTTGTTTTTTCACCTAATTGTCTAATAACAACCTCCAAGTACTATGTTAAATTAATTAAAATTGATGATAGTGCGTCTCCTTGTTTATTCCATTCCGAATTTCCGAATTTCGGATAATTGATTCCCGCATCTCACTCTTCCTATTGATAACAGAAATAAATAATTAAAATTTTGGAATTTAATCTAATCACAAATATTTATAGAATATAAATTTAAATTTTTTTTTAATTTTATATTAAAAAAAAAAACAATTAGTATAATAGGATTTTGTCTTTCAATATATTTCATGGAATTAAATAAACCAAACTTTTTTGATATTTTTAATAAATCATTTACAGATGATTGAGATTTGTAATTTAATATTTTTTTGTAACAACATGTAAAAAATAAAAAGTAGGTAGGTATTTACTATAATGATGGAGGTTTGGATAGGTCCTGTTCATTATAAGAATGAATGAATGAATGAATGAATGAAATAAATACGTGTATCAAGTGCAGGAAAGAGAGAGAGAGAGAAAGAAAGAAAGATAAACTCATTGACTATATTAAGAGAATCGTCATTAATTTGTAGGTATGTAAACAATGCTTAGAAATAAATGAGTTTTAGTAGATTAACGAATATTCGACATACATAAGTGATATATGGGAAATGACTATATGTAGGGTGACCATATATCAAAAACACCAAACTGGGACAAACGGTTTACCTTTTTTTTTAGAAGCAAATTGAAAAAATTTTGAAAAAAAGTACGAAATATCCTAAATATTTAAAAAAAACGGGACAATATGCTGTCCCGAAGACTTTTTTCGGGACGCCGGGACACAGCACCTAAAAACAGGACTATATGGTATATACATAAGAAAACATCAAACGATTTTGATATAAAAAAATTTGGAAATTTATTTTAGAAAAATCTATATAATTCAAAATTAGCTGGAGTGTCTCCACTCGCCTATCTCGCAATTTGAATTAGATTAAATATCATAATATATTATATTTAAATTAAATTTAATTAATTATAAATTATAAATTAAAATGAATAAATAATATTTATTAAACCAGCGCATGCTTGGCTCTTTGTGGATGGCTCCACGTCACGTGTTGGCGCGTGAGATTTGCAGTGTTAAAAAATTCATTTTGGTACTTTCAGCTATTCAATCAATCTGAAATTCTATATATAGCAGTTTTATACAATTTTTAATCATATAAAAAATTATTAAACATATATCTTTATTTTTACGGTCACTTTAGAGGAAAAAAAAATCAAAACGTTGTAGGTAATGACCCTCTTCCAGTTGAGCTAGATTTCTCAGAAAGCTATGAATTTTGAATAAGGCCCATGTACCAAATTTCATAATTCTAGTTCAAACCGTTTTTGCATAATCTTGTCTAAATACACACATATATATACACACACAGAGAGACATTTTTCTCAACCTTAGTGAAAATGATTTCAAGAGACTTCAAAACCTATAAAAACATCAAAATCTAAACATCGAAAATTTTCGTGATCGCAATACTATCTCTGGCGAAATAGTAAAAATAACTGCTATATGAATTAGCATATATTATGATGATAGTATGAAAGTATGAAAACTATGTATTATATATTATTTAACAAAAACACATAGAAAATATGTATTAATGAATAAATTTCCACGTCAATGATAAAATAAATCATAACAATAATTTTTTATAATATTTATATATCTTATACCATATTTAAGAAATATTATAAATGATTTCTGTTTATTAAAAAAATAAAAATTAACATTTTTAAATACAAGATAATATTTATTTTTTTTATAAATAAATCATTTTGCACATGCTTTGTTTTACTTTATTTAATATGTATATATAAATATACTTATTCACAATATTTTAATTTTAACTTTTTTTAGTAAAATTGAAAAACAAATTAATTTTTTTCTTAAAATAAAATCGTAATAAAATTTTAATTGGTATTATTTATGTAGCAGATGAATTAAACATTTTGGTAATTGTTCAGATTAGTTGTCATGTCATGGATTTGGATAAGACTTTACCGGTGAATACATTGATAATTTCAAAGAAACTTGTCTTATGTAATTTTTCCGGGTCGCTTCTAGTTTACGGGATAGAAATTATTAAAATTTGCATATACATCCATTGATATTCTATTTAGCTACCATGGTTTATTAATTTATCCATCAGAGGTCTCCACTATTTTTCGGGGTTTTTTTTCAGTTCCGATTGGATTTAGAAAAATTTAAAAAAATATTAATTAAATAATTTTCTTATATTATGATGAACCGAAAAAAACCCCGAAAATTAGTGAATTAGTCAATAAAACATTACTTAATGGTAGGGTGACCATATTTCGAAAACACCAAACCGGGACAAACCGTTTACCTTTTTTTTAGAACCTAATTGAAAAATCTAGAAGAAAAAGTCGGAAATGTCCTAAATTCCTAATTGTTTAAAACCGGGACAATAGACTGCGACGCCAGTACAGAGCACCTAAAAACGGGACAATCCCGGAAAACCGGGATGTTTGGTCACCTTTTAATGGCTACACATTTCGGCGTTCATAACCAGCAAATTTGTTCATCTTCAAAAATCTTTATTTCTCTCGTAAACTAGAAGAGACCGAATATTTGCATAAGGAAAGTTTCTTTGAAATTAAAAAAGGAGCCCACTGGTAATGTTTTAAGTTTTATCCAAATCCATGACATGACAACTAATCTGAACATTTACCATTAAATTTAGAATATGAAATTGTTTTATAAATTTAGTAAGCTTATGTAAAATAATTTAATTATTATCTTATCATTATTTATTATTATTATTTTTCTTTTTTAGAAAAATAAAATGAAAATAAACAAGTAAAGTTTTGTCATAATAATTTATTGGTAGAAAAATAAAAATAAATCATTTGTTGTTCTCTTTTTGTATAAATCTTTATTTGAAACCATTCAATACAATGGAAGTTATTTGATTGAACAGATAAAACTATTTTTATAAATGAGTTATTTATTTGATGTATTCAATTATTTCAACTACATCAAAGTAAAAAGTGAAATATAGTTATGTTTTTGTTTTTTTGTAGAATGTAGAATAGAGTAACATGATTTAATTAAACATTCCATAATTATCAGAGTATATTACTATAAAAATATTTTCATTGAATTCAGAATTTCACAAAATAAATTAAATCTTTTTAATAAACTGAAACTGTGATAATTACTTTAAATTTATTTGCAATTTTCAATAAAATTATATTCGATAATTATTTTGATTATATATATATATATAAAATCGAAATTATTAATAAAAATTTATTAAAAGATTTTTAATATAAGTATATAAAAAAATATTTTAGTTATACTTATAATCTTAATAAATATAATATAATAAAATAAATAATTCGTTTTTAAAAATTTGTAGATAATTATAAAATTTTTGAAAATCTTAAAATAGTTACAATCAATTTATGCCATTATATTAAAGGATTGATAAAAATACTCATCTTTTTTAATATATAAAATGTCAAAAGTTATTTTTATAGTACAGCGGTCGGGGAACTTTTTTAATCATTACCCCAAAATATTTTTGTGTAAGTTGATATTACCCCACGGTGAAGAGCAAAAAATAAACGAAATCGCCTCTTTTTAGCATGTTTCCTATTATAGCTCCCCATGATAATTTTGAAAAGAAAATAATAACTAAAAATTTAATTTGTAAAAATACTAACAGGTTTATAAAATAAGAAATTAAAAATTTATACTTTTTACTCACAAAAGTTTCATTTTTACCCCATTTGGGGTAATTTACCCCGGATCCCCGACCGCTGGTATAGTAGAATTATAGAGAAAATATTTAAAAATTAATTGGATGGCATCTCACTAATTAAATTCATTCTTCAATTTAAATCAACTGAAATTTATATTAAAAATTTTATTTGTATTCCTTATTGATAATCTTTTATGAACTCTTTCTTTATTATTCTATAACTAAAGAATAATTTTTGAAATCTTTTTTAATGAAAAATACAATATAAATTTAAAGGAAGAATTTATTTATATATATAGTTCTGTAATATTTTTTTTTAATTAAGCAAAAATTCATCTATCTATTATTAAATTAAAAAAAAAAAATTTAATTTTAAATTTATTATAATTATGATTGAATCCATTCTTTATAAACTGAAAATTAATTATCAACATTGATATATTATATGTTCAAGTATATCTTATCTTATCTTATTATACTAGCAAAAATTGTATATATATTGTATATTTTTGAATGAATTTATTAATTAAGCGCTCGAAGGATTTTTTTGAAATTCACTCCATAGATAATATTTATAAAGAAAATCGATCTGTATTGGTTTCAGCCTCAGGAAAAACAATTTTTGTTAGTGTTTTTTTAATTTAAATTTATATGACGTCACAAATGAAAAAAAATCACAAAAAAAAAAATTTAAAATTTATTTGTCTTGCAAACATTGTAAATTTATTTATGATATTTTAAAAATAATTTTTAAATCTGTTTTGTCTTTAAATTTTTGTTAATTCTTGTAAATTTTTATTAGTTAATTTTATGTTTTTTTTTAAACTATTTTCGCGTTCATTTTTTATTAAATTACTAATTTATATTTATTTATTCATTGTTTATTAATTTTTAGATAGTTTTATAATTTTTAATATTTTTTCACTAAAATATTACTTATTATTTATTAATATTATTTATTTTAATTAAGGACCCCAAGTTCCATTAATTTTAATCAGATTGATGAAATGATGTAACAATTAATAATTGTAATAAATAATTAAAGAATTGTATATCAATATTTTTTAAAGGATCGAGCGATAGCTCGGTGTGTTCCAGGTACTACATACTTACTTTCATAAAACAAGACAACTTTTAATTTTTTTTTTCAATTCTAAAAAATTCTTTATTAACAAACTTTTTGTCTAATTGACAGATTTAATAAAAAAAATTTTTTTCAACATCTACGCAAAATAAATATTGAAATGAAAAAAACGGTTTAGAAAAAAAGTTCAATTATTTGAAAGGTATGTGAATTAAAGGGTGATTTTCTCATAAAACTAATTGGAAACAATTTTACTAGAAGGAATTTTTTTAATAAATAATTCGATTTCAATATCGATCTCAATTGGAGGTTTCCAATATAAAATCAAACCGATATTAACATATAAAAGAATAATAATATAAGTATAGCATAGATAGCTCTCTTCTATATTTGGATATAGGATAGATATTTAATTTTTATTATGGTTATAAATAATCAGTATATAAGAATATGTTTATAGAAAGAAGGTCAATTCATTTTATTAGCTGCCAAGCACTGGAAATTGATTCAATTGAATGAATAGCTAAATGAAAAGTGCAGGTGTGTCTACAACTGTTCCTGCTTCTGTTCAAATAATACATTAAGTTTAGCATATTTGGAAGGGAATTATAAAATCACAATATTAAAAGAACTGATAAAAAACTTAAAAAAGATAATTTCATAATGAATGGAAAATCTACTTTTTCTTTCTTTCTACTTCTTCTTAAGGGGCGGTCTCCCTTTCGGAGTTTGGCTATCATCATGACTAGGATATCCTTAGAAGCTACCCAGCCATGATGATTTTTATTGAGAATATTAATGCGGTGGTTTCCCGTTGTCTTCAGCATGTATAGAACCAGGAACTGACAGTTCCTGGAGCCAGAGGCAGCTGATGTTAAATTGAATTTTATTAGAAAAATTTGTTCTTAGTTGGAATCGAACGCCGATTTTTGTGTAGAAAATTGTTACGCTACACTCTCGGCTAGCTGCCTCATTTCTTTCTATTTTACTATAATAAACAAATATCTTGCTTTTGGTCTTTTTAACAGTTAATTTTTCATATATATTCTCTAATTTTACACAATTATACTTAAATATCATAGTCATAAATACTAAAATATCTTTTGGATATGCATACATACATACATCAAAATTATCTGTTATTATAGAACTCGGTTCTATATTGATATAATATTTATTTCAGTTTGTTATGACAATTAATTAATAAATATTTATAAAATAAATAAAAATAAAATAAATATTTTTCTATTCTTTTTAGTCCTGCATTAGTCCACTTAGATTGTTATCTTGTGTTATTATTATTATTATTATTATTATAATATTTATTTTATAAATTTTATTGCCATTGGTTATTTAATATTTTACCGTATAATAAATATTTTTTTGTTATTTATACGTATAAATAATTCTGTAACCAAGAGTCTGACACAATAGAATCGTTTTCATTCAATTTCAGTTATTCTCTGTTTACCTGTATTTTTCTGTATATACCAGGGATATAACTCTATCTACCATGACGAAATCTTTAAGATATGTATATTAATATTAATAATCACACATAATAATATTAATAATAATTTGAATAGAAATTAATAATAATGTTTAAAGATGAATATATAAAAAAAATGAGAGGCGCTAATCGTCATAATTTTATTGTATTGTCCTATAATTTACAGTAATAATAATAATAATAATAATATTCTGTATAGATATATATAATAATAAACCTAACATTAAAAATAAAAATTAGATTAAATTAACAAATAATAAATAATAAACACCTCAGGCTTTAAATAACGTTTCAATAACTGATTCCATTCCAACTAAAATACAACAATTTCATATAGTAAAAATTGGTTTATGGAATTACTGTCTAAAACCTCTAACTTTTGTACGTCGCCTACATAAAACATAAAAAATTAACTAATAAAAATTTATAAGAATTAACAAAAATTTAAAGACAAAACAGATTAAAAAATTATGTGGTGTCCTATGATTAGTAGAACAAGTTCTATCAACCCTTACTTAGCTTCCCAATTTTGATTCCGGAAGCTGGGTTGACTCCGTTTCATAGATCCCAGCTAGAGAAATTCCCTGTCAGACCCGGGATTGATCTCGGGATCACGAGAATGTGACCTAGCTACGCTATCTCCCACCCTGTGACGCCTCTCTAATTACTGTCTATGTTATGTTGAATATTCGTAGTATAAACAACATAAAAAAGGCATTTGTTATTATTATGTAGCATAATATATGTAAATATAATGAATATTGATGTTCATGTGTTTATCTATTGAATGTTTACGTTTATGTTTTTGTATTGTGCTTGGCAACCAAAAAGTAAATAAATATATTAAAACTAAAATAATTGTTCTGTCCTTAATAAATCTATTGTAAATATTATCGATTATTTGATTATTTTCTTTTTATATAAATATTATTAATTAACAAATCATTATAAAATAATGTCACCAGAAATTTTAATAAATTTCATTTAGTTTAATTTAATAAATAATTTATTTTAGCATTATGCAAATAATGAAAAGATATTTTACTTAAATTGTACACTGAACTTGTCCAATTTCACTGATAACATTTTTGTTTTAGTTTGTTTTTATTTAACCAGATTTAAATAAATGTTATAGCATTAATTTTATATTTTTGTATTTGATGATAAATGAACGTTTTACATTTTTTTTTTTTTTTTTTTTTTTTTTGTTTTTTAATTTATTTTTTTCTTTGTATTTGTCAATTATTTTTCTCACTTAACCCTTTATTTATTTATTAATTATTATATCCAGAAAAAATGGAATCCATCTTAAATTATATACTTAATAAGTATAAGTATAAGTATAAGTCAAGTGAATAAATAAAAATCTCTAATATATTATAATTAATTTAGTAAATGTTTTATTTAATTACTACATATTATTATAATTAATTTGAGATGTAATTAATTGCGTGATGGATATGATAAAATAATAAATATAATTATACCTCCGTTATACTCGTAAATAACTAATTAGGTATAATAATAAATCTATAATAATAAAAAAATGACTTCCATATACAATAATAATAATTATAAAATTATAATTAGTTCAATAAAGTAATAATAATTCTAATTCATCAATTTACATACGTATATAAATAGTAAAATTGTCTTAAATTTTGGATGAAAATAAATAAATATAAATATACTTATATTTAATTAAAATCCTTTAATATTAATATATTTTTCATAAAAAACCTTATTTTATGTTATAGATATTGTTATGGTGACCCTATTTCGAAAACACCAAACCAGAACCAGAAAAAATTTTGAAAAAAAGTACGAAATGTTTAAGACCCTAGTCCCGAAAACGTTTTACCTTTTTTTACCGACCGACGATAGTAATGGGAGGTATTGTTTTCACACCAAATTTGACATGTGGAGATTTTTACATATTTCGAGGAATCATGCATTTTCTTAACAGAAAAAAGTATTTTTAGCATGATGTCTGTATAGCTTGAACGGCTCAACGGATTTTGATAAAATTTGGTATATGTACTTAATGCATCAGTATGATGAATTGTGTGATTGAATTGGTGTATATCCGGAAACCGGAAGTGGTAGTATTACCGATCGCCGATAGTAAGGGAAGGGTTATTTTCACACCAAATTTCACATAAGGAGTTTTTTTTACATATCTCCACGAATCATGCACTTTGTATTGGTTTTATCCACGGGAAAAATCATCTTCATTATTTTTTTTTAATTTAAAATTATATGGCGTCACCCAGTCCTTCTTGAGGTCACAGCCAGCGCCTCCTTATATTTTATAAATAAAATAAAATTAAAAATATTTATGTTATATCCATATCTGTTTTTAATTGCATTAATAGATATATGAAAATTATTTGAAATTGATTCTGTAGCTGAAAATTTATTTATTTCAAACCGTCGGTCGAAATGGCCTAGCCACAGGTCAACTTATTTTTTTTTTAGAACCAAGTTGAAAAAATTTTGAAAAAAAAATTAAAATTTTTAATTATATTTAAAAAACGAGACAATAGGCTGTTTTGAAGACATTTTTCGGGACGCCGGGACAGAGCACCTAAAAACGGAACAATCCCGGAAAAACGGTACGTCTGGTCACCCTACATATTCTAATATTTATAATTTTAAATTAAATTTCAATAATCTAAAATTATTGTATCCAATACAATAAGAATTAATAAATATTCTAATACATATAACTACGTATAATTCCATTAGTACTTATTCTTGACCTAGACAAATCAATTATAGTTGATAATATTATTTATATCGTTTCATTAATTGTTTATCTATTTGCTCGTTATTTAAAATAAATGATTGAAAAAATAAAATTATTTTAATCTTAAGTAAAAAATAATTATTTCAATTTTTCATTATATACTTATATATTATTATTTATTATTTATTATTATTTTATTTTATGTTTGTCTTTTAGAGAAGAAAATCATTTTATAACACACAGAACAAAAAAAAAAAAAATGAAGCAACCGTGCCTTCTTCGTTGACCTCATTAAGGGCTAGAATGTAATAATAATCTTGTCAATATTGATTTTACTTATTATTCCTGGCATCGAATTTAATAAAAAGAAATATAATAATAAATGGATAACCTAGTAAAATATCAATCCAACACCACAAGTTTTTACCACAACAAATTATTATTTTGCTAAATTAAATAAAAGAAATATATGCAAAATAAAATAATAAATAGATCTATTATAGAAATATTCTGTTAGTTCAATTAATAATATTGGTAATTGTTTACAAAACGGGAAGCTTCAAGGATTTGGATGAAACTTTGCCACTGGATTCCTTTATTAATTCCAAAGGAACTTTCCTTATACAATATTTCTCGGTCTCTTTTAAATTATTAAAGCTTGACAGTGGTCTGTGCTTGACAGATAAATCCAATAACATTCACTTTAGCTATCATGTTTTATTATTTGACCAGCAGAGGGCTTAGCACATATTCATGTTCATTGATTGATTGAATGATTTCATTAATATAGAATAGTAATTATTTACAAAACGGGAAGCTTCAGTGATTTGGATGAAACTTTACCTGTGGATTCCTTGTTTAATTCCAAAGAATCTTTTCTTATAAAATTTTTCACGGTCCCTTCTAGTTTACGAGATAAAAATTATTCAAATTTGCATATAATTAGCCCATTAACATTCAGTTTGACAGCAATATTAATAATTGTTTTATGCATTTGGATTCAAGAATTATTCACTCATTTATTAATTTTCTGTTTTTTTTTAGTTCGATTTAAAAATTAAACCGAAAAAAACCAAAAATTGGTGTATTATTGAATAATTAGTGAATTAGTTAATAAAACATTATTAAATGGCTGCTCATTCATAACTTTTTAGTTTATGTGTCAAACTTGTCGATAATTTTTATCTCGTAAATTAGAAGAGACCGAGAAATATTGCATGAGGTACGTTTGATTGTGATTAATAAAGGAATCCACTGGCAAAATTTCATCCAAAAGTTTCCCATTTTATAAAAAATTACATACGTATGATTTACGTTTGATTGAAATATTAATAAAGAAGAATAATTAAATTTTAGAAAAGGTAATAAAAATGTAAGCTATTGATTGTAAATCAATCTGTTAAGTTTTTACTTTGGCTGTGGTTTGACGTTACATGCAATCAGGTTTAGATTTCATAAATCAGTTGTAAAAATTGGGTCACATACTTAAAAACATAGCCATAGAACTTTCAGTGCGACATACATTTTCCAATTGCGTATTTATATTTAAACTCTTTAAAAGTATTGGGTTTTTTTTTTCATTAGCGTTTGTTGTTTTGTCGAGGAGAAAGTGAAAGAAATCAATCATAATGATGGATTAAGTAATCTGAGCAGTGAATGAGAAACGGATTTACTTAAAGAGACTTATATAAACAACATCTTGAATTAACTGAATACGATTACATAGATTAAAAATAAACAAATGGGGGAGAGGGATGAAAGTGGGGGAGGGGAGGGGGGGAGAAAGGAGAGGTGAAGGACTCGGGAATGCAAGCCAAGAAGGAAGATACAATTGCGCATCGGATCTTATCTTCTTAAAATGGTAAATATCCAATAGAGAAACAGAAGAAATTTACCTTAAAGAAAATATTATATTTTCAAATGAATTTATATTGAATTTATGCTTTACATATTTTTAAATTAATTTAAAATAAATGTAAATTTAAATAAATAAATAAAACTTTTACCAGTATATATAATATATTCAAGATTATACCTAATACCTATAATTAATTTAAATTTATTCTGATCATTTAGTACAGAATGGATAGTTTTTATTTAAAAATAAAATCTATATTTACGAGGATAATTCACAAAGTCACGTTTTGGAATTAAGACAAAACTAGTATAGGAAAATGTTTTTTTATTATAAACATTTGAAAGAGCAACTAAAATACTATTTTTCTACATAATCGCCAAAAAAGTTGGGATAATTTCTTCCTCTTAGAAATCCGCCGCCTGAGTGTACCATAAGTTATGTGTCAGGTGGGTACCAAAGCTTCTGACAGACCATCACAAGGGTCAGCGAATGGCTGCCTTTGTCATTTTTGGAGGCCTACGAGTAACACGGTGATTCATTCCTTGATCGAATCGTAACGGGAGACGAGACGTGGGTGAAACACGTGACGTGCCGTGACTGACTGGCTCAACACTCAGGCGGCGGATTTCTATGAGGAAGGAATTTCGAAGCTTTATTATTTATTAAAATATTATTTATTAATTTTAATTTATAATTTATAATTAATTAAATTTAATTTAAATATAATATATTATGTTGTTTGATCCAATTCAAATTGCGAGATAGCCGAGTGGAGACACTCCTCAGCTTATTATATATAAAATCATATAAATTTTATAATGAAGGTAATATATGTGAGAGTTTGATTTAATTTAAAGATCCTATAAAAATATTTTTTTATATTATTGATTTTTAAAAACAAAATGGATATTCATTCCTCTTTCAAATATCATTATTTTGATACAAGAAAAAAAAATTGGATTAGTTTATCTCAAAAAATGCTTACTATAAAAAAAATAAAAAAATAAATAAATAAATTCAATTTTTTCTTAGAATTTTTTTTAATATGATTACGCATAAAAATTGAATAAAGAAAATTTGTTGAATATTCCGAAGAAACATAATTTCTGTTATCTTTATTAAATGATGATTCAAATTTATAAACATTAAATTTTGTCTTGGCATTTTAAGATTTCATTTTTTTTATTATCACATATTGGTAGATTTATTTATTTATTTTTATCTATTTTTATTATCTCGCCAGAGATAGTATTGCGATCACGAAAATTTTCGATGTTGAGATTTTAATGTTTTTATACGTTTTGAAGGTTCCTGAATCAATTTCACTAAGGTGGAGAAAAATGTATGTGTGTGTGTAAGAGTGCCGAAACGTCGAGAAAACAATCTCGCAAAACTACGTGATTATATCCCTGATAAATATGATAGTAATAATAATAATAACATTCACGGAAAACTAAACCAACGTATATGTGTATGTATGTAGACAAGATTACGCCAAAACGGTTTGAGCTAGAATGATGAAATTTGGTACATGGGCATTATTCAAAATTCGTAGTTTTCTATCAACTTTTGAGAAATGAAGCTCCACCAGAAGAGGGTCATTACCTACAACGTTTTGATTTTTTTTCCTCTAAGGTGACCGTCAAAATAAAGCTATATGTTTGATAATTTTTCACATGATTAAAAATTGTATAAAACTGCTATATATAGAATTTCATCTTGATTGAATAGCTGAAAGTACCGGAATTAATTTTTTAACACTGCAACACGTGACGTGGGGCCATCCACAAAGAGCCAAACATGCGCTAGTTTAATAAATATTATTTATTAATTTTAATTTATAATTTAATTATTTTAATTTAATTTAAATATAATATATATGTTAATTAATCCAATTCAAATTTGCGAGATAGTGGAGTGGAGACACTCCAGCTTTTTTACTATCTAATATTGGTAGATTTATTTATTTTTTTTTTTCTATTTTTGATAGATTTTATATAACTTTACAAATGGTTATTAAATAATCATAAAGAATATGATATATATATATTATATTTACATACAAGTATTCGTAATATTGAAAAAAATAAAAATAATGATTTATTTAAGTATTTGGTATTGTTTTTTGTATTTTTTTATAATGAATGGAGAAAATTATAATTTAAATACCTGTGATAATAATTTTATAGATTCTTTGAATAAAATTGACGTGTAGTGTGATGCAATAGAGAATGTGGTTTACATAACTATCAAATGCGTAGGCGTAGGCATATATATATATATATTCATCTATCTATTCATCAACAGACAATAAAGTAATTACACTGGTAAATTTATTTAATCTACTACATAGCTACTTAACCTATCTTAAATGACGTATTAGATTGCTGAGTATTATAAATAAATTATAATAAAATATTATCTCTTTTGAAATAAAATATATTTTAATATTTCACCCTCTTTATACATAATTAATTATATATTAATAATTATTAATCATTTATTTATCTTTGAATGAATGATAGACATATTTTTCTGTTTACAAATGTAAATATTTCAAAATATTTTCAAATTTAAATAATTTTATTTTTTTTTTGTTTTGTTTTTTTAAAAATAATTGCTAATAAATTCTTGTATTGAATATTAATTAGTTGGAAATTTTTCTACGTTTTAATCTAACTAAAATATTTGAGAAATTAATTTATATATATATATATATATATATGACCAAATAAAAATAGATTTAGTTATAAGTATGCAAATTTATCAGATTTAGTTTTTGATTGAGGTCACAAAAATCAGATTAATAAAACGTCAATCAATCTTTAAGGACAATATTGGGCGATTTCAAAATAGATTATTGATTATTTGTGTGTAAGTATAAAATTAAAAAAAAAAATACAAATAGAATGATTAGTGATTACAATCTTTAAATTTTTAAAATATTTCAAATTCATTTTTTAATTTTTAAATAGGCATAGTTATAATTAAGAAATTCAATATATTATAAAAAATATGTAAATATTTCATTTCAATACTTTATATTACATTATATTCAGTTCAATTCTCTCATTCCAAGTTAATATAAGCTGGAGTGTCTCCACTCGGCTATCTCGCAAATTTGAATTGGATTAATTAAAAATTAAAATTAATAAATAATATTTATTAAACCAGCGCAAGTTTGGCTCTTTGATGATGGCACCATGTCACGTGCTGGCGAGTGATTTGCAGTCGTGTTAAAAAATTAAAAATAAAAACCTAAATAAATACTTATGTTAATTAGTTATATTTTTTTAATGATTATAATACTTTTGCTAATTGCAAAATGAATATCGACATAATTGCAAATATTGTGGTGCGTTTTCCGTTTTACTAGAGATTCTCTCTTATATAATCTCGTTGATGTAGGTCGGGCAACCTTGCTTGTTACGAGGTATTGATTCAAAAAGGTTATACCAATACAAGCCAAGCTCTAAAATTAACTTTCATTCAGAAAAAATACTCGTATATACATACATTCAAAAATGTATTTATGCAAAAATTAATTTAATAAACTTGAATTATCCAATAAAATACAAAATAGGAATATTGATAAATTAAATAAAATAATTTTTATTTTTATAAATTATTTTTTGTAAGAATTTATAATAAATATTTATTTATTTTCTTTTGCAATTACTAATAATCTTTTAATATTGAGCTTATTTTAAATATTTTAAATATCTATATTAAATGGTATTTATATATACATATATATATATATATATATATGACATATCATTTTTAAAAGTAAGATAATTACTTATTAATTTTTTTTTATTTTTAAATCCAAAAAAATCTCATTTCTTGTATATTAAAGTCGTTTTTAGTTTTTAAATTAAAACAAATGATTTTATATTTAGAATTTTATTTGAAAAATAATTGAAAAACCATTTTAGAAATTCTACATCATTTAGAATATATTTAAATAAATCACTTTTTTTTAACTTTAACAAAACAATATTTAATATACATAATTTAATAAAAGGTATGATAAAAATTTTATATGTAAGAAATTCATTTGAAATAAAAAAAAAATTATTTTAATTGTCTAATTAATTTTTTCTTTAATTTCAAAATTGTTATAGAGAATATTCTAGAAATTACAGTCGGTATACCTATCATTGCAAATATTTTATTAGAAAAGCGTGTCTATTGGGTACATGGCACTTATAGTTTAGTTTTATATATACATTCGTAATAAGTGAAATGTTGATATATTTTATGTAAACCCTGAAAAGGGGGTAAGCATTGATTTGCAACAAGAAACACTAACCTGACTTTAAAAATATTCTTGGTGCATTCAAAACTTTTTAGCACAAAATTCACTGCGCACTCATTGGATATTAAAAAATAACCTATAATTTGAAATAAATTAATTTCCAAACAACATTATATATATATAAAGTATTAGAATTAAAATGACTAAATTATATTATCTTAGTTTTTATTTTTAGTTTAATTACTCAATAATTAATTACTACGATATTTTAAGTGAAATTTTCCGACAATGAATATAAAATTAATACTTTATTAAACTACCACTTCCGGTTTTCGGATATACACCAAAAGTTGAGCAATTCATCATACTGATGCATTAAGTAAATATACTAAATTTTATCAAAATCCGTTGAGCCGTTCAAGCTGTACACATCTATACGGACGGACGGTCGGACAGACATGATGCTAAAAATACTTTTTTCTGTTAACAAAATTCATGATTCGTGGAGATATGTAAAAATCTCCACATGTGAAATTTGGTGTAAAAATAATATCTCTGTCGTCGGTCGGTAAAAAAGACAGAATCTGATATAACATTATCTATTATTTTTATTATATAGTATTGAATTTTATGTAAATATTTTTATTAAATAAATTTTATATAAAATGATGCCAAAGTTGATTAATGAAAAAAGCATATACATAAATAATTGAAACTACATTGGGAGAATCCTCCAAATTTTACATTACATATATGTATAATATATGTATTGAGAGAGAGAGAGAGAACTGAAATGTAAATAAAATTTTAAAAGATTGTGAAAGTTTTTGTGATAATTTAGTTTTTAATCTGATGATAAGATATATTTCTTTAATCAAATAACCTATTTATTTATTTTTTTTATTAATCAATCAATTTTTAAAAACTTCTTAAAGAGAAATTATTTTGTAATAGTACAAGTAAATCGTGACAATCAAATCCTATCTCATAAAGAAATCTCTTTATCCATACACAATGATCCAAGTGAAAGTTTTGTTGTTGTTTCCTTTCTTCTGGGTTGGTATCATCCATTCCATTTTCAAAGAAAAAACTTTTAGTAAATTTTAGAAAATTTGATGGATAGAGAATATCTTCACTATACGAGTGTGGGGTGAAAAGTTTCCGGTTAAATTTTTTTTTTTTTTTTTTTTTTTGCTATATTTTTCAACATAATCTCCATCAACACTGATACATTTTTCATAATGGTGTTATAATTAATTTAATTAATTTAATTAATTATTTAATTAAATTTGATTTAATTTAATCTAAGTTTCATCAACAGTTATGAATCGACGCAAAAATTCGTTTGGATTACGCCTACAGCGCCAAATTGTCGGTAGAAATGGTTTTTGGAAGCAGTTTTTGAACTAACGTTAGCAAACGCGGCACCCACGTTGCATATTCAAAGGCTTGTGCAAAATATTTCGCACATGTTCAGCTGACATCGTACAGGTCTCAGCTATCTTGAATGTTGAAAAATAAAGCAAAAAAAAAAAAAAAAAAATTAAAAACATCGTTTTTCTTGTTCAGGCCGGAAACTTTCCACCCCACCCTCGTACATATAAGTTTTTTTGAGAGACGAATAAGATTTATTTATTTATGTACAATGAAAAATAATTGTTTTGATTTTGTTTTGTGTTATTTTAACGGTCGTTTTTTTTTGTAGTGAGTGGGAGTGGGTGTGGGAGTGAGAGGAGGGGGATGAAAAAAAGAATGAACCTTTGCATTTATCAAATTGAATAGGTGAAAAGATCGAATCAACAATTAGGAAATAGAAATCCAGTCACGTTTTTAATCTAGCATAAGTAAAAAATAAATAAATACATGGTAAAAAAAGAAAAAAACTTGAACAAATGAAATATCATCAAAATAGAAGGTATTTGATTTACTTACAATTGTTATTATTATTATTATTATTGTTGTGCCGGAACCAGGTGGGCCGTAAATCGACGCCGCAAATATCCATCGGTGAGGACATTTTGCTGATGGAGACCCCCAAAATGAATAGAAATGAAATGGAAACAGAGAAACCAAATGAATAGCGCAGCAATTGGTAAAATAAAAGACGCAAAAGCAGATCCATTGGGGAGGGGGAGAGAGTGACGTAGTCACGGCCGAGGGTTGAGGGACTGCAAATGCGCAATCCGAAGCAACCCCTAAACATAACTATAGAAAGAGGGGAGAGAATGTGGGTGGATTGTAGTTGGTTGTGATGTGGTGTGATGGGGATGAAAATCTTATTTCACGTGGGTGGCAACCCTTAAACCATGCACCAATTTAGTATTCCAATAATGAACTAGAAACTTTATTAATTTACAAAAATAAATAAATCAATAAATAAATAATAATTATGAAAATAAAAATAAATTTTTAAATTTATTATTTTAATCAAATTAAATAAAAAAAAAAAAATAATATATTAAATATATTTTTATTTAAAAATTCTTGGGAATATATTTTTTAGATAAAGATTTCTCTTTGATAATCATCGTTTATTAAAAAAAACAAAAATTTGTTAATTTAAAATAAGAAGAATAATTTAAACCTTTTTCTTATATGATTTTTAATTAAAGATTTAAATTTTTGAAATGAAATTTTAATAAATAAATGTTAATTATTTTCATATTTTATTTTAATTTATATATTTTATGAAAGTTTAAATGAAGGCGCCATTGGGTGTGTGGGTAGCGAACCTGCCTCACATTCACATGGTCCCGGGTTCAAGTCCCGGAATTTCCCTAGCTGGGGTGTATGGGACGGACTCAACCCAGCCTCCGGGAACAACATTGGGGATAGCGCCACCGATCAAGAAAATCAAGGTAAAGGTTGAGAGGACGCGTTCTACTGATCATAGGACACCTCATTGATATTACCGACTTGATAGGCGTTGTTCTTGCGTAGGACGTACAAAGTCAGAGGTTTTTTTTATGAAAGTTTAAAAATTATGTATGTTACGAGTATATACTAAATTTTATAATATTTTAGTAACAAAGTGTCAAAATTTTTCAAAAAAAAATTTGAAATGGAATTTTAAAGTTTTTTACGAGTATATACTTAATTTTATAATATTTTAATAACCGATAGAAGATTGACAAGATTTTTCAAAAAAAAAAAAAAAAAAATTTTGATAATGGAATTTTAATAAATAAATGTTAATTATTTTCATATTTTAATTATATATTTTATGAAAGTTTAAAAATTAAGTTTGTTATGAGTATATACTTAATTTTATAATATTTTAGTAACTGATAGAAGATTGTCAAGATGAAAAAAAAAATATAAAATCTGTGTATTTATCAATTAACCAAATGAAAATTATGAATGAATAATTTGAGGTTGAGAATGAGTTTAATTATTATATTACATATACTCCTTAATTAATGGGAGGGGAGAAAGTTAGAGAGAAAGAGAAGAGATTGTAGATTTATATATAAATAATATAATATATGATAATAAACTAAAATTGTTAAGATAGTATCATTATTTAAGGAGGAAAATATTTGAATATGTAAACAAACGAATAATGACGTCAGAATTTGGGTCGCGGACCTTTGAAGCGCATGTCAATGACAACATTCATGGAATACGTCACTCCAATGACGCAATGGATCGATGCGTTTGCGTAAAATGGAGAATATTGGGCGGTAAAGCATTATTCAGGTGCGGGGGTAAAATGTGGGGGTTTCTTTCTTTCTTTATTTTTTATATCTACCTGCTTGTAAAAATTGTTATCTTAGAAGTGATAGAAAAATTGAATTTAAATTGCACACATAAACAAAACACATTCCATTAAAATTGAATCACTATGGTCTATGATAATCATGTCCTGGGGATTGGGGAGTGGGGAGGAACAACGGGCATGCAAACGGACATTGTCTCGGTGACAGGGAACGAGCGACCGCGAACAACAACAACAACGCGCCAGGAGTTACTGAACCCAACTGGCAGGCAGTAAGCGAGGGAGCGCGCGCGCGTACTACACAACCTCGGTGTAGTAAGCTTCTCAAACGCGCCCCCTCCCCCCCCCCTGCCGCCCCTCTCCATTCCCTGTGCCCTCGTCCCAGAGGCTCTCTACATCCGAATTTGTCGTCCTCTCAAGTCCCCCCACCCACCCTCCACCACACCCCACCCCGCCGCCACCGCGAGAGGTGCTTAGCCCCGCCTGTGAGCTGCCCTCCCACCCACCTCCACCCCCCACCCACACCAAGAAAGAGACAGAGAAATCAATGACTAACAAGTCCAGCTGAGTGAGTGTGCGGAAGAAACAACAACCAGGAAGGAAGAAGAAAGAGACAACAACGAAATTCGGAAATACTATCCATATTTCAATGTTTAGAGTAGCAATATTGGAGAGATTCGGGCATATCGTAAAATGATTTCAAGTTTTTTTTTTTCAAAAAAACAAAAATAATAATAATAATAATATATCTTTTTTACATTTTAAAATATTATAATAATAGTCAAAATGATATTAAATCTTAGAAAAAGTATTATATAATAGGATTAATAATAATAATAAGGAAAATAAATAATAAATATTTAAACGAGAATATTTCATTAATAATAAATGTTTAAATAAAAATTCCTAAATCTATTTTCACTAAATTATACAAATTAAATTATATAATAATTTTAAAAATTATTTCAATGAATGAACGATTTTAAATGAATGATTTTAATTAATGAAAAATAAAATAATTCATTTCTTAAAAAAATAATAATAATAATAATAAAAGGTTTAAAAATGATATGAATCATTACAATTTTGATTATCCCAACGTATCATTTAATTGAGAAACAAAAAAAATAAGCTGGAGTGTCTCCACTCGAATATCTCGCAAATTTGAATTGGATTAAATAACATAATATATTATATTTAAATTAAATTTAATTAATTATAAATTATAAATTAAATAATAATATTTATTAAACCAGCGCATGTTTGGCTCTTTGTTGATGGAACACGTCACGTGTTGGCGCGTGAGATGTACAATGTTAAAAAATTAATTCTGGTACTTTCAGCGATTCAATCAAGCTGAAATTATATATATCGCTGTTTTATACAATCTTTAATAATATGAAAAATTATCAAACATATATCTTTATTTTTACGGTCACTTTAGAGGAAAAAAAATCAAAGCGTTGTTTCTCAAAAGTTGATAGAAAACTTCGAATTTTGAATAATTACCGTATACCAAATTTCATGATTCTAGCTCAAACCATTTTTGCGTAATCTTGTCTACATACATACACACACAGACATTTTTCTCAACCTTAGTGAAAATGATTCAGGAACCTTCAAAACGTATAAAAACATCAAAATTCCGACATCGAAAATTTTTGTGATCGCAATACTATCTCTAGCGAGATAAAAAAAAATGTTTTTTTTTCAAATAATGAAGTTATTCGCCAGGTTTATGAAAACATAAAACAAAATATTTTTCGAAGATTTTTATTCAATATATAATAAATACTCATTTCTATTTCTATTCTATTTTAATAGGCACAAATAGTAATAACCCTTTACGATTATTATGTAATTGATATATTTACTTCAATCTATGGAAATTCAATTTCAATAAAATCATTATTTACATAGAAAATAAAATTTAAGTTTTTTTCGGGAGTATAAACAAAAATATAAATTTTTAAAAATTGCATAATTTTTTTATTTATTTGGTTTTTCTCTTTTATATTGAAATTCATATACATAAAGAAAAAAATTTCCGAGTTCTGTGTATATATAACAATAACCAATAACAACCCCCCCCCTCGTCTTCATTATAATTTAAATAAATATATATATTTAGGCTTATCATCTGTTTTTTTTTTAATAAATTGAATTTCTTCGATCTTAAAAGTAAATGAAATTATTAGACAATTTTTATTATTCGATAATAATGAAAGAATTTTAAGTTTTTTTTTTTATTAAATTTAATTACAAAATAAATTAAATATTTACATTTAATTATCAAACATACAAATGTTTAATTCGCCCATTAAAATATAGTGTAGATAATAATAACTAGTTGTTAGTTGTTAAGCAACTTTTTTATAATCAGGAATTTGTGGATAGTACAAACAATCCTTTAAATATAAATTTTAATAAATATATATGATATTAGTAATAAATATAATCAAAAGAAAAGACACTTAAGTAATAATATTTATAAGATAATATTATGAATTAATAAAAATATATAAAAATTAAAATAAAAAACAAAAAAACAAAATAAAATGAACTGATATATTATAAATTTTTTTAAAACAATGTTCCAATTCACTATAAATTAAAGGATGATAATATAGATTTAGATTAACAGGGGTGTATATTAAAATAAATAGATGTACACTATTTTTTTTTTTACTTTTTACATGAAATAAATTATATTATTATTATTATTATTATTATTATTCTAAATAATAATCTTAAAAATACCTAAATTTTATTTAAGAATTTATAAACTAACATATTATTAATCGATAAAAGAGAAATTTGATGAAAAAAATATGATAATTCTATAAATATATTATTTATTGAAAAAATAATAAATAAGTATAGAAGAACTTTGATACGTTATCTTTGTTAAGTAATGATAAGATTAGAAAATCAATTTATTGTGATTTCAATCATTTATCGAGATAGTGGATTGTAATGAAAAATTAATAATTATTTTAACTACAATTAACATGAATTAGTCGGTATTAGTTAGTAATGAATCAATTTTATTAAATTAAAATCAATATATAACACATCAGAATCATTTTGGATTTGATTGATAATATGTAAATTTAATAAAAATTGTTTTTAATTTTGAATCATACTTTGATATAAGTATATTGCAGTGAAAAATAATAAAAGATTAATTTCTTAGCTCTTAAACTATCAATTTTATTGCATGATAAAAAAATTTGTCAGTTTATGTGTTTAATAAAATTTTTATTATTACAAAAAAATTTGACTTGATTGTTCATATAAATAAATAAAACTAAATGCGCCCAACGTTTTTCGTTGAATATGAAGCAATTTATCCATAAACTTTGTCAGGCTTAAATTATTTTATTCTTTTTAGTCCATTAGAAAAACGTTATTTTATATATTTTTTTATATTTATATTATTATATATATTTTGATCCTGATAAAAAAAAATTAAAAAAAAAAAATATGCCTTTGTACAAAAGAAAGTTTGTGATTTATTATATAATTGAATTTATATAGTTAATCGGGGATGTTCTAGAATTCAAAATTCATTCTACATAGCTACTATTAAAAAAATGTTCCACTACATAATTTAAGAGATACAAATTATGGCGATAGAACAATTAATTAATAATGAATAATAAAACACGTAGGTTGTATTTATTTACAAGTTATTTCCAGCAAAACGATTGGCGCCAAGGGCGTGGTAAGTGGAGCGAGCCTAGAAAGGGGTTTGTTATGGCTGCCAGGGCATTTGCGGGGAGGCCAGCCAAGCTTTCCACCCCTGCGAGGGCAACCGACGAACCCTCCGCTCTGTATACGGATATGGATAGTCTTGTATGCGTGACCCAGACAATATCGATTCTCTCTTCTTTTATCAACTACCACTATATATATATCTATGGTAGTATACCTATCAAGGATTATATATAATAACGGTGAGAGAAGGAGTAAGGTGAAGAATAATAAAAGAGGGCATATCCGGATACTGGGATAAGAGAGGTAGGCAGAACCAGGGATACAAACCGCAGAGTCCCACTGCATCACCACCTCCTCCACCACCACCACCACCACCATTCAGTCTATGCAAAGCAAACACAACACAAATGATTGCATGGCTACTTCTTCCTTCTCATTCAAAGAGAGAAATCACATTTTTAAGATTCTAAAAACTTTTTATTCTATACTAGTGGTTCTCAACCTTTTTGGACCAAACGCACGCTTCATAATTCGCCCCCCCCCCCTATAAATTTTAACAGATAAAAATTCAAAATCATCTTAATTTTTTTTTTAGAAACATATTGAAAAAAAGTTGGAGTGTCTCCACTCGACTATCTCGCAAATTTGAATTGGATTAAATAACATAATATATTATATTTAAATTAAATTTAATTAATTATAAATTATAAATTAAAATTAATAAATAATATTTATTAAACCAGTGCATGTTTGGCTCTTTGTTGATGGCACCACGTCACGTGTTGGCACGTGAGATTTGCTGTGTTAAAAAATTAATTCTGGTACTCTCAGCGATTCAATCAAGCTGAAATTCTATATATAGCAGTTTTATTCAATTTTAATCATGTGAAAAACTATCAAACCTATATCTTTATTTTTACGGTCACTTTAGAGGAAAAAAATCAAAACGTTGTAATTACCCTCTTCTGGTTGAGCTACATTTCTCAAAAGTTGAGGGAAAACTACAAATATTGAATAATGCCCATGTACCAAATTTCATCATTCTAGCTCAAACCGTTTTTGCGTAATCTTGGTTACATACATACATACATACACACACACTCACACAGACTCTGGCGAGATAGTACAAATGGAATAAAAGCGGAAAAAGCCTGTTCGCAAAATTTTTTAGAGTTGAAAATGATTGATGATTTTGTGCGTGTACGGGAATGAATGTTGCATGTAAACGCAGAATGTGTGTGTGTGTGTGTGAATGAATTTTATATTCTTTTATAGCAAATTTCAAATTATAATTGAAATGTATCATTATATACCAAACAAATTAAAGGATTAATAAAACCTTTTGTCAGCCACATTGTCAGCCACAGATTGCAAAATTAAAAAGGAAATTAAATTTTTTTAATGTTCCTTTAATTTCATGATTGGTAACTAAAAAAATTGATGAAACTGATTTTTAATATCTTTGATTTCTATTAATTTATCTCTGTCTTGGATAACAAAATAAGTATTTTACCTATCAAAAAAATATTTATTAAGAGAATATCTGTTTATAGTTTTCCATAAGTAATTCTTAAATCACATATAAAAAAAATATATAATTATAAATTCATCTAAAAGTGAAGCGTTGAAAAAACAAATTATATTTTTATGTTAAATTTAATCTAGTTTGTTTTATTTGAAGTTGTTTGCTTTGGAGAAAAAAAATCAACAAATGTAAGTAAGATAATATTATATGTTTAACTATATATTATATTACTATTATTATTCTTATTAAGATTAGATAGATAAGTGCCTTTGAAAGAAAAAATGGAATATTACAATTAGAAAAGAGAAATGTTAAAAAAAATAAGTTGACCTGTGGCCAGGTCCGAACCGACCGACGGTTTGAAATAAATTAATTTCCAGCTACAGAAACAATTTCAAATAATTTTAATATATCTATTAATGTAATAAAAACAGATATGAATATAACATAAATATTTTTAATTTTATTTTATTTATAATATATAAGTAAGACCAGGCTGAGACGTCATGAATGGTTGGATGACGTCATATAATTTTAAATTAAGAAAAAACTAATAAAGATGAATTTTCTCGAGAATAAAACCAATACAAAATGCATGATTTGTGGAGATATGTAAAAAAATCTCCTCATGTGAATTTGGTGTGAAAATAACCCTTCCCTTCCTATCGTCACTACCACTTCCGGTTTCCGGATTTGGACCAAAAGTTGATCAATTCATCATACTGATGCATTAAGTAAATATATCAAATTTCATCAAAATCCGTTGAGCCGTTCAAGCTGTACACATCTTTACGGACGGACGGACAGACATCATGCTAAAAATTCTGTTAAGAAAATGCATGATTCGTGGAGATATGTAAAAATCTCCACATGTGATATTTGGTGTGAAAACAATACCTCCCTTATTATCGTCGGTCGGTAAAAATGAATACTAATTATACTTATAAATCTTTCTTTAATTTTTCTTATCTTTCAACATACAAGAAATCATTGGAATAAAATAAATGTAAAACTACTCGTACTTATTGATTTTTTTCATTTAGTCTTTCATCAAAATATTTGATTCTTAATTGATTTTAACTTAAAAAAATAAGATTTGAATTTCAAATTTACAAGTTAAAAAGTTAACACGAAATTTGTTGATTCTAAGACGCGGCCCAAAGATCTCCAGTTCAGTTAGTAAACAAAATAAATGACATAAAGTTTTATAACTCTTATTATAACAATAATAACTATTCTGGTTTTAAATAATAAAAATTAATATAAAATCGAAAGAGTAGGTGAAGTGCAGTGTTTATACAATTTTACAATATAATAAAATTGAATAATATATAAAAATATATATGTTCCGAGTATATATGAGTAAAATAGAATAGATAGATGATAATGATTATTATTATTATTATATTATTATTATTATTATTAAAAGTAGGATATGATTAAGTTATAATATTAATATATAAAGGTAGCTGACGAAAAAAAAATTTATTTTCGTTTTCTAAATAGACAGATCACTAGTTGAAACCCTCCTGGCAGTTTATATAAATAGGTTAGTAGACTCTTTATATAAAGTTCTTTTGAAGTTTGTCCTCGCGACTCAAGTGACGTATTTGTTAGACATCTTTTTTCAATTCTCGTTATAATTAAAAAGAGATACTGTCTGAAATCAACTGTCTGAACTCAAAATCAACCTATTCATATATATATATATATAAGAAGAATCATGGTGATTGATTTGATTATAAATAATTTAAGAAATTTTATTAAGATAGCAATCGATCAATATGTCGATGTTTCATTTTCAAAATCCCAATATACATATATTTTAAATAAATTAAAAGAAAATTTGAGTTTCTATTATATTTTTAATATTATAATAAAGAGAGATATTTTAAAAAATTTTATTAAGTACTCTTCAAAATATCAAAAAGAAAATTCATTAAAATTTATTATATTAACAAAAAACTAAATAAAAAAATATGCTGGAGTGTCTCCACTCGACTATCTTGCAATTTGAATTTGATTAAATAATATAATATATTATATTTAATTTAAATTTAATTAATTATGAATTATAAATTAAAATTAATAAATAATATTTATTAAATCAGCGCATGTTTGGCTCTTTGTTGATGGCACCACGTCACGTGTTGGCGCGTGTGATTTGCAGTGTTAAAAAATTAATTCCGGTACTTTCATCAATTCAATCAAGCTGAAATTGTATATATAGCAGTTTTATACAATCTTTAATAATATGAAAAATTATCAAACATATATCTTTATTTTTACGGTCACTTTAGAGGAAAAAAAATCAAAACGTTGTAGGTAATGACCCTCTTCCAGTTGAGCTACATTTCTCAAAAGTTGATAGAAAACTACGAATTTTGAATAATTCCCGTATACCAAATTTCATGATTCTAGCTCAAACCATTTTTGCGTAATCTTGTCTACATACACACACACATACACACACACATACACACACACACATAGACATTTTTCTCAACCTTAGTGAAAATGATTCAGGAACCTTCAAAACGTATAAAAACATCAAAATCTCGACATCGAAAATTTTCGTGATGGCAATACTATCTCTGGCGAGATAGTAAAAATGTTCCCATTTCTATATAGTATATACATATATACCATGAATATCCCATATATATCTATTTATATGATGTTGATAGATTCAGAAAAGATTGAAATTAACAAAAAAATACAATAATTTTGCATTTTTCTTTATGGTAAAAAATAACGACAAAAATAAATAAATAATTCCATCAATTATTATTTATATATATATATAAAAAAACGTAAGCTGAGCTATCTAAATTAATACAAAATATACAATTTTACATTATTTACTTTGGCAGTGATACAAAAAAAACATTTTTTAAAAATAAAATTTTTAAAATTAATCATCAGACGAAATGAAAAAAAAATATTCATTGATAAATTCCAATGTACCTAAATTAATGCTTATAAACTGACACGAGTGCATCATATTACTTTAAACCAGCGCATGTTGCATGTTTGGCTCTTTGTTGATGGCACCACGTCACGTGTTGGCGCGTGAGATTTGCAGTGTTAAAAAATTAATTCTGGTACTTTCAGCGATTCAATCAAGCTGAAATTTTATATATAGCAGTTTTATACAATTTTTAATCATGGGAAAAACTTTCAAACATATATCTTTATTTTTACGATCACTTTAGAGGAAAAAAATCAAAACGCGTTGTAGGTAATGACCCTCTTCCGATTGATCTACATTTCTCAAAAGTTGAGAGAAAACTATGAATTTTGAATAATCACTTGAAATTGTGCAAGTTTAAAATTTTAACAGTTTATACGTAACGTTATCAGTATGACGTTACATTAGTTAAACAATGATTTTGTTTGTAATGTTGATAAACATGTTGCAGTACATAGAATGATATAGAATAGTAACCAGATATCCATATAGAATTTGTAGATGGTAGGTAATAAGAGGGTTATTGCTTTTTATTTTTTTTGAGGCCGCTATCACCTCCTCTCCTACAATCATGGGTATCTTTGAGTCGACTTTATTGGGGGCCCAAGTGACTAATGATTGGTAATAAATAAATAATAAACTAACCATCCTTGGTCTTCGAATTGGCCGCCTCCCAATCGGTCTCACCACAAAAATATACCCTTTGCAATTCTTTCCTCTCCCATTCTAGCCATCTGTCCTGTACCTACATCGTAACCCTCGTAATAATATTAATTCATGAGTAGTTAATTTAGTACAAAATACTTAATAAAAATAATCTAGAATCAGTATTAAATTAGAATTATAATTAATTATTAATGATAATGTGGGAGAACATTAAATTAAAAAAATAAAATAAAATAAATAAAAAAGATTTTATAAGTACAATAGATAGGTACGTATTTATCTAAAATAAAAATAATAAACGATTACTGAGGCTTATATTACTATATAAGTATTATTAATTGTATAATAATATTTTAGAACAATAATTAAATTTTTTACTTGAATTATAAGTATAAATAATTAAATAAATAATTTCGTAATAGAAGATATATAAAAATATTTATCTATTTCCGATTACATGAAATATTATTAAATTATCAAAAGATAAACTTGTTGCATAATAATGACTAAATGAATAGCATTAATTGAGCTGTATTTCTAATTAATTAATAAATGTTAACTGATGAAATAAATAGGAATGAATAAAGTTGCAGCAATCGAGAGACGAGTGCGTCGTTACTTTTAATACGATATGTAAAAGTTCAATGTTCAAAGTGTCTTGTTATGAATTCTAGATCATTATTTGAATCATTATAAAAAAAAAGAATAATGATAGCAAGAATTGCTTGATCTTCCGGTCATTCATTCTTAATTTCCAAATCATTACTCAAAAATGATATACAAACGAATACGAGCGGGCGAGTGTAATGTTTACGTTCTTCTAGCAAGACAATAAATTATGAATCATTCATTAGAAATTAAAATATTACAATTTATTGATAATTACAATGTAGTTTTTTATAGTTGTATTCTAATAAATATAAATTTACTCGAATTATGAAAGATTTCTAAATAATATACGATATATATGTAACTATATAAGTGTATATACCTAATTTTATATAATTTATGTCTCTTTAAATAAATTTAATAAATTACAAAAGATATATATTAATATAAACTTTTAAATAGATATATAAATCTAAAGATATAGATAAATAGTTACATGTAATAATCTGAAGATAAAATTTCAGATATAAATTTAATATAATACAGGGTCATCGAAAAAGATGGACGGGATTTTGTTGTACAACTATTCTATAAATAAGCACGTCATCAACACGAAATTAACGAGGGATTGCGTAACATTATAAATATTTTGAGTAGGATTTACTCGAAATCAGTGGACGCATGCGCAGACGCCATCTTGCCGCGCTCCGCCATTACCGTGCGGCTCGACTGGGTCAGTCACTTCAGAGATGCCATGACTACGCAGTGTGTTTTGTGGTACGTTGAGTTTAAGCGTCATTTTAGGCGTACTTATAGACAAAGCTATGGTTATTTGGTTTAATCAGTTTAAAGAAACTGAAAGTGTTGATACCATTTATTCTTTTGGGGCTTCATTTATGCGGAAAAAATTCCTGATCTTCAGCATCTGAAATTGCCGCCATTGCAACTGTGACTCCTGCAATGCTTCAAAACATACTTGCGAAAGATTGATTATCAGCTGATTTTGTCTGTCGTTACGGGGGGAGCACACATCGAAACTTTTTAGAGTACATAAAAAAGTTTAAGATTTTCTGTGTTTTTTGATGTATAAAAAAATATTCTATCATTTGTATTATGGCTTTTATTACTCTTCGAAATCCTGTCCACCTTTTTCAATGACCCTGTATAGTAGTATTATTTTTTAATAATATTGAATAATGATTTTTGATTTTGACTTAAAAGAATAGATCACGGTGGTAATTGCTTAACTTTTTAAGTCGATTTTAGGAAAGTTTACATCAATTCATAAATTTACTTTTATTAATTTTCAAATCCTATTAGAATAAATACGTCTTCTTGGCTTATTATCACTATTTTTTGTTTTAAAACCCATTTAGAGAGAGAGAGAGAGAGAGAGAGAGATTTTGTTGGTTACTAAATAGACTGAATAGCAAATCAGTTGACATGAAGGGTGGGTGTATTTAAAACAAACATCCATCATATGACTAAGCTGAGTCATTCGCCTTTTTTTCTCACCACTCATCCAAATGCAGACATTTCTTATAAAATCAACATGATTAATGAGAGTTTCAGGAAGTTTATTAGACATTGATATGGTATAATGAGACACAAAAAAAAAAAAGAAAAAATATTTTAGATAACCCTCTCAAGCCCCAAGTTATAACAATAATAACAATATATCAAATTTCAATATTGATATTCTGTAATGATATTTTTTAATGTTTCAATGATGAGATGGCGAGATAGTAAAAATTTTATTAAATAAATTAAAGCATATTATAGACAATATTTATTTAAATAATTATATTATTTAATAGGTTTCTTTGCTATTTTAAAAGTATATTATTTTTCAACAAGTCATTTTATATTATAATAACGTTTATATTAGCAAATATTACAAATTAAAATTATATATCTATAAAAATTGATTATTATATTGAATTTTTAGATTTGATTTCAAAATAATAATTTTATAAAACCAAAAACTTATATCAACTTAAAAAAATAAAATCTAAAAAAAGGAACTACTTATTAAATATAGGTAAGAAGAATTTTAAGATTATTATAAATGTTAAGAAATATAGTTGAATTAAAAATTTAATTTTTATTTATATTATAAAATATATATATACATGTATTTCAAAAAACTATAAAACAAATGTGTTTATTTTTAATGTGTGTGATAAAATTTAAATTTAAAGATTTACTAAAATTAAAATTTTATTTATATAGACTAATTATTTATTTCAAAATTTAATAAATATCTTATATATATATATATATATATAAGGTCAACTGCTAAACAACAATAATATATAATATGTTAAAAAAAAAAAATTTTAAAATTAACAATTGAGGTATAACCTAAAGTTGTTCAAAATTTACATATGAACAAGTTTGGTTGCCTACCTTTAGGATATATATTATATAGAAATATTTTAAAATATAATTTGAGATAACGATTAAATTTTTATTTAACTTCTATTTAGAAATCTCATTTTCTCATTAAGTAAAATGATAAAGGAGACAAAAGAAGATATTATCTATTATATAATAAATATCGACATGAGTGTTAGGAGAGGTTGGAGAGTTTAATGGCCACTGATTATAATATTATTCTAAATTAGTAATATTTATATTAAAAAAATTATTAACTTTTATAAAAATGAATACTGTAGTTAATATATCGTTTAATATTATTAAAAAATATTCCAAACCGAAATAGATATTATCAAAAAAAAAATGTAATAATTATTTACCTGGTTTTTGAATTTGGTCAACTGCTAAACAACAAGGGCGCAGTAGAGATCGAACCAGGGCACTGAACCGCTTCCGAGGTTGTGACGTACGTTCCAACATTCCCGGCCCAGCAAGGGCATCCCTAAAATTTAAACATATTTTATAAAACATCTATTTAAGATCACCAAAGAAAATATTTTCTATTTTTTATTATAAGTTTATGTTTTCAAAAATTATTCAACTACTGATTAAAAAATACTAACATTCTTCTTATTGAATGACTTAATAAATTATTAATTAAAATTATACAATACTAGCTTGTTTTATTGTATTTTTTTTTATTATCATTAAAAATAAAATAAATCTTAAAAACTTTATCCAAATATTGAATCCACTTTGTTTTCTATCAATTTTTTGAAATGTTATTATTATTATTATTAGTTGTTGTTTTTTTTAAATGTATTTATTTTAATTAATTTATTTAAAGTGATTGAATATATATAAATTTATAGTTCTAAACAGATAAATGATATTTTTGTTTATTTGTTAAAATATAAAAAAAGAGTGAGTGAGTATTATCTATTATTGAATATACCATTTATGTAAGTAGGTATATGTTTACAATACTGTTTTTTAAATATATATTGTGAGCAATAAAAATAGTGAATAAATAATAGTATTAAATATATATATATATATATATATATATATATATGCCACTTTATGAAATATTCAAATTATATCTAAAGATTAGATAAAAGAAACACAATTAATAAAAAAAAATATAAAATTAATATTCATTATGAAAATTATTTTTTATTTTTCAATTTATCCTCTCCAACAGTAGTTACTAAATTTATCATTTTTTGATAATTTGCATATAATTATATTGAAATGTAAGCAATAAATTTAATTAATTGATCTGTGCTAATCACAAAATGTGATGGGCATTCACAAATAAATAGTTCAAAAAAAAAAATAATTAACTCATAATTAAAAAACATAAATATAATAATTCCAATAAGTTTTAAATAATATAAATATATATATATAAATTAGTTATATGTCTTCACGAATCCATATATATATTAATATTATCACGGACGTGCTCGGACAATAAGAATATGTGTATTAGTAATTGGCAAAATTCATAAACTCTCAATCAACCTTTAGTTTTAAAATTCGTTTTCACCCAAGGGTCCTATCCTCTCTTTAAAATATTATAAAGGAAATTTGGAAAAAGGTAAAAACAATTCATTCCTGTATCGAATTTTTTAAAATTCAAATATGTAATAAACTATTAAACTTGACCTTTTGGAAAGAAGGAATAATATCTTCACAAATATCTCTTACATGTGTTCACACCCTTGAAATTAAACCCTCCCCATCACCTACCCCTTAACTTTGATCATTTTTGTTGTTATTCAATTATTTTCTCTAATATTTTATTATCTCTTATTCCTAGCTTATATGATATATGGTATATATATATATACATATTTTTTTACTCGATTTAGTGAACTTTGAAAAATAATTATATGTAAATTTTTATATAAATAACTCTAAAACTTGTATATATAAATAAATTTCTTAAATATTAAATTTTCTTTGTAAGAAATTCCGCCATTCGAATAAGTCACACTCGAAATCCAGCAATTAGAAAAGAGAGAAAAACGTTTTTCATTATATAGTAGAAATTAAAAAATAGAAAAAAAGAACAAAATATTTCTTTCATACTATTTTCTAATCTATTTTTTTTCTTTTTTTTTAACAAATTCTATAACATTTTTAAATAATAAAAAATTTAAAGATATTTAATTTATTAATTTAATTTTAATATAGGTATAGTGATGGAAAAATGTAAACGCCAGAGGGATGGTGTTGTCTGATAATCGGAATAACCTTTCTCAACCGGTTGGATGCCCGACAACACCGCCCTCATGGCGTTTACATTTTTCCATCACTATTCATGATATATTTATTTCACCAAAGTTATTAATTATTTAAATTAAATTACTAAAATTAGGTAACAAGTATAATAGTTATAGGTAGGTATTAGTTACCTATTTATAATATATATAATATTTAATATATAATATAAAAGGAGCCCCTTTTAGGTAAAAAAAAAAATTATTTTCTATCAAATAAATACCAACTTAAATATAATATGTGAAAAGCTTTCGATATTTTAATTTTTTTTTTAACAATTCAAGAAAAATAATCATTTTAATATCTTTTAATGAAATCGTATTCAAATTTTAAATTAAATTATTATTTTTAATGAATTTTAATCAGATTTTTAACACACCCTCTTAACATACATGTTCATTTTTGATTATGTTGATAATTAAAAAAAAAAAAAAATTTTTTTTAAAGACAATCTCAATGGAATCTGAAGTGTGGGTAGAGGTCAATTTTATAATGGAAACATTTTCTACACTGTATTTACTCTGAATACTAAATAAATATTTTTTTTAATATATATATATATATATATATAAAATCATTCTTTGTGCATATTTGTGATAAAAAAAACATCCATCCTTTTTTCCAAATACTTTTAAAATTTTTCTAATTTAAACTTACGTATTAATCTTGTTATTACAATCATAAGATAAAAAGAATTGTAAGAAGTATTTAAAAATAAATATTCCTTCCAATAAGAAGCTTCCTAATCTTTATCTATCCTGCATATTTAATGAATTTAGAGTATGAAAATTTGTAAAACTATAAATATTAATTTCTATATAAATATGTGGCTCTACCGAACTCGCAACAACATTTCTCCAAGTGTCCCTATATATTCTGAGCTACAACCATCCAACCCCTACCCTCTCCCATCTCTCTCAGGTCCCTTTCTAAATTCTCCACCCACCGCGTCCTTGATCATCCATGCGGATGTTTCTCAACCGGTCTTCCCATCAATCTACTATATTTTTCGCCATTGTTTCCTCTCCTATTCTAGCCACGTGGCCATGCAATTGCTCGTTTTGCAGTCTCCGCTATTCCAACTGGGATCTCAACTTTCTTTGGTCCATGAATGCTGCGAAGAATCCTATTCTCACAAATACTCTAAATATACTCTCGTCTCCTAAGGTCATAGACCATGCCTCACAGCCCTATAATACAACCGGCAAAATAATAATTTATATATATTTTAATTTTGATCCCCTCTGATAATAATTTTGACGAGATAAGCCTTACTGCATGATAACCCGATTGTAACCTCGATTTAAATTCTTCTCGAATATTATTATCCTTCGTGATTACAGAAACTAATTTCTTTAATAATCAATAATCAATTAAAATCAAAATAAAATTAAATTACATTCCATTTTTGTTTAATATATAAATAAACTAAATAATTCTTAATTGAAACTCTCGAATAATCTACATATGTATAAAAATGATAACAAAATTTAAAATATTTTAAAATTTTCTTTTTGAAAAATTAAAATTATGATTATGGAATATTATAAAGAATAAATAAATAAATGAATAATTAAAAAGTTAAAATGAATTAATATTATTAACTACTAGTAAGTGAAATTAAACATTTTTTAAATAAAATTAATAAAAATAAAATATTTTGTTAATAGATACGTCGATATTGAATATATTAATAATTTTACTATTATGTAGAAAAAGAAATATAAAAATAATAATAAATTTATTTACAAAAGATGAATCGCTGTAGAAATTTGCCTTAATCAGGTGATGAGGCACCGTAGAGGGGAAATGATGATGGAATCACAAGACATGGGACCACAAATTATATTTTCATCAATTAGTAAACAAAAAAAAATTCTTATTATCTCTGTACAAGCACATTTCAAGTAAATAAAGTAAATGTAATGAGTGAATATAATATCCAAGAAAACGATCTTAGAAAAACAAGCGACCGAATAGAACTGACAGCAGCCAGACGGCACACGAGTAACCACGCACTCGCTACACTTCAACATGGACACACCGACACAGGCACACGGACGACACACACGCACACTGCCACAAGACATGCTACTGATAAGGTGTTGTCATTGAAATAGATAACCCTAGCTGGAAGAAGCCCAACTGATAAATGAATTGAAAAAGTGACAGATAATGAACGGGAGAGGTGGGGTGGGGGGAGGGGGAGGAATTAAATAATCATCATCATCATCATCATCATTTGAAGTTCCTGAGAAGTTCATTTGAAAACGAGTCATCAACCTTTCCAGTGCCTCGAGGAGGCAGAAAAAAAAAATTAGCAAATAAATGATGGCCCAGGCAATTTTGATTATATAACACAATAACAAGAAAATTTCTTCTGAAATAATCATTCAATCGAAATATTTATTTATTTATTTATTTATATAAACACATAATTCTTCTATTATCACAATCATTATCATTCAAGATATAAACTCGAAATTTATTAAAAATTAAAATATTACCAAATTTTTCGAATTAATTAATTATTAAGATTTTAATTATAATAATTATTATTTTATAAAAGAAATTATTATTTAAATAATATACTATTTTCTTTTTGAGTTGAATTATTATTATATTAATTAATTTTATATATAATGAAATGAAAAAATAATAAAAATAATAATAAAAAAATAATCGTAAAAGTTATAGTAGGTAAAATTGTTTTGTTTTTTTTAAATTATTGAATTTACTTAATATAAATGATAAAAAAAAATTCAATTATATAATAATATGATAGTCATTTATTTTTTAAAATTAATATGTATTTTAAATAGTTATAATATTTTTTGTTAAATGTGGAGGTATATAAAATAAATAATATTAATAAAATTTTGATGATTGATATTGCCCAAAAGTAATGATTTCCTTTTTTTGTTTTTGTTTTTTTTTTGTTTTTCTCATGGATATAATTTTAAGTCGAAAAGTGTCAATAATTGACGAAAAAAAAACCAACCAAACTGATAATAAAATGAAAATAAAATTATTTAATTACGTAATGTATAAATCGATTATTTTGTTTCTATACTTCTATCAAGTTAGGTTGTTATGTTGAAATGCTTTTTTTTCTTTTTTTTTAAAAAAAAAACTCGCCTATAGCAAGCAAATCATTAAAATGGAAAAATATTCGTTTTTAACTTGTAAATTGTTTTCTTCTTTTTTCTTCTTTGTTTTATTTTTTTTTCTATTCATCTTCAACAGTTCGGATGGATGGATCAGCATAAATAATAAATAAATGTCTTCCTCATGAGAATCTAAGCACATTCCATTCTAAACACTCTTATCATATTTAATTTGTTCTCTTTTCTTGGACAATCAACACACTATTATAAAAAAAAAAAAAAAAAATTACTTTTAAAATTTTAAAACAAATTGTTCAATCAAAAATTATATTTTCTATATATTATCATTTCAATTCTTATTATTTATGTATACTAACAATAAATACATAATGAAAAAGTTTACAATTATGATTTAAATTTTAGTTTATTTATACTTAAACTTGACTGATAAATTAATAAATTCATATACAAAATACAAATAAGCGACAAATACTACAAGGTCTGTCCAAAAAGAAAAGGTGAATTTTGAATTTTCGAGGGCTTTGTACATTCAATTAACGAATTTTTTTTTTTGATATGTTGGTACATATGTTGACATTATCAGCCATTTTGGATTAGTAGTTTGTTTTTGACACCTGAAAAAGTTAGTCATATTTTTGTGTGTTCTTCTTTTTACTTAAAAAAAATGGATCAAACAATCTGCATTAAATTTTGGGTTAAAAAATCAAATAAAATGCTCCAACGCACTTAAAATGTTGACTGTGACATTCGGAGAACCTACTTTGTCTCATAAAAATGTTTATAAGTGATACAAACGCTTTATAAAAGGCCGAAAAGTCCGATCAAATGCGAAGGTTTTGCTTACTGTTTTCTTCGATTACAATGGCGTGGTGCATCATGAGTTCTTTCCAACAGATCTTACTATTAATAAGGAATACTACAAGGAAGTTATGCAACGTTTGCATGAAGCAATACGACTCAAACAATCAGAATTGTGGAAAAACAAATCATGGATAATGCACCAGCTCACATATCATTGCTTGTTCGTGATTTTTTAGCCAAAAACAACACCGTAATCATGCCACAACCACCGTATTCACCAGATTTCGCTCACTTCTGCTTTTTCCTGTTCCCAAAACTGAAGAGACCAATGAAAAAAAATTAAAAAAAAAAACAAGTCGTTCATTAAATAGGGGAATAATTAGAAATTATATGGAAGTATATGGATACAAATAAAAGTGAAAGTAAAATTAAAAAAAAAAAATATTTTCATATTTTTTAAATTATAAACAAATAAATTGTTTATTTTATTCTCTTGTTTTTTTTTAAAAAAAAATGTTAAATAAGGAACCGTGCCAGAAATTGTGCATTTGTAATGAAACTAATCCACCACAAAATAACACAATTCCTTTAAAAAAAAATAATCAAACAAATAAAAAATCTTTACATATTCTGAATGAAGAAAAAGATCTTATTTTTTATCAATGTTTTTGTGACGAAGAAGAAGTTCCATATAAGATAAGGTTATTCCTATGTAAAATTTAATTCATTTAGTATTCAATAAATTTAATGAAAATATTAGACTTAAGTGATTTATATGTATTTTTCTTTTAATTATTTCGATTGTGTTTTTTTTTACTGCAAAAGAAAAATTTAATATATTAATATGTAAAATAAAAGATTCCTACTCAAAAAATATATTTATAATAAATATTTATAATTTTTGCATAGGTTCTAATACGACTCTTAATTAATTCTTGATTTATAACAAAGATAAGTTTCACAATATATAAAATGTATTTTTTTTAATGTCTAATTTATTCTTTTCGTAATATTCCGACGTTTTAAAAAATATTTATTTTTTATTCCTTGCTCTAAATAAATTTTTTAATTAATTGCGTTAGTTTATCAATGATCTAACCAGTTTTTTGGGTTATCTCAAGGGTGTTGATAAGTTTGAGAAAACAAAAATAAAACTTAATATTACATTCATTTAAGTATTTATTTTAATTGTTTATTAATTCACATTAATGAAAGAAATTAATTTTTTTTTTTTACTTTTTCTAATTTTAATTTAGTTTTAATCATTTAAATTAAGTATAAATTTACTGGTTCTAGATTTTTAGACGTTATATATTCGAATTGTAAGTATGATTTTTTATCTTTTCTAGGAAATTTAAACTGAGGCTGTTGATCACTATCTTCACACACAAACACATATTACAAATATAATAGTAATTTATAATTTAGTAAAATATATTAAATAAACTTTTACTTATTTTAGAAAGCCTGGTCATTACTAGCCTTCTCATTTAGATTCTTCTATTTCTCTCGATATCCCAGCTCCCGTTGTTGGCAATCATAGACCCCAAATAGATAAATTTGTCGGCTATATTTTAGATATGTTTCGCCAGTTGTCAGTGGCTCGCTCTATTCACGATAATAAGCTTGGTTTTTGTTTTAATATGTATTAATCACCATCTCGATTATGATCTCGAGATGCTTAATGAGCTTATTATAATATTAGATTATAAATAAGTTGGTGCCAAAGTTCCCGCGCTTGCCTCCACCATTCCAACAAGACCACACCGCGCAACTCTGTTGCGCATATCACATTTTTTATAGTTTAGTTTGAGAGAGTAGAAGACTGTGATGGAAGGGAAATCACTCTAGGAGGGGGTACCCCCGCCTATCCTGGCCGCCATCCCTCACGCACCAACTTTGGTCTCTCCGACTATAGTAGTTGACACTTGTACGTTTAATATCGTAAAATAACAGACTTATATCTGTCTAAACATTTCTAAATGAAAATAATTCCTTCTCTATTTAAAATGTGTAATTATAAAAGTTTTTAGTCACCGTCTGAGTAAACGGCACAGCAATTCAATTACTTTTTATAGAATCGAACAAATGGATATTTTCATATTTTTTTAGAAGGCAGCCGAGAGCGTAGGATACCAAGTTTCTACACAAGAAGTCGGCGTTCGATTCCAACTAAGAACAAAAATTTTCTAATATAAATTCAATTTAATTTAACATCAAGAGCCTCCGGCAAGCCCCACCGTGGATGTCGCCTTGTCGTGGAAGGGGGGGATGCTTCGGTCTAACTAAGAACATCCACGCATCGAAGATGAGACTAGTAATCTGCTCAAAAGACGCAAAACACAAATTGCTCAAAGAAGCAACGACACGGCAATGAACCAAGAAAAGAATACACGTGAAAAGAGCCAACGCGGAGAGGCTCCTCAATCGCCCGGACTGGAAGGCCAGCGAAAAATAGACCAAAAGTAACCCGGAAAAGTGGGGTGGTGAATGCTGGGCGTCCTCTTCCACGGAGACCTGAGGCTTGTGAAGAAGAACAGGCCCCAGGCCTATAATGAAAGAAAAAGAAGAAGAGAATATTTTTTCTTATTCGAATGCTTAAAAGGAGGCAAATCGCTAATTTTTCTTTTTCTTTTTTCTTTTGAGTATTGACGTCAATATTAAATATTATTAATTGAATGTCCAAATTATCTAATTTTAAGGGTGTCAACTACTGGTGCTTTTGGATGCTAATGTTATAAAAAAAATAGAAAAAATAAAAGAAATAGAAAATTGCATTGGTTTGCAGATAAATTCTTCATTATTAACGAACATTATTAACCAAGGCCCCCTTGTTAACCCAAATCAGGTTGAAGCAAGAAATAGAGTCAGAAGTGAATTATAAAATTAGGATTGGGGGTTTTATATTTATTTACTATAATATCTAATTATAATATGAAAATTGCATAAAAGTAATCAAATACATATTAATTAGGTATTATATTATATATAATTAATTTTGTACATAACACCAAAAGAGAGGTAAGTTTGAAAATTGCCAAAAAATGATCGAGCCACGCTCGAACAGGTGCCAACTACTGGTACTTTTAGATGCTAATGTTTAAAAAAAAATATAAAAAATAAAAGAAATAGAAAATCGCATTGGTTTGCAGATAAATTCTTCATTATTAACCAATGAATCATATCATCTGAAACTCAAATTGATATCTGATAAAAAACAGAAGATATCAAATTTTTCTCATAAAGTTGTCCCTTATCGTGTCAACTACATATACATTCATCTTATATTATTACAGTTCAAAACGAAATAAAAGAAAATAGATAGATTCGACATAAATACTTTATTATTATATTGAGTTATTTAGAGTAATGAGTTTCATAGAATTTTTGATAATTTAAAAAATAAAAACATGGATTACTTTTGATTTGTTGTAGGGATGAATTATGGGGAATCGAAGAGGTGCGTCGTCATTGGTGTTTGAGAGACCATTGCAATCATTGGCTCTTCCCAGTGAGGTATCCATCACTTGAGCTCTGCTCTCGAGTGGGACGATATTTATGGCATGAGAGGGGTTCACATCGTGGCCCTGAATCCCTTTACAAAAAACAATTGACAAGATGCATTATCGGTAAACTTGAACAACCAATTAAAAAAAATAAAAAATAAATGAATTTACATAATATACATAATTTCCTATTCTTATCATCATCTGTGAGTAAAAAAGGAATTATGAAAGTTTTACTTCATTATCATAGATAAGTTCAACAAATAAATTGATAAGATAATGTATTAATAAGATGTGAGAACATTGGTTTTATCATTGGTTTAGGCAAGTGGGGGGTTGGAGGAGGGGGGGGGGAAGAAAGAAAGTGGTAGGAATGGATAAAACAATCTCATGTATTATTATTATTATTATTATTATTATTAATATGTTTGTTCTCAATCATGATATTGATTATAATACATATTTTGAAAAGGAGTATGACCGTTCATTTTTGACACTTAAAGACATTATATTCAAATATTAAATAAACATTCATTATAATTATATCCTAATTAATGTAGAGTAATAAAGATTATAAATTCTCATTTTAACTGATAAAAAAAATTTTTTTTAATTAATTAAAGCTTCTGTTTATTATTATCTACAGATTGAATTTATTAAGAGAGAATTTTCAATGATTTAAATTTAAAAAAAAAATGATAAAACACTAAGTAATACGAGGTTTGTTCAAAGAAAAGGTGAATTTCGAAAAGTATTTATTTATTCATCAATATCAAATTTGACGCCTTCCCCTCAGAAATAATGCACTTAGGCCAGCGCTTCTTACAATTGTCAAAGCACTTCTGAAATGCACTTTTCGGTATGACCATAAGCTCGTTCTTCGATTCGATCTTTATCTCATCAATTGTGGCAAAACGCTTTCTTTTCATTGGTCTCTTCAGTTTTGGCAATAGAAAAAAGTCGAAGGGAGCCAAATCTGGTGAATACGGTGGTTGAGGCATGATTACGGTGTTGTTTTTGGCTAAAAAATCACGAACAAACAATGATATGTGAGCTGATGCATTATCCATGATTTGTTTTTCCACAATTCCGATCGTTTGAGTCGTATTGCTTCACGCAAACGTTGCATTACTTCCTTATACTATTACTTATTAACAGTAGGACCTATTGAAAAGAACTCATGATGCACCACGCCATTGTAATCGAAGAAAACTTGATCAAAACCTTCACATTTGATCGAACATGGCGTGCTTTTTTAAACTTATAAACATTTTTTGAGGTAAAATAGACTCGCCGAATGCCACAGTCAACATTTTAAGTGGGATGGAGCACTTTATTCCATTTTTAACGCGAAATTTAATGCAGATTCTTTGATCCATTTTTTTAAGTAAAAAATCGGAGTACACACGAAAACGTGACTAACTAAAAAAAAAAATACTAATCCAAAATGACTGATAATGTCAACATATGAGAAACATATGTGTAACAACATAATAAAAAATATTTCGATAATCGAATGTACACAGCCAGCGAAATCATTTCTTTTGAACAGACCTCGTATATGATGTTAAGGTATTAACTTAAAATGTCAAAATCTTAAAAACACTTTCCGATCATTAAAAAAATTTAAATATCACTAATTTTTAGAGATTAAAAATAAACAAAAAGAAAAGTTTTCTTTTTTATCAGGAATTTAGAAGTCAGCATGACATCGATTCTCATATTTCACTACTACTCTTTTATTAAGTATATATTATGTCGTAGTTTTTAATTCATAATTATACATATTTTTATATATAATCAAAATGTTATTTTGAGCTTCATATTTTGTTTTACTAGAGAAATTAAAATATACAGTATAATAATGGAAATAAACATTATTTTTTTAATTTTATGATAATTATTTATTATGTTTTTCATCGTTTAACTTGCTAATTGTTCATTTTTTTTATTCACGGAGTTTATACTCGTAGGAACTATTCGCAATTTACTTATTGAACGTCCAACGATAGAGAAATTTATACTTTGTGAACAGCTTTTTCAGGCAGATTGGCTGGATTGGTATTCAAGAAAATATATAATCGAGAGCCTCATCAAATATATTAGGTAATTTGATTAATATTATTAATTAAATTATTTTTCTTTTTAATTTAATATTCAAAAAGAATAAAAAATATTTTTTTGTTGTTGTTAAGTAGATATTTTGATTTGACCACACTACCTATATTATTATGAGATATGGTAAAGATAATTTTTTTTTTATTATTATTATTAAATTTTTTAAAGATTTTTTTACTATCTCGCGAAAATTTTCGACGTCGAGATTTTGATGTTTTTATACGTTTTAAAGGTTCCTGAATCATTTTCACTAAGGTTGAGAAAAATCTCTCTGTGTGTGTATGTGTGTATGTGTGTATGTTTGTAGACAAGATTACCCAAAAACGGTTTGAGCTAGAATCATTAAATTTGGTATACGGGCATTATTCAAAATTCATAGTTTTCTATCAACTTTTGAGAAATGTAGCTCATTGAGAAGAGGCTTATTACCTACAACGTTTTGATTTTTTTTCCCCTAAAGTGACCGTAAAAATAAAAATATAGGTTTGATAATTTTTCACATGATTAAAAATGGTATTAAACTGCTATATATAGAATTTCAGCTTGATTGAATCGCTGAAAGTACCAGAATTAATTTTTTAACACTGCAAATCTCACGCACCAACACGTGACGTGGTGCCATCAACAAAGAGCCAAACATGCACTGATTTAATAAATATTATTTATTAATTTTAATTTATAATTCATAATTAATTAAATTTAAATTAAATATAATATATTATAAAAAGTTCTTCCAGTACACTCAAAAGATTATATTTATGGAATGCATTTGATTATAATCAAATTCCTGTTCAGAGCCAAACATGCACTGATTTAATAAATATTATTTATTAATTTTAATTTATAATTCATAATTAATTAAATTTAAATTAAATATAATATATTATATTATTTAATCAAATACAAATTGCAAGATAGTCAAGATTGAAAAATAAAAATTATAAAAAAAATTATATTAACATAACCTATATGATAAAAATTTCGACTTGATTTCATGATCAGCCTGCCTTTTTTTTTTTAGTTGCAATGAAGGAATGGTGATGTTTTCTTTGGAGTATGCGCGACTTTCCCGGGGCGAGGCTCTCGGGATTCTTTTAGCATTGGCTAAAAGTTCTTCCAGTACACTCAAAAGATTATATTTATGGAATGCATTTGATTATAATCAAAATCCTGTTCAGGAAAAAATTACCAAGAGAAGTCAATTTAAAGATACTATCAGTAAATATTAATTTCAATCAGAGGTGTAACTAAAGTAAATGCCTATCGTGCATCCCTCTCAGGAAATAGATATGACTTTTTTTTGGTAGGGGGGGGGGAGGGGAATAAGATATTTCTTTCATCTTGCATTTTTCCATTTCTTATAATACCTCTCATTTGCCCCAACGTAGATTTTTATAATACTTATATTTACTATAGAAATGTCATCTCTTTCATATCCTAGTTACGTCACTGACCTCAATTAACATATCAAATTTTTTTTTTATTTAATCAAAATCATTAAATATTTATTTATTAGAGATGAGAATTAAATATAAACTAAAATAATATTTTAATTGTTATTTACGTAAATTAATTAGATTATTTTATTGTATTAGATGACGTAAATGAGAATAGTGTGAAGTTAATTCTCGCACAGACACATTAAAATTATATTTATAAATTAAAATTTTATTATTCTTAGTTAATTTATTTTAATTCCATGTGTGATTTTTTTTTTTGATTTCATTATTTACTGAATAATAAAATATTATTATATTTATTTTAAATTAATACATTTATATGAACAAATATTGTTATATGCTTATTATCTACTATACGAGGGCTGTTCAAAAAAAGACCAAACTTTTTAAAATACTACGAAAGTTTGAAATCGCGCGCGCGTGCTAGCCTAGCTGCATTCTTTAGAAACAAAAGAAGCAGTCGCGCGCATCACAGCGATTGATCAATTGGCAGTAAGAACCAATTTAGTGAACTCGTACAACCAGCGCTTTGCGAAAAAGTGTAAATGAAGGACTTTGAAGAGCAACGTTGTAACATTATATTTTGTTTTAACATCGGTAAATCTTTTTCTGAAACGTGGGCATTGCTTCAGAAGGCCCATAAGGATGACTGTATGACAATGCTATGAGTGGTACCCGCGTTTCAAATCGGGTAGCACATCGACCGACGAAAATGCAAGGTTAGGACGACAGCTGTTCTTCCACATCCTCTATACTCCCCAGATCTGGCCCCAGCGGATTTCTTCCTATTTCCGAAACTAAAATCCACCTTAAAAGGTCGCCGTTTTCAAGGTGTTCCAGAAATTCAAGAGAAACAACATCACACAAAACGAGTTCCAAGGAGCATTTGAGCAGTGGAAAAAAATGCTGGGAACGGTGCATAGCAAGCAACGGGGAGTACTTTGAAGGGGACAAGCATTTGTAAAATTATAAGTATTGTAATAAATATTTTATGACTAAAGTTCAGTCTTTTGTTGTACAGTCCTCGTACATATCATTGAATTATTATTTATATATCAATGTTTATAAATAATCCCAATTTGTCGTTAATATCCAGTTAAAAGTTATATTTTTTATAATAATGTAATCATATGTATATTTGTACGAGTATGTAAGAATTTTTTATATTTTTTTAAATTAATTATAATATTTTTAAATTAATTTTTAGAATTAGGTTCCAATAAATATTTGCAAACACTTTGTTGTTATTACTTAAATCCATTTTGTAATTTAAGAGTATTAGCAATTAATTATGGATACATTGCTGATATTAGTGGAAAGATAATCCTCTTTCTAGGATCTGTAAGTACCTGTAATATATTCATTCCATTTCAATTTAAAAATTTATTTAGTTTCATTTAGATATTTAGATTTTAGATAATATGTTTTTAATACTTATGTTGATTGTATAAGTAAAATTTGGTATATACCTATTTACCATATAATTAGTAATATTATTCTAATCAAAATACGTAAAATATTTAAAATAGTTTTTTTTACATGTTTTCGATATTTGTTTTGTATTAATATTATTTTGTATATACATTCTCTCTATGAAAATAATAAAGTTTTATACTAATTTAAGTTGAGGGACAAAATTTCATATATGAAATATCTTTAATTTATTTATATTATATTCTTATCTAGTATAATTTATTAAAAAAAAACTTCTGACTTTGTACGTCCTACGCAAGGACAACGCCTATCAAGCCGTTTATATCAATGAGGTGTCCTATGATCAGTAGAACGGGTCCTCTCAACCTTTACCTTGATTTTCTTGATCAGAGGCGCTACAAGTAGTTTTTCCCCAATGTTGTTCCCAGAGGCTGGGTTGACTCCGTCCCATAGACCCCAGCAAGGGAAATTCCCTTGCCAGGCCCGGGACTTAAACCCGGGACCATGTGAATGTGAGGCAGGTTCGCTACCCACACACCTAATGGCGCCTTATTATAATTTATTTCATATCAAAATTATAAAAATGTTCAAAATAACAAAAATTGACACAAATTATTGAATAAAATCAAAAAATATGTAAAAAAATGTGTTTATTATTATTAATTATGATGGATATTATTCTACTACTTATATCAATTTATCAATACAATGCACATTCAGTGTGTTAGAAAAAATAAAAATGGATTGATAGTTGGAGAAAAACAGTAGATATTAATCAATCAATATTCAGTTTTTGTTACTAAGAGAAATAAATAAATAATAATTGAAATAGAATTTATTTGATCCATTTATTTAAATATGTAGAAGGGCCACATGATGCAAGGCCCATATAGGTTGTGGAGATACGTATACCAAACAGATTTCAGAAAAAGACAAAAAAGATAACCGAAAATGTAAATATTGGTGGTTGGAGTAGTAAAAATAAAAGTGTTTTTTTCATATATAATTTTTTACTATTTTTATTATAATTAAATGTAATTATAATTATAATTTAGACATAGCGCATCATAAACTAACAAGTAAAAAAATATTCCTAAATTGTAAATAATGTTATTATTTCGGCTTATAAATGTAGTTTTCAGGTTTTTATAAAAGCCTTTTTCCTGAATAGAGTTAAACAGATAAATTATCATTAGAACTGTATAATTAAACATTATAAATTAACATAGAAAAGTAAAGAAAACAATGTAATAATTTAGCTTTTTATCTTTAATTTAACAACGAAAATATATTGCATAATTTTGTTATAAATTTTATTTCTTATCCCACATGAGTTTACGGGTAACCAACTTTGTATATATTCATTGTAAAAATTTTGGCCAATAAACACATTTTAATAAAAAAAAACACAGGTTGGAAGTCAACAGCGTTGACTCACATTCTCGTGGACTCGGGTTCAAGTCCCGGGCCTGGCAAGGAAATTTCTCTGGCTGGAGTCTATGGGACGATGTCAACCCAGCCTCCGGATCAAAATTGGAAAGCTACTTGATAAAAAGTAGTGCCTCCACTCAAGAAAATCAAGGTAAAGGTTGATAAACAAAACGCATTATTCTCTCGTATGAAATATGTATTTCAATATCAGATATTAAAATAATATTTAAACAAAAAAAACAAAACAATTCAATATTTTAAAATAACTTTCAATTATTTTTATTTTTGACTAACCATTTTTGTTTATATTATAACTTGTTTGGTTAATTATATTAATACATATAATACTTATTTATAAATTTATTATTAAAAAGAGTATAGAAAAAACTATCTTTCTCACAATTTTGTTAAGTATAAATTATATTTAGAATACCATAAACTTTATATATCATTTCACAGATACTACGAAACACACTTCGTGACTTACAAATTCTATGCCTATCAAGTGAAGTTCCAAATGTTCATAGAGCTTGGCGTGAATATCGAGCATATCGGATTCCAGATTGTACATGGAAACAAATTCAATTGGTGGCTCCTAAATTACGTGTCGCAATGGTCTTTGGTAATAATATTATTTTGTCATTGAATGATAATGCTATCTATTAGATAAAATAAATACTTATAAGTACTTTACTTTTAACAGTTAATTATTTATATATATTTTTTTTTTACATTTCCTATCCATATTAAATAGCAATTAAACGTATAACTAGTAGAATTAGAAATAGTTTAATGGATTTGAGTGATTAGAGCAGGAATTAGAAACTATGAACTGAAGAAATTGAAAAATATATTTTTTTTCCACAAATGTTAAAAAATAAGTTGACCTGTGGCCAGGTCCGAACCGACCGACGGTTTGAAGTAAATTAATTTCAAGCTACAGAAACAATTTCAAATAATTTTAATATATCTATTAATGTAATAAAAAAACAGATAGGCATATAACATAAATATTTTTACCGACACACACCAAATTTCAATGTGGAGATTTTTACATATCTCGACGAATCATGCATTTTCTTAACAGAAAAAAGTATTTTTAGCATGATGTCTGCCCGTCCGTCCGTCCGTCCGTATAGATGAGTACAGCTTGAACGGCTGAACGGATTTTGATGAAATTTGGTATATATACTTAATGCATTAGTATGATGAATTGATCAACTTTTGGTGCAAATCCGGAAACCGGAAGTGGTAGTATTAGCGATCGACGATAGGAAGGGAAGGGTTATTTTCACACCAAATTTCACATGAGGAGATTTTTTTACAACAGATATGGATATAACATAAATATTTTTAATTTTATTTTATTTATAATATATATGTAAGACCAGGCTGTGGCGTCATGAATGGCTGGATGACGTCATATAATTTTAAATTAAGAAAAAAACTAATAAAGATGATTTTTCTCGAGAATAAAACCACCACAAAGTGCATGATTCGTGGTGATATATAAAAAAATCTCCTCATGTGAAATTTGGTGTGAAAATAACCCTTCCCTTCCTATCGTCGATCGCTAATACTACCACTTCCAGTTTCAGGATTTGCACCAAAAGTTGATCAATTCATCCCACTGATGCATTAAGTAAATATACCAAATTTCATCAAAATCGGTTGAGCCGTTCAGGCTGTACACATCTATACGGACGGACGGACGGACAGACAGACATCATGCTAAAAATACTTTTTTCTGTTAAGAAAATGCATGATTCGTGGAGATATGTACCTAAAAATATCCATAGGTGAAATTTGGTGTGAAAACAATACCTCCCTTACTATCGTCGGTCGGTAAAAATGTTATAAAAAATTCAAAGACTATTGTCTAAGACAAGGGTCGGCAACCAGGCCATTTCAAGTGCCCGCATTCAAATCAAATTACTAATTGTAAGTATAATATTAATTTTAAGTCATGGCACAAAAAAAAAAATGGTTCTTGAAACATTTCTAAAAAAAAAAAGGTAAGATGATTTTGCGATCAGGCTCTGAAACATTTTTCAATTTTTCAATATGCCAAACAAGTGTGCCCACCCCTGTTATATTATTTCAGAAATGTGCCCGACTACTGAAAAAGGTTGCCGACCCCTTGTTTACACGGGCTTAGTTCTTGTCATTATCTAATGACTACTGGGGGTACCTACTTGTCGCTAGTAAATAGAAACCATTTCTATCCACTCGACTCACCACTCTTCTAATACTAACTACTTACACCTTGTCACAAAATTGTTGTAAGTAGTTAATACTAATGGCAAGAACTAAGCCCGTGTAAACAAGGCATAAGAGATTCAAGCTGATTTGCTTAATTTCAAGTGTAGATACTCGTTAATACATTTTAATTAATATTTTAAACTAAAATTAATTAATTTTAATAAATATAATCTTTATATAAAAATAATTTTGGTATTAAAATTATATGACATTGGGAGTTTTATTTTTCAGTCATGCTTCCATATTACGATGATGTACGAATGTTTTTAAGCAAATATATTAATCTTAAACAATTTATAATGAATTCTGGATTGGATATTGAGAGAAAACGTGTGTGGGGCATTGATATGATTTTTAAAACACTTAGTCATTTTTATTCCACAATTTTAGGTAATACATTCCGAATATACGATAATATTATTGATATATATATATAACAACAATTTCTTTATTTTCTTATCTCTCTCGTTATTAAATTATTGCAGAAATTTAAAAAAATTGTTAGTGTTTATAAGTATTTATATGTATATGTTGCAGTCAAAGTGTACATTCCAGTCAATGTATACATTTACTAGCCAATGCATACATTCAATTCCCATTTTAGTAAAAGTGTTCGCTCACTATTGGAATGAACACTTTAACTAGTGAATGCATGCATTACCTAGGTAATGTATGCAGTTACTAACCAACTGCAGTAAAAGCGTTAATTAATGAATTTCAAAATAAAATTTAGTTGGAACAAGTTTTTTTGACAAGCGCAGGACCATGATCGCCGTTCTAGATTTAGCCGCTTGTCTGTGCAACATAAAAATTTAAATAAAACATAAATGTGGAATCGGGATGATTAATTTGAAATTAGAACACACAATAATTAAGTTTGAACAATGAAAATAGGTTATAATATTAAATAAAATATATGCGAATTCCCGGTAAATTTAACCCACTTCCCACTTTGACTAGAAGCAGTAGGTGAATGCATACATCCACTAGCAAATGTGTTCATTTCGGGTAAAATGAATACTTTAACTACGGATTTTAGCAAATGTATGCATTGGCTAGTAAATATATACATTTACTAAATGAATGCTTTGACTGGAACATATATATGTTATACGATGATGTAGCAGGTATTTCAATGTTATTTTCACTGTTAATTGTGAAATTGGAGTCTGGGAATTTCATTGCCAATTTGGGCGCCATTTTCAAAAGAGTTTTTATGAGGGTCTTAGGCAGAGTGTTGACAAGAGTCAATATTTGGGTCAAATGCGTGGGTAATTTTTGATTTATTGCTTTCTGAAGCTCTGAATTAATTTGTATGGGATGTAAAATTAATCCCAAATAAACTCTATGTGATATTTTCTAAAAACAGTACACTAAAGATTCTATATAAGTTAATTTTTCAGTTCGAGTATCCATAGAATTAAATGAGAATAGGGATCAAATGGATCCAGTATTAAAAAATCTTCCTGGAGAGTTTCCAAATTTAAAAATTCTCGAATACACAGGATTATTTCATAAATCTGACACAATGGAATATATGGCAATTAAATTTATGAGTCCATATATATTTCAAAGTAATATTATATTATTTTAAAAATAATATTATAAATAATTTAAATAATATGTATTTTTTACTAATATTATTTTTATGATTTTTTTTTTAAGATTTTCGCCGTTTATCACTTAAAATACAAATGTCATCTCTTTACACAAAGGAATATTTCATAACATTAATGGACAAATTTCATTTAGCTTATCCGAAATTAAAAGAAACCCAGCCTGGCTTATTCCATATTGGAAATAAAGTTTCACGTTTAGAAATTTTTCCTTTATAATTGAATTAAATAACAATAAAATTCGAGTACATATATTAATAAAATATAAATGTATTATTAATTTATACATGTTTTTGAAAGTTGTTATTTAAATTAAATGTTTGGAATAAAACATATTTTATTGTAATCCTTTTTATTAGAATAGATAAGATTTAGATATAAATTTAAATAATTTTTTATAGAATTAATTATATTACGAATATTGTTAAAATAATATATCATGAGTAATAAGTAATAAGTATAATCATATATCTCTATATATTATATATCAATATTCAATTTCGAACAAAGTCATTCAGAAAGTATTTAAATGTAAAAGAATTAAATTTTAATCAAAAATTGCAAAATTTAAAATATTTTTTTTTAAAAAGTTTTGATTTTTTTTACTATTACGCAAAAACGGTTTGGGCTAGAATAATGAAATTTGGTACATGGGCATTATTCAATATTTGTAGTTTTCTATCAACTTTTGAGAAATGTAGCTCAACCGGAAGAGGGTCATTACCTACAACGTTTTGATTTTTTTTTCCTCTAAAGTGACCGTAAAAATAAAGATATATGTTTGATAATTTTTCACATGATTAATAATTGTATAAAACTGCTATATATAGATTTTCAGCTTGATTGAAGTACCAGAATTAATTTTTTAAAACGCTGCTAATCTCACGCGCCAACACGTGACGTGGTGCCATCAACAAAGAGCCAAACATTAATAAATATTATCTATTAATTTTAATTTATAATTTATAATTAATTAAATTTAATGTAAATATAATATATTATATTATTTAATCCAATTCAAATTGCGAGATAGTCGAATGGAGACACTCCAGCTAATTTTTTATTAAAATTATTTATTAATTTTAAAATTTTGATTTTATTGACTTTTTATGAGATTTTACATTTAAATATAATATATTATATTATTTAATCCAATTCAAATTGCGAGATAGTCGAATGGAGACACTCCAGCTAATTTTTTATTAAAATTATTTATTAATTTTAAAATTTTGATTTTATTGACTTTTTATGAGATTTTACATTCACCTGTTATTAGTATCATATTTAGTAATATTGTATTAGTTTACCTTTGTATTAATTGACTAAATTATTCTATATCTACTCGTATTCAAATTATTTTGTAAATTAATATAGCAGAAAATGGCGAGATAGTAAAAATAATATACTTAAATAGTTCTTTAGAAAATACAATTTATAAAAGTAACTTATTATTATAATAATAATAAAAATGACATAACTCAAATGTGTGATTTAGTCTGAAGTATTAAAATATTACTATTTCCTTTTTAAATATACTAAAAATGTACAATCATTTGCAATGCAAGCAGTTAATTAATTAATTAATATGAATAAAATAATTAAAACTAATAAATAAACTAAATATTTATTACTTACCATTAGACAGTCAACGTGTTGTCTTCACTCACCTCACATTTCAATGCATACTAAAAAAAAAAATATTTTATTTTTAATATTTTAATGGTTTTTCCCAGAAGTGGTTTATCGTCTTTCGATTGAAAAAGAAAATATTTTAGTAACCGGAATTGTTCTGCCAAGTCCCATTTATTGTAGATTTTCTCATTTTACATTAGCAATGTTATAATTGGAATATAATTAAAAAATAAATTATTAATATATTATTAAATATAAAATTTTAATATATCTTATCTCTATGTATAAATATTAAAATATATAAAAAAAATATATATTTTTTTTTAAATTTATTTAAAATTATAATATTTTAAAATTACTAACACTCTCTTATGATCTTAAATAATATTAAATAATATTAATTTATTTTAAATTCTTCAATCTCTCTCTCACTTTAGATTTTAAATATAAATATAGCAATTTAGCAATATGATTTTATTTTTATTTTTGTTTATTGGATTTGACTCAGATATTTATTCACGTTTAGAAGAATAGAATGAAGGTATGAGAATAAATATTATTGTGTATTATTGGTATAGAAGAAGAAGATTGGTATAGGAAAGTAGACATCCCGAAGAATAAGATTCGCTATGTACGAAAGTTTAAAATATCGTTGGTTTCTTAAAAAATACGCAATTACTTAAGAACCTAATCGGATTGAAAATTTAAAATAAATTATTAGTATTCTAAAGCATAGGTTCTTAAACTTATGTACTCCACGGACCCCCACTTGAAAAAATTTTTTTTGACGGACCCCCATCACAACTTTAGGTACTTTACGTCATTTTATTAATTAATTTCTGGCTTACGATCTCATAAGGACAAGGATATATGATGAATATTTCTAACAGTGATTGGTGAATAACGATTTTTTTGCATATTGTAGAACACATTTTATTAGAAATTATAATATTGAAGAAAGAAAATACAAACATTGTCATAGCAACAAATCTCACAAATTATAATGGGTACTTACATTAAATTCATATAAATATTTTATAATTTTTTTCAGAAAATATTAAATAAGAAATATTTTAAAAAATAACTGCATCTATCTCATTAAATATAACTTACATATTTAATGAGATGTATGCAGTTGTTTTCTTGAAACAAGAATCTCAATATCTGGCTTAATATTGGAAACTTTTAATCTAAGATCCGGCTCTACATTTAATTTGTTTCTATATTTAGACTTAATATAAAATAGTACCGAAAAAGCTTGTTCGCATAAATATGTTGTGCAGAATGGAATCAAGTGTTGAAGTGCTTTATTTGCAAGCGCAGGATAATCTGACCTGAGAAGTAACCAAAAGTTGCTCAATTCAGTTTTGTTAAATTTTAGTTTATAAGTTGTATCACATGATAATTCCACGAGAATATCTTGTTCAGGTGCAGATAAATGTTTAGTATTTGTAATTTCCATATTAAATGGATCTCTGATCCAGTTATTGCAAGGATCAGGAGTAGAAAAATACTTCCTGAAGTTGCTTTTCAAAGTAATTAAATGTTCAACAAATAATTGACGCGTTTGATTAAGCAATTTTTCACTGGAGCTTTCTATGAAATCATTGAGAGTTGGAAAAGACTCATATACACCGTTCTGGATGCGTTTCGACCACAAGTCGATTTTTTTAATCATTGCTTCTATTTTATCTTCAACTTTAAATATATTTACAACAGTACCTTGCAGGCTCAAATTAAGTTCGTTCAATTTTGTAAAAATATCAGTCAAGTAAGCCACCTTAGCTAACCAGATAAAATCATTGAAACATTCGGTCAGTTCAAAATGCGCATCTATTAAAAACAATCGTATTTCATCTCGAAGCTCAAAAAGGCGAATGAGTACTTTCCCATCTGTATGTAATAATAAATGTGTATGTTGACTACCCATTTCCTCACACAAAATTTTAAAAACTCTGGAATTAAGTGGACGAGCCTTAATGAAATTGACAATTTTAACTACTTCGTCTAATGTTCTTTTCAAATCTGGTGACATATTTTTGGCTGCTAATGATTCTCTGTGAATGCAGCAATGATTCCAAACAACCTGAGGCGCAACATTTTTAATAAGAGCAATCAATCCAGTTCTTGTACCTGACATTGCACGAGCACCATCAGTGCAAATTCCAACACATTTTGGCCACTCTATTTCATTTTCGGTTATAAAATTATTCAAACTGTTAAATATGTCATTAGCTGTCGTTCGTGAAGGTAGTGAATCACAAAACAATACATCTTCTTGTATTTGATTTTCAAACTCATATCTAATGAAAGCTAACAAATTGGCATTATTAGTGACATCAGTACTTTCATCCAATTGTAATGAGTAATAGTGACTTTTGCGCACTCTCGATATTAATTCTTCTTTTATATTACATGACATGTCTTCAATCCTATTCTTAACCGTATCATTTGATAATGAAATCAAATTTATATCGTTTGCTGCTTTAGTTCCTAACATTATATTTGTAATTACTTTTGTAGCAGGAAGAATTAATTGCTCTGCTATATTATGCGGCTTTCCTGCTTTAGCAATAAGTAGAGCTACTTCATATGATGCCATTACTGCTTTCTTACTCATACCACCAGATCCCGTCTTTACCATCAATTTCTGACTTGAATTAAGTTCTTCTTTTTTCATTTTAAAAAATTCGATAGACTTACTAACATGCTCGCTGTGCTTTGTTTGTAAATGACGTCTGAGATTAGCAGGTTTCATACTTTCATTGGATAAACTTTCCTGACATAGAACGCAGACTGGTCTTTCCACATCATTGTTGCAAATATAAGTAAATCCAAATGATAAATAATCATCCGAATATTTTCTAGTTTTGCGTTTCTTGGTAGAGTTTGCTGTTGATGCCTCATCATCTGATTCTTTCCGTTTCTGTGTTGAACCAGTTTGTAGCCAACGATCCATTTTATGGAGTAATTTATTAACATTGAACTACAATAATATAAATATAATATAAATATAATATAAATATAACGAATTATTATTTACTAGCTATGTTTTAATATGATTTTAAATGAATGTTTTAATATCATTTTAAATGAATGTTTTAAATCATTTTAATAAATGTTTTAAATCATTTTAAATAAATGATTTAATATCATTTTAAATGAATATTAATTTATATAATAAATATATTTCGTAATTTGATTCTAAAATATTATTAATTTCGTAATTTGATTCTAAAATATTATTAAAATAAATATTTTTTATTCATAAAACTAACTTATACTTACTCTCAAAAACAGCCTTTCTGGGAAATTGCAAAATGTGTTTAGTGTTTTTATAAAATAATGATCATGCAAATTACACTAAAAATTAAAAAAAATTATTAGCTATAATAAACTATTATTAGCTATAATTTAATTATAATTAATTAAATTAATAAAAATAATTTAAAGATACAACTCGTTGAGAAATGAACTTATAATTAACATTAATAAAAATAATTTAAAGATACAACTCGTTGAGAAATGAACTTATAATTAACATTTGCTTTAAAACTGTTTAAAACCCCAGAGTGGACGCTGACAATTTGGGTTTTTCCGGGTAAGACTGTCCCCTCCCCTGGTTTTCCCCAATAACAAAGTGAAAGAAAATTCCCTTATATGCCTCCCCTTCCGAGCCCCTAAGAGGGGTTATTTTAAAGGAACAATCGAAAAATGATTTTAAATGAATGAATGGATGAAAATTCAAATTTTATATATAGTTTTTTATATATGTTTATTTATTCACAAAAAATTAATTGACATAATTATCAATTTAATAAAATAAAATAGTATTATTAATAGTATTAAATTATAGCCGTAATTCTCTAGGAGGATATAGTTACACAATGAACTTTAAATATTTATATATGTATATATTTTTACGATGATTTTTTTCCGAGGACCGCGGACCCCCAGTAAAGGCTTCGCGGACCCCCAGGGGTCCGCGGACCACAGTTTAAGAACCACTGTTCTAAAGCCATTGTATTTACATTTGAGAAAATAATTTCATATTTATTAAAAGCTATGAAATGTTGAATTAGTCAGATGAAAAATAGCAATTGAAGTTGAAATAGTATAATTTTCTAATTAATTTTAATTTATCAATTTAAGAGGAGGTGGTTCTTTGGTCTTTCTATCTACCACCATATAAAAGGAAAATGAATGGAGAGATGAGAATGTTAAAACCTCGAATTAATGAAACCTATAACAAAATAATCAGTTTAATTAAGCAAAATAAAATAGAAAAAGTTCTTACTAAGATTAGGTTAAAACTATGTAAATATCAGAAATCTAGAGAAATTGTATTGATATTGAAAAATAGAAATTGAAGATCCTAATCTGAAATTAATTAATTTACCAATATAAAAGGATCTTTTTTAATGGATGAAAATATTAAAATCTCTCGAAAATACACCTATAACATTAATAAATAAGAGTAAAATAGTGAAAATAGATTTATTGGAAATAAAAATTGAAATAAAATGTGTCAAGATTCAACATTGCAATTCATTTATGTTCAAAATACTTCCTTATTGGAGTAAAGCGAGAAATCTCAAACTGTTCTTCCAGAAGATGATGCTCTTTTAAGGAATTATAATATTTTAACTAAAATTTCTTAATACAACCCTCATTAAAAATCAACAGACAAAATGAAAAGTTTTAAGAAATTGTCTATTGTCAGATCAAAATTTAAAAACGTCATTTTTTGATTTTGATGCGCGTTATTTCGTCGTTGTCAATTAATTGAGGAGCATTCACATTGTATTTTGCATTTGAATAACATCCATGAAATTTAAAAACGTCATTTTTAGATTTTGATATTAAAATAATAAAATAATAAATAATTGTTATATATAATTTGACTTTGACTATGTAGTGAGATTTTAAACTATCAATTAGAATTACATTTTTGATATTTTGATATTAATTAAATTTATTTATTTACTTAAGTATTTATGAATCATTTATATAATATTTAGTAAATTTCATTAATTTTATTATTTTTTTAATATTTAAAATAGAAAGTGTGATGACCGTTAATATTTTTACCGACCGCCGATAGTAAGAGAGGTATTG